>CM025788.1:18826399-18858365 GCA_014636745.2 Centella asiatica
ATATTACTGCTAGCTACAATACTAAAGTGTTACAAACCAACACTTTTCGGTACATTTGTATTCCTAAGTATTCTAAGAACAATCATCATCAAATGTTTATAAAACCTAACAAGAAAGATTATTGTCCAACCAAATAGTGGCTATTATAGGTGATTGACTGATATTTTGGCAGCCGTTATACCAGACAAGCTAGCCAATCACATTTTCTCAAAGATATATTTCTGGCTAATACAGCCAACTAAGAATTTTTCATCAAAATGTTCTAACTACTCTAATTGATTTGCAAGCACTATAAATACATCACTTAAAATACAACACTAGCTCATTTTCATAAATTCTCTATCCAGCCAACCACTCATATAAATTACAAGTCTTACTTCTTCCAAAAGCAACTGTCATTTTCAAGAACAGCCCAAGTTTTTAACTTCTTCCTTAAAAGTTGAAAGAGATAAAAGCTTTATACCAATCGTATGCTCTGTTCCATTTTGAATTCTGTCCTCATCATTCATGTCATATTGTAAGACACTTTGTTCAAAAGACTTGTTTTAAAAACATACCCATAACGTTAGAAGTTATTAGTTGTGCATACTAAAAGAAAAGAATAAGAAATATTGAAAAATACCAACTATACAAACTATGTTAACCTCTAAACAGTTTTTTATATAAATAGTTAAAACTGTTTTGAGACACCATGTTTGTATTTAAAATAACCCTAGTTTTTCGTGAGGTTTAGCAAAGTCTGTAAGGATAAGGAAAACAATAAGGGATACTCATGTTTCTCTCCTAATCTCTCTAAAGATAGAATAAAGCTTTAAGAACTGCATAACTATGCAACTATAAAACCTACAGTAGGCTGCAGTAGTGTTTCACAACTGTGTGTATGTGTGTTGTAAGAAGAAATGATACACACTGAAGAAAGATAATAAGGAAGTGCCCTAAGTAAAGTCAGTCTCTGATAGGCTAAAAATGTTAGTCTCCGATAGTGTACAAATATTAGTCTCTGATAGGCAAAAGTTCTTAGTCTCTGAGAGACAAAAATGTTAGTCTTCGATGGACAAATTTTTCAGTCCTTAACAGACTTAACTAAAATTACCCCCTGATAATATTATCCCCTGATGGGGTATACTTTGGCGGTAGTCAAATGAATTACCAACGAGTTTGGCGCTAGCTAAGGGACTTAGACGATAGTCAAATGAATTATCGACGAGTTTTGTGACAACCCCAAAATCCCTTAATGGATCAAGGCTTCGTCAAAAGAAGGAAAAGATAACCATACATCCATTCATGGCATAACTAATAAATAAGGGCAGTATTAGAAAGTTATTACAACCCAAGAATCATACAATTACAGCGGAAGCTATCACATCATCTTTAAATACAAACCAAAATCAACACTACTTCTAACTTCTTCCTCCCTCCCTTCAAATCTTCTTTCCTTCCTTCCTCAGTCTTATCAAAAGAATATATAACTTAGTAGTTTATCAACTTTGTTTTCCCCTTATCAGAGGGTTCAGCCTTAGCGTTCTGCCCTGCAAGACATTAAAATTCAACATGGGTGAGTGATTTACGCCCAACAAGTATATACACATCAAAAAAGTATATAAGCAATTTAAAAGAATGTATCTGGAACATCGAAGGAAGTTCAAGTCTATTTATGAGGCTTGGTGAAGCAATGCCAAGGCCTCAGAAACTTTTAAAGATCATTGAGGATTCACTGATGATACACTACATGTGACCCTCCTTGAAGAAAGACAGGTATACACCCGAGCATAACTTCCTCAAAATATCCATCGGGGGCTAAACCCGTGGATCTGCTAACCATACAATATACAGCTGGCCAAACTGGACTGCATGATCCCTCTTGTGTGGACTACGTAGTCACTTATCATTCCTCTAGGTCAGGTGAAGAACACATCAGCACCTTTCCTTTCCTCTTGCCAACCATGTGGCATAACCCATTTAAGAGACATCATTCTCATTCATTTGCACAGATATAAGATGGTAACATAGCTGGAATTCAAAGCTCATTTATATCCATGCATCATCATTTATATCATGCTAGCGGAATTTAAACCATAGCATGCTTATTCATAAAAAAAAATAATTGAAACATAAATCAAGCCTTGCACGCATATCGAATCAAATGATAATGCGTTAACTAAAATAAACATCAGATTGAATGTATATATTTGCATCAACTTGCAATTAAACATAAGGTTGTGAATATACTTGCCTCGGTCCTTTGCACTCAACCAAATTAATTTACTCGTGAGTGGAAAATTGTGTAAGAATATACATATCACAAGATGAATTTAATATCTTGGTTAAAATATGGGAGAAAATGCACATGTGATGTCCTTAACTTTTAACGTCTCAATCTGATATAAAAGCTGTTGAGGTTAAGAAATCGATTAAAACATCTTAAAATAATTGAAGAAAATAATATTTTATAGTTTTTAAAAACAAACTGTGCATCAGGGAATTACTACACTTTAACTCATCGGAGACTATGGATGACGTCATCAGAGACTAAACTTAGCCTGTCGGAGACTAAGAAATGACGTTATCAGGGACTAGCAACTCATCAGGGACTAATGATGACATCATTAGAGACTAACTCACCTCATCAGAGACTAATAACGTCATCTTAACTTATCGGGGACTAATGATGACATTATCAGAGACTAACTCATCTCATCAGAGACTAATGACGTCATCTTAACTCATCGGGGACTAATGATGACATCATTAGAGACTAACTCATCTCATCAGAGACTAATGACGTCATCTTAACTCATCGGGGGACTAATGATGACATCATCAGAGACTAACTCATCTCATCAGAGACTAATGACGTCATCTTAACTCATCAGGGACTAATGATGACATCATCAGAGACTAACTCATCTCATCAGAGACTAATGACGTCATCTTAACTCATCGGGGACTAGGTTAAGGCCTGTCTCAGATACAGGGTCGTCTTCCTCACTCCTCCATGGGTGGTGCTCTCAACCATAACCACACTTAGGTCAAAACTCATCATTCTCTCAGTGATACGTAACATTTCCTATGGTCTGCAAGCCATCCTAGACACGGTTTAGGGTTCAAACTCAGGTTAAAGAATACTCAAGCATGGAGTTGCAATTACTGACAAAAGAATGTTTGGTAGTTAAAGGTCTGTCTACCAGGTGGTTGTCAACAATATTACACCCATCATAGACAACTTTTGAAATAAATGACATTAACTCCGGCGTTAAAATATGCATTAAGTCATACTTTTGGAAATAAATGAACAAGGTACTAAATGTGGTACGTATGACCGAACAAAAGTGTAAGAAATAGAGCAGGACTTTAATGAAATGCTCTTACCTCCTTAGTGGCAAGAAAGAGTTAAAGGCTCTAGTTGTTCTTCCCAAAAATACAGTTGTTTAGAGAGTAAGTTTGGATTTGGTGGTACACCGTAGAGAAGTTTATGAAAGTGGGGCAAGGGTTGTACCAACGTGATATATATATATATCACCTGTTTAGCAACAAGGGCCGTCGGATTTATTTGATATAAGATGTTGGCTATGAAAAGAAAAGAAGTGACTGATGAGAAAAAGGTTGGTTGCAACGGCTGCTAGTACTCATCGGTCGTTTATCATAGCCCACTCTATGGTACAGATGGAGGTGATGTACATTAAATGCTACTGTCTCCCCGCATTAGGTTTTTAAAATAAAACGGGTACTGTAGCTAATCTTGCTCACACTTGGTGAGCCCTTTTTCCCGCGTGAACACACCCTCTTATAAGTCAATTCTTGAATGCAATACCCTTTTAAATACTTGAGCTTTAAAATACATTTAAAATCTTTTGGACATCACATTGCCATTGAATTTTTATAATAAAGTATAATTTTATTATTTATAACCAATAAGGAAATAAACCTTCATGCAGAAAATAAAATAAATCTCATAATCAAAATTTCATTGAGATTTTCGGTTTCTCACAAGTTTGGCTTTACTCAAACGACCTTGGTGGTAAACAAATAGATTACCGGCGAGTTTGGCGCTAGTCAAGTGACTTTGGATGTAGTCAAATAGTTTGGCGATGAGTTTGGTGACATTGTCCAAGAGTGAGGCACTAGAACACCATCGACGACGGGTAGTCTCTCCCTTAACGGGTAGTCTCTCCCCTGACGGGTAGTCTATTCCCTGACGGGTAGTCTATGCCCTGAAGGGTAGTTTATCCCCTGACGGGTAGTTTATTCCCTGATGAACATCTTTATGCTCCAATGACTATCCACTAATGCGCAGTTTATCTTTAAAGTTGAAAATGTTATTACTTAAATGCAATAATAAATAATTGATAGATTTCAAATAATAACAAGTGATTTATAAATTCTCCTAAGCTGAGTTTGGTTAATAGGTAATTAATATATAACCTTCGAAAACTCAAAATGAGTTATATAGGAGCCTGCAAATAGCTAAATACCGGTCTAAAGAATCTCTTAGACTTGCTTAGGAGTTTATTATCTCTGTTAACCGATCAAATTATTTTAAATATAAGGACATCACATATGTGCATCTTCACATCTATATCCCAAACATGAATTTTTCATAATGAGGTTGATGTACATGTTTTACAGAGCGCTTTTGTTCACAAGTAAATTAATTTAAGAATAACTGAGGACAAAGGAAATTATATACTCACTATATCTTTTTCATTAAATACGTATTATCATTCATTCGATATACTTTATCTTATGCAAGTTCAATAGTTTCAAGAATAAGTAACATACAATTCATTGATATGATGTACGTGAAAGATGTTGTATTAGAACCATGTATTCTTTGAGTGGTTGCTAGCTGTTTTATTTTGGTAACACGCTAAAGTAAATCCCATACGGATATAAAAGACTTATTTATTACCCCATAATTGTAAAGTATATCTGTATGGATAACTAAAGGCTAGTGGGTTGCATCCGCCTGGCACCCCGACCTAGGATTAAAGGGAATGAAAACCAAGACATCGGTAATCAGACCCTCACAGATAAAAGATTTCTGCATTGACTATGTATGTCATTATGATGAAGTCAAACGATGGTCAGGCTGGCCAGGTGATGCACCATTTGATGACGAGAGTCATAAGGGCATGTGTGCCAAACAGACATGTATATAAGGCGTATGTGAAAATATTCAAGATTCTTTTAAGTAAAGGGTCAAATCTCTCGCTATCATTTGGGGATCATGTAATCTATGTTGTTCCATGTCTATCAAGAGGTGTCGGCATTGTTTTTTGCCCAACCTCACAAACACTTAAGTCTATGAATTATTTATCAAACTTCAAGATTTTTCCAAATTCTTAACTATATACTTGCGAGCGTAAATCACTCATGTCACTGCTATTTAAATGTTTACAGATTATGACAAGGACAAACCGTCTGATAAAGGAAAAATGAAAAATGGCATAGCGAGAATTTCTTGATCACTCTCCTATGGTTGGCCTTTAGAGAAAAAGTGAAGTGAGAAGCTATTATAGAAATGTTTAGATTTTAAGGCCAGATAGGCCCTCATAGACTTTCGCTGCTAAGTATTTTTTTTTTTTTGAAATATTGTAATAAGAGATTATATTTCTTTTACTTTATGTTAAGAATGCTTGGATGTTGTTATTATTGTTATCAATCCTGACGGTGCCCAAAGTCCTGTGTGGGATTTTTGGGGTTGTCACAAATAAACTGTTAACTTCCAACTATTGTTATGTATCAGTTGTTAAAACTGGATAAAGATACCATACTTGTGTCCTGAACAAGCAAAGTTTCCCTAAGTTATAGCAGTCATCTGTAAAGATAGGAAATAAGAAAGAGGACTCGAGTTTCCCTCCTCGACCCTCTTATGTTAGAATAGGGTATCAAGACTATAGGGCTTTGCAACAGTTAAATTGCAGTAAGACTGCAACAATGTCTCCCCCAATGTGTGTGTGTATCTGTTGAGAAGCAATTGAAACCTCTGTAAAAAAGATGATGAGGCAATGTCCTCATTAAGTTTTATTTGTTGATGACTTACTTTCTGCAAAAAAGGATTTCCCCTAGGTAAGAAAATATCTACTGAAGGCTTATACCTCTGTTATCCGCTCAAGAACAATATTTGCTGATGAACTTATTGAGGAACACTTGATCCTCTGATGATGTCTCAGCAGGTTTACCTTCTAAGGAACAATATCTGCCGACGAACTTATAGAGGAATACTATATCCTTTGATGGTTCTCAGCAGGATTATTTGCTAATGAACAAACTTAACTGATGATGGTTCTTAGTAGGATTAACTGATGATGGTTCTCAGCAGGATTATCTGTTGATGAACAAAGTTAACTGTTGATATTCTCAGCAGGATTATCTGCTGATGAACAAAATTGTCCCCCGATGACCATATCCATTGATGACCAAAATTATCCTATGACGACTATATCCATTAGTGACCAAAACTATCCTCTGATGAAAAAAATATCTACTAATGGCCAATTTTATACTTCGATGACATTATCCTTTGATGAACAAAAATATTTGTTGATTGCAAAATTTATCCTCTGATACACAATAATTGTTGATGCATGTTTTATCCTCCAATACACATTTATCTGTTGATGCATACTTTATGCTTTGATGCACAATAATTGCTAAAGTACATTACCTGATGATGCATACTTTATTCTCTAATGCACATTTTCTGCTGATGCACACAATAGTTGTTGTTGCTTATTACCTACTGATGCACAGTTTATCCTTTGATGTGCGATCTTATCCTCTGACACTAATATCAGCAGAAGATAATTATTTTACCTTACCTACTCTTACTTTATCTTCACAATATACACAAGTTGTGTTAATAATAACTAATCAGTATGTTAAAACTAAATTTAAAGAAATGAAACAATACTTAAAGAAGAAAACCAAAATTTTCATGGATGATTAAAGAATCATTTAAGATAATAAAAATTAATTGATAATACCCAATCAATAGTAAATATTTATAAATCATTTAATTTAAAATTAATGGATAATTAATCTATGGCCTCCAATAACTCAAATGAATTATGTGGAGCCTACAAGTGACTTAATAACAGTCCGAAAAATCTCTCGTACTTGATTGGGGTTAAAGATGCAATCCCAATATAACGAGTGACGACTAAACAGGAATATCAAAGATATAAGAAATATATGGTCATCGCACATGAGCATTCTCGCATTTGTAATTAAATCATGATTACTCATATTATACCAACGTACATGTTTTATAGAGTTTTGTTCACTTAGAGATTTAATCTAATCTTATGTCAATTAAATGCATGATCAGTTGCTTCAATATGCGTAATGATATAATATGTAAGTACATATCCATCATGATATTTATTGCAAGTGTATACTCTATGTTCTTTCAATTAATACATAGTATCATTATTTCGATATGCGTAGTTTATCCAAGATCTTATTATGATAATATCATGCTTCAATTTCTTCAAAGTTAAGTAACGTACAATCCGTTGATCCGATGTACGTGAAAAATATTGTACTAGAATCAAGTATTCTTTGGGCGGCTGTTGGCTATTCAAATCATTTAAGTTAAGATTAATTAATGAATAATTAATCTACGGCCTCCAATAACTCAAATGAATTATGTGGAGCCTCCAAGTTACTTAACAATAGTTCGAAAAATCTTTTGGACTTGATTGTGGTTAAAGATGCAATCCCAATATAACGAGTGACGACTAAATTGGAATACCAAAAATATAAGAAATATACAGACATCGCCCGTGTGCATTCTGACATTTGTAATTAAATCATGATTACTCATATTATACCAACATACATATTTTATAGAGTTCGTTTGCTACACAAATGATTTAATTTAAGCTTATCTAAGGACAAAGCCAAGTATATATTCAATCTAATGCTTATGTCAATTAAACTCATGATCAGTTGTTTCGATATGCGTAGTAATATGATATGCAAGTACATATCCATCATGATATTTATCGCAAGGGTATACTATATGTTCTTTCAATTAATAAGTATTATCATTATTTCGATATACGTAGTTTATCCAAGATTTTATTATGATAATATCATGCTTCAATTTCTTCAAAATTAAGTAACGTACGATCCGTTAATTCGATGTACGTGAAAAATATTGTACTAGAATCAAGTATTCTTTGGGCGGCTGTTGGCGATTCAAATTCGCTAACTTGCCAAAGTAAATCCTATATGAATGTAAAAAACTTTTTTTTTCACCCCATACTTGTAAAGTATATCTGTGTAGGTAACTAAAGGCTAGTGGGATTCAATTTTCCTAGCACCCCTAACCTAGGATTTTATAGGGAATGAAAATCGAGGCATCAGTAACCAAACCCTTGCAAATGAAAGATTTTTGCGTTGACTACGTATGTCGTTATGATGAAGTCAGATGGTGCTTAGGCTGGCCAACTGATGTACTGTTTGATATAATTTTTTTATTTTTATTTTGGTTAAATTGGGAATGAAATAGAAAGAAAAGGAAGAAACAAAAATAACGAGAGACATACCCCCGGCCTACTAGCACGTCGCTAGCTAGGGCGACAAACCAACACTGGGAAACAACAAGCTAAACAGAGCAAACAGACATGGAAAGGCATCAGCCAAAACCCCACTAAGCAAGATTACATGACCTATCAAGATTACAACACTATAACCAGGGGGACACCACTGCTGCAGCAAAGACAGAGTAACAAACACCAATGCAACAAGGAAGCATCAGCAGAACAAAGACTTCATCACTGCAGCAACAGAAGCAGACACTGCAGAATGACATAATTTACCTCATTACATTAGTAGAAGCAACTTCAGCAGCAAACAAAGAGATGCAGGAAACTGCGCATAACCACTGCAGCATTGTAGCAGCAGAGATGGCAGCAGCAGGAGACTAAGAAAGCAGAAACACCAGCAGCTAACTGCAGCAGAAACATCACTACATCACAGCAGCAGCAGTTCAGCAGAAGCAACAATTACCACTACAGAAGCAGCAACTTCAAACACCACTACACAATACACTGCAGCAGCAGAAAAGGCATGGATGCAACACCACTGCAGCAAACAAAAAGGAGCAGAAACTGCACATAATAGACAGAAACACCACTGCAGCAACACCACTATCAAGAATTCAACAATAAAACACAGAGGCACTTTCATTGCAACACAACACCAATGTAACAGCAGCAAAAACAATATTATTGCAGCAGAGTAAGAATATATAAGCAACACCACTACAGAAATAGAAGCAGCCTCTGCAGTAGCCAAAATAGTGTAGAAAAATGTGAAGAACATGCAGCTAAAATTGCAAAAAAGCCAAAAACTCCTCGGTGAAATAGAGAAGTTAGAGAGGCCTAAACTCATAGAATTAAGGTAATTTCCATCTTGCAAGATTAGGTTGCAAGTGTAGAGCTTTGGGAAGGTCTTTCCAGCTGTGTAACTTGAGTTTAACTGTAGAGATACAATCCTAAGCTATATAGTGTGCAGTATGGCCTTGACCTCCGTGCTTTCTATGATTTATTTCAAGCCACACTTTGTATATTATAGTTACAAGGCATAAATGGCTGATGAGCTTCGCCCCCATTGTGGGATTAGTAGTGTCCAGTTGAGCAATGTAGTGGTTAAAGGATACCAATGTTCCAACCCAACCTGCAGCACCCATTACTTTAGCTAATACAGACGAACTAAACTTGCAATCAAAGAAAAGGTGAGTAGTAGTTTCTTCTTGTTCCTCGCAAAATTGCAGGGGGCTACAATTCTGGGAAGGATTTTGTTACAAGTAGCTAGCCAAGTAAAGAAAGACATTCTAGGGACAGAAATGGGATCCCAAAGAATACTGCACCAAGGTGAAGGGGGGTATTTCTGATCCGTTGGAGTCATAGAATGCTGAACAAACAGTGCAACTTTGGGTGGGAGAGTAAACCTTGTTTTGAAGGAGTTATCCTTAGATTTATTTTCCAATAATATAAATGCAGGATGTTGGTTAGGGAGTTCTTATTAACCTGTAGTTACCTTGCTTGTAAATAAGGAGTTAAGTAACTTCGAACCTTAGTCGAGAATAGGCAGCACTGGCGTCAGGGGTTGCCGAGGTTGGCGTTAGGGGATACACGGGCTGGCATCAGGGGATGCTGATCCGTTGGAGTCATTGGATGCCAAACAAGCTAATGCGATTTCGGATGAAAGAATAAATCTTGCATGGAAGGAAATATCCTTAGATTTATTTGCTGTTAATACATTTTCAAGAAGTTGGTTAGGAAGTGCTTATCAACCTGTTGTTACTTTACTTGTTAATGTTGAGTTAAGCAACTTCGGGACTTAGCCGAGAGTTAGGCATCGAAAACTAGCGTCAAGGGATGCGTCTGGCGTCAGGGGATGTTTAACGCATCAGGGACTAAAGATGATATCAGCAGTGAATCTTTTTATTTCATCAGAGATTACGACTGACGTCATCATCAGGGGATGTATTGTGCATCGGAGACTAGTCTATTCACCAGAGACTAATTTAACCTGTCAGGGGATAATTAGTCTCCGGTAGTTTATTTCATTTGTCAGGGAATGATTTAGTCTCCGATAGTGTATTTGGTCCGTTAGGGGATAATTAGACTTCGACAGGTAATAATCCACTGACGGGTACAGTTATGTTAATTTTTCTATTTTATTATTTTTCGTGTTTGTTTCAGAAATAGTTTCCTATTTAAAATAGGTTTGTTATGTTTTCCTTATTAGATTAGATTTCTTTCCTTTTTAGAATTTTTTCCAAAGTAGAATTGGGCTTCGATAACAGCTTATAAATAGCTGCTTATGTTGGAAGAAGAGGACAAACTTTGATTAATAAACTAGTGTGAGTTTTTACTTACGTTTATCCGAAAGTTGGTGGTTAATTCCTTTATACTTTCACAATTAATTTGTGTTAGTTTTGTGGGTGATTAATTTCTTTAAGCAAACTAAACAAATTGATCCTTTAGTGTTGATTTCTGGTGATTAATTTCTTTACGAAATCCTCCTAAAGTTATTTTCCGCAACCTGTATTTGATCCTACCAGATCAAATATATCATCTTGGTATTAGAGCTTTGGTGAACGGATTGTTCTTGATTTATTCTACAACCTACAATCTAATGGCTGGAGAAGAAGAACAAATTATTCCCCGAGGACTTACCATGGAGCAAGCACAAAACTTGCGCCGTGATAGGCAGATCAATGACCTGACTGAAAAGATAAACGAGTTACTAGCCAGGTTAGATCGAATAAACCCTTCTACGAGTCCGAACTGAAGTACAAGATCTGCTCGGACTTCAGATTCAGAAGGAGAAGAAGTGGCCAGACCAGTACCTAGGAGGCAGAGAGAA
The DNA here is from genome assembly GCA_014636745.2 of Centella asiatica. NCBI lineage: Eukaryota > Viridiplantae > Streptophyta > Magnoliopsida > Apiales > Apiaceae > Centella > Centella asiatica. The sequence continues at coordinate 18,837,785 of CM025788.1, forward strand.
AACGTGGATGATGATAAGGGTTTGCGCCTTGATATTCCAGATTTCGATAGCAGCATGAAGCCCGAGAAATTCTTGGAATGGCTACAACGAGTGGAGAGAGTCTTTGAATATAAAGACTATGATGACCACAAAAGATTTAAAGTGGCAGTGTTGAAGTTCACGGGTTATGCTAACCTGTGGTATGAAAATTTAAAGAATAAAAGAAGAAGAGAAGGCAAGGCACGCATAGGGTCTTGGGAAGCTTTGAAAAGTAGGATGAAGAAACATTTCCTACCTACGGATTACATGCAAGACGTGTTGCTGAAACTGCAAAGTTTCAAACAAGGGGCACTGTCGGTGGAAGAATACACAGTGGAGTTTGAGAAACTCACCATGTTGTGTGATTTGGAAGAAAGGCCAAAACCTAAGATGACTCGATTCTTAACTAGACTAAATAACAATATCGCTGAAATGGTGGAATTACAACCCTACTGGTCCTTTGAAGAAGTATACAAGGTGGCCATGAGAGCTGAAAAACATGCCAAGGCCAAGGTCAATAATTATATACGACCAGTAAACAAAACGATGGAAAGAGGAAAAAGTGAAAGGAGGAACGAGGCACCACCCGCGCCAAAATTCACGCCTACATTTGACAAATTCAAGAAGGACAAGGGTAAAGCTTCTACGCCCTTAGCGACAGAAGATAGAAGAATTTGCTTCAAGTGTAAAGGCTACGAACACATGCAGCGTGATTGTCCTAGCAACAGAGTAATGACTATCCATGATGTTGAAGAGATTGAGGCATCCTATGCTTCAAGGGAAGGAGAAACACCTGAAGAAGAGGAGTCAACTAGTTGTAGAGAAACAGAAGATGACTTCGAGGCTGATTCTGAAGAGGAGCTTGAAATTCGTGGTTCACAGTTGATAGTCCGGAGATTATTGCAAGCTAAACCAATCCCCTTGGAAGCTGACCAAAGGGACAAGATCTTCATGACCAGAGTGTTGGTAAAAGACAAACTTTGCAATCTAATAATTGATACAGGTAGCTGCACCAATGTGGTCTTGATGTAGGGTGTTTAAGCCTACAGCCTCGGATAACTAAATCAACCTATTGATATATGCACAATAAGCTAATTTAGGGTTCCTGAATGAATCACACGTTCAAGGCTATTTGAATCACACGAATAGGATCTTGTTTATATCACACAAACAATGAGAAAAATTACAGAATACTTCTGAATTCTTATTAATCAAATATCAACTGGCTATCTCTTCAAATACAATAGGAGCAGCTATTTATAAGCTGTTAAGATCCCTAAATTCTAATTGGAAAGAATTTACAATGGAAAGAATTTCAATACTGAAAGATATATAATCTAACAAAGAAAGTAAATAATTTAATTTAATCTAGGAAACAAATAACAAATATAAACTAATTATCTGAAACTAGAAAATTGGTAAAATCAGCTTTCGGAGACTATAGTCTCTGATGACGTCATTCCTGATCTCCGACAAGTTAACTCACTTGCAGCTGACGTCATTAACCCCTGATGTGTTAATCCCCGATGCGCTTAATCTCCGATACGCGTATTAGCCCCTGACGCATCCCCGACACGACTATTAGTCCCTGGCGCGTCAAGCGTGTTCCTTAGCGCGTCGTGCGTAGTCCCTGGCGCGTGGTTACTCAGCAAACTCGATATCAACAAAACAAAGGCAGTAATGCAAGAATTCCTTGGAGAATCGCAATGCTTATCCATCCATTCCCACGTTTCAATACCTTCATCATAATTCACCAAAATTAACCCCGACGCCTTTAATTCATCATAAATCATGCTTTTTGCGAAGGACTACGTATGTCAAATGATGAATCAAACGACCAGGCTGACCAGCTGGGATGAAATTTGATTATGTATGGTAGTCAGATAATTATCAGTCTGGTCAGGTGATGCATTATCTGATGAATGAAGGGCGAATCATGATTTATTGAAAGAGGGTTAACCCTTGATATCACTCGGGCACCCTAGATTATATATGTTTATTGTTTTATCAAGAGGTTTTGGCATTGCTTAGTCAACCTCAGTGAATATTAAAGCTTTTATCTGATTATTTTTGCTTATGGTTATATACTTGCTGAGCGTAAACGCTCATGTGGAATGCTATGAATGTTTTTCAGGTTATGTCGTAAAGGCTGAGTCCCCTAAGAAAGGGAAGGAGAGAATGGCTTAAGGGTATTATAGTTGTAAGGCCATATGAGCCATCTAGAGTTTTGTTTCCGCTGCAGCTTGTTTCTTTTCAAGCTTTGAGGTTTTGTAAGATGATGTGGACCATAAGATTTTGTAATGATGTATTTAGGGAATATATTTTCCACAGGTATGTTGTTAAGGCTTGGTTGTGTTATTTGTTTTGCTGTTATGATGTTGTGTTGTAGTTTTCTGGTGCAGCCCGGAGTTCCAGCCTGGGGATCTCGGGGAGTGTCACCCAAATCGTTGACAGTGTCCGGGGCCCGGCTCGGGAGATTTTCTGGGGGTGCCACAAAATCATTACCTGACGGATGAAATAGTTTGTCGAGGACTAATTATCCCCTGACGGATCAAATTAGTCTCTGATGACTTAGACTAGTCTCCAATGTACAACTTATCCACTGATGATGATGTCAACCGTAGTCTCTGATGCGATAAAAGATCCACTGATGACATCATCCTTAGTTCCTGATGCCTAAACATCCCCTGATGTCAGAAGCATTCCCTGACGCCAGTCTTTGATGACTAACTCTCGGCTATGTCCTGAAGTTGCTTAACCCAATATTAACAAGTAAAGTAACAACAGGTTGACAAGTACTTCCTAACCAACATCCCGCAAATGCATCAATAGAAAATAAATCTAAGGATAATTCCTTCCAAGCAAAATTTATTCTTTCGTCTGATACTGCATCTGTTTGATTGGCATCCAATGACTCCAATGGATCATCCTCCTCTTCTTCAGAAACAATTGTCCTCAATTGAGCCACATTGCCATCATGAATATAAGGAGCTAAATCACCGATATTGAAAGTTGCACTTACACCATAATTACCTGGCAACTCCAACTTGAAGGCATTACTATTAACCTTTTCCACAATTTTGAAAGGACCCTCCGACCGAGGCATTAACTTATCCTTACGCAAGTTAGGGAACCTTTCCTTCCTTAGATGCAACCAAACAAGATCACCCACCTGAAACGTAGGTTGTTTCCGATGTTTGTTGGTTACAGTTTTGTACCTTGCATTAACCTTTTCAATCCTGGCTCGTACTTCTGCATGTAGCTTCACCATAACCTGAGCCTTCGCTTTCGCATCAGTATGGACATACTCACCCTTTGGCAAAGGAATTAAATCCACTGGAATTCTAGGTTTCTCACCGTATACCACTTCAAAGGGAGAATGTTTTGTGGCGTAGGTAGGAGATCTATTGTAGGCAAACTCAGCATGTGCAATCTTGACATCCCAATCTTTTGTAGTTTTGCTCACCAACCCACGCAACAAGACTCCTAAAGTTCTGTTGGTCACCTCAGTTTATCCATCCGTTTGAGGATGATGTGAAGTACTGAAACACAGCTTAGTGCCCAACAGCTTCCATAGCGTCTTCCTAAAATAGCTCATGAATTTGGTATCTCGGTCACTGACTATGGTTCGTGGAATCCCATGTAATCGAACCACTTCTTTCAGATATATATCAGCCACTCGAGATGCATCATCAGTTTTATGACAAGCTAGGAAATGTGCCATCTTGGAAAAACGATCCACCACCACCATGATTGAATCATTACCCCATTGTGTTCGAGGTAATCCCACGATAAAATCCATCAATACATCTTCCCAACGAGAATCTAGTACCGGCAGTGGAGTATAAAGACCCTGATGAAACGTACTTTTCATTTTTTGACAAGTAGCACACCTCGCGATTATACCAGTTACATCACCCTGCATCTTTGGCCAATAAAAATGCTCTTGTAATATCGCCAGAGTCTTGGTAATGCCAAAGTGTCCAACCAATCCTCCTCCATGGGCCTCCCTTACTAGCAACTCTCGAATTGAGCAAGATGGAATGCACAAGCAGTTTCCCTTGAATAGAAATCCATCTTGGAACAAGTAACTACCAACAGTTCCCCGTGAGCACGATTCAATAATTGGTTGGAAGTCCATGTCCAGTTTGTAATACTCCTTGATCAATTCAAACCCCAACAGTTTTGAACTCAATACACCCAACAATATGTATCTTCTTGACAATGCATCTGCCACTACATTGTCTTTCCCCTGTTTATGTTTTGAAGAGAAATTAAAAGATTGCAAGAACTCAACCCACTTAGCATGTCGAGGGTTTAGTTTCTCTTGACCGTGAATGTACTTTAAGGCCTCATGGTCCGAATGTAATATAAAGTGACTCGGCCGCAACTAGTGACTCCAATGGTCAAGAGCTCTCACTATTGCGTAGAACTCTTTATCATAAGTAGAGTAGTTCAGTCTTGCACCATTGAGCTTTTCACTAAAATAAGCAATGGGCCTTTTCTTTTGTACTAGGACAGCTCCTATGCCAACTCCACTTGCATCGCACTCTACTTCAAAAGGACTTGAAAAATCAGGTAGAGCTAACACTGGTGTGTCACATAACAGCTCCTTCACCTTTTCAAACGCACTTTAAGCAGCCTCAGTCCATTCGAACTTTCCCTTCTTTATGCATTTAGTAATAGGTGCAACCACACTTCTGAAATTTCTAACAAATCTCCTATAGAACGAAGCAAGTCCATGGAAAGATCTCACTTTCGTTACTGTCGTTGGTACCGACCAAGATTTTATAGCCTCTACTTTTGATGGATCAACCGAAACTCCATCCTTAGACACTATATAGCCTAGGAAGGTTACGCTAGGTACCAAGAAGTAACACATCTCCAACTTGGCATATAGCTTTTGCTTCCTCAACATTTCAAACAGCAATCTCAAGTGTCTAAGATGATCTTCAATATTTTTACTATAAACGAGAATATCATCTAAGCATACCACTACGAATTTACCCAAGAAAGGTTTTAGTACCTCATTCATCAACCTCATGAAGGTACTTGGTGCATTACTTAGGCCAAAAGGCGTGACAAGCCATTCGTATAATCCTACTTTTGTTTTGAAGGCTGTCTTCCATTCGTCGCCTTCCCTCATCCGAATCTGATGGTATCTACTGCGAAAAACAATCTTAGAAAACACGGTTGAACCATGAAGTTCATCCGACAGATCATCTAGTCTCGGAATTGGAAATCTGTACTTGATAGTAATATTATTTACTACTCTACTATCATTGCACATTCTCCATGTTCCATACTTCTTTGGTACCACCAAAGTTGGTGCAGCACAAGGGCTCATGCTCTCCCTCACATAACCTCGCTCCATCAGCTCCTCAATCTGCCTCTGTATCTCTTGAGCCTCTCGAGGGTTACATCTATAAGCTGCCTTGTTTGGTAATGATGCTCCTGGGATTAAATCGATTTGATGCTCAATTCCTCTGATAGGTGGCAAACCTAGTGGCAAGTCTTCAGGAAACACATCCTGGAATTCTAACAACAATTTCTCCATATCTTTATTTGGCTCTTCTGACTTCTGCTCAGATTGAAAAGCAATAGCAATCAGTAAGTAGCCTTGACCCTCTTGTTCCAGTTCAGTCTGGAATTGTTTTTCAATCGCCATTAAACTCTCCTTGCATACACCTAGAGAGGATAAAGGTTTTAGGGCCGTCTTCTTATTGCCTACCTTGGGCAATGTATACATTTGTTCTGCCATCATACTTGACAAACCTGTCATACTGCCATGGTCTTCCTAACAGTATGTGGCATGCATCCATGACACAAACGTCACATAGTACCTAATCTTTGAACTTGCCAATCTCGAACGAAATCAGCGCTTGCTTTATTACTTTAACTTCTCCTCCATCACTCAGCCAATGTAATTTGTACGGTTTAGGATGGGGTGTTGTTGGCCAATTCAATTTATCAATCATTGTAGTAGAGACCACATTGGTGCAGCTGCCCATGTCAATTATCAAATTGCATAGTTTGTGTGACGACCCCAGTAATCCCATACCGGACTAAGGCATCATCATAAGAAGGTAAAGATAACCATTCATCCATTCATAAATAAATACTGAATAAATACAGCATTTAGGAGTTATTACAACCCAAGAATTAAGTAATATGCGAAGGCCAAGGTCACTAAACAGGTGCGACCAGTAAACAAATTGGTGGAGAGAGGTAGAGTAGAAAGGAGGAACAAGGCACCGCCTGCGCCGAAATTCACTCCTACCTTTGACAAATTCAAGAAGGGCAAAGGTAAGGCTTCTACACCATTGGCAACAGAAGATAGACGAATTTGTTTCAAGTGTAAAGGCTACGGACACATGCAATATGAATGTCCTAGCAACAGGGTGATGACTCTCCATGATGTTGAAGAGATTGAAGCATCCTATGCTTCTAGGGAGAGAGAAACACTTGAAGAAGAGGGGTCGAATAGCTGTCTGGAAGCCGAAGATGATTTTGAAGCTAGCTTTGAGGAAGAGCCTGAGACACATGGCTCACAGTTGATTGTCTAAAGATTATTGCAAGCCAAACCAGTCCCATTGGAAGCTGACCAACGGGATAAAATATTCATGACCAGAGTGCTGGTAAAGGACAAACTGTGCAATTTGATAATTGACACTGGCAGCTGCACTAATGTGCTCTTTACTACAATGATTGATAAATTGAATTGGTCAACAACACCCCATCCTAAACCGTACAAATTACATTGGCTGAGTGATGGAGGAGAAGTTAAAGTAACAAAGCAAGCGCTGATTTCGTTCGAGATTGGCAAGTTCAAAGATCAGGTACTATGTGACATTTGTGTCATGGATGCATGCCACATACTATTGGGAAGACCATGGCAGTATGACAGGTTTGTCAAGTATGATGGCAAAACAAATGTATACATTGCCAAGGTAGGCAATAAGAAGACGGCCCTAAAACCTTTATCCTCTCTAGATGCATGCAAGGAGAGTTTAATGGCGACTGAAAAACAATTCCAGATTGAACTAGAACAAGAGGGTCAGGGCTACTTACTGATTGCTATCGGTTTTCAATCTGAGCAGAAGGCAGAAGAGCCAAATAAAGATGTGGAGAAATTGTTGTTTGAATTCCAGGATGTGTTTCCTAAAGACTTGCCACCAAGTTTGCCACCTATCAGAGGAATTGAGCATCAAATAGATTTAATCCCAGGAGCATCATTATCGAACAAGGCAGCTTACAGATGTAACCCTCGAGAGGCTCAAGAGATACAGAGGCAGATTGAGGAGCTGATGGAGCAAGGTTATATGAGGGAGAGCATGAGCCCTTGTGCTGCACCAACTTTGGTGGTACCAAAGAAGGATGGAACATGGAGAATGTGCATTGATAGTAGAGCAGTAAATAACATTACTATCAAGTACAGATTTCCAATTTCGAGACTAGATGATCTGCTGGATGAACTGCATGGTTCAACCGTGTTTTCTAAGATTGATCTTCGCAGTGGATACCATCAGATTTGGATGAGGGAAGGCAACGAATGGAAGACAGCCAATGGCTTGTACGAATGGCTTGTCATGCCTTTTGGCCTAAGTAATTGTGACGACCCCAAAATCTTTCACTAGATCAGGGCTTCGTAAAGAGAAGGAAAAGATAACCATACATCCATTCATATAATAATTACTAAAAGAAACAATATTACAGAGTTATTACAACCTAAAATATTACATTTTCAGCGGAACCTATTCTATCTCTATACTCTAACGCAAAATATCTCTTCTCAGGTCATCTTACTTTCTTCCTCCCTTATCGGCACTACAAAGGGTTAGCCAACCTTAGTAACCGATCATTTTTTCCTTCCCTTTGTCTGAGGGCTCAGCTTTTATATTCTGCCTTGCAAGAAATTAAAATTCAACAAGAATGAGCGATTTACGCCCAACAAGTATATAAACAATTTGAGAAACGAATCTGGATTGTTTCAAAGGATTTAATTATGTTGAGAGGCTTGGCGAATCAATACTAATGCCTCAGAGATCTTTAAGAATCTTTAGGATTACCAATGATAAACAATTGTATAATCCTTCTTAAAACAAAGCATAACTTCCTTGAAGTAAAAATATCCGTCGGGGCTAAATTCGTTGGATCTGCTAACCATACGGTATACAGCTGGCCTAACTGTGCCCGCATGATCCCTCCTTGTGTGAACGTACGTAGTGACATAGTATTCCTCTAGGTCAGGTGAAGAACAAATCAGCACCTTTCCTTTCCTCTAACCATCCATGTGGCATAACCCATTTAAGGGACATTTCATTCTCATTTATTTGCACAGACATAAAATTTAGAATTAGTTGAAAATCAAAGCTTAGTTATATCCATGCATTATCATTCATATCATGCTAGCGGAATTTAAAGCATAGCATGCTCATTCTTAAAACAATTGAACATATAATCAAGTCTTACACGCATATCGAATCAAATGATACTGCGTTAAATTGAAATAAGCATCAGATTGAATGTATATACTTGCCTCGGTCCTTAGCCGCAAAGATTCAAATTCAATTTTACTGGTGAGTGAAAGATTCTGTACATTATGCAAGTAATATTTAAATACCTCAATAAGAATTTATGAAAGGAAATGTGTATGTGATGTCCTTTGAATGTTCTAAATCTGACATAAAAACATCATGAAATCATTTTAAGAAATTCATGTTTTATAGTCTTGATAATAGACTAAACATTGAGGAAGAAATCTTCTTATTATCAAACTCGTCAGGGACTGAAATCCTTAACCATCAGAGACTAAGAATTTCCTCTATCGGAGACTAAGAAATTTCCTTCATCAGAGACTATGTATGACGTCATCAAGGACTGAACTTAGCCTATCGGAGACTAAGGAATGACGTCACCAGAGACTAACAACTCATCAGGGACTGATGATGTCATCTTAACCCTATCGGAGAGTAAGGCTGACGTCATCGGAGACTAAATAGCTCACTAGGGACCGATGACGTCACCTATCGGAGACTAAGGGTGATGTCATCGGAGACTAACTTCTCACCAGAGACTGATGATGTCATTAGGGACTAAACTTTTAGCCTATCGGAGACTAAAGCTGATGTCATCCGAGAGTAAATAACCCGTCGGAGACTAATGACGTCATCGGGGACTAAACTTTAGCCTGTCGGAGACTAAAGATGACGTCATCATTAGAGATTAACAGAATATCTCATCAGAGACTAAGAATATCTCGTCAGAGACTAATAATATCTCATCAAAGACTCACATCATCTCATTAGAGATTAACAATATCTCATCAGAGATTAATAGCATCTCATTAGAGATTAACAACATCTCATTCGAGATTAATAGCATCTCATTAGAGATTAACAACATCTCATCAGAGATTAATAACATCTCATTAGAGATTACCATTAGAGCTTGCTTCTGCTACGATGGAAGACCTATCGTGCTCAAACTCAGCCTATGATGTCTCATGAAGATGCAAAAAATATTAATCTTAGCATAAATCTTTGATACTATGCATGAAAGAAACTGAGTAGGGTACCAGATTCTTACCTCTTCGTTCTTAAGGGTGAGATCAAAGCTGGTCTGAAAATATGTTTCCAAAAGAAGAACTTGGAAATTTACGGAGATGATAAGTTTAAACGAAACTCTTAATAGAGAAGTTTTGGTAAAGGAGTTAAAATTTCATTTCAAATGAGGTATTTATAGAGTTTAAGAGCAGTAAGCTAAGGTTAAGCATTGGAATAAAATGATTGGTTAATTTGAACGATAAAACAGCTATTCATCATGACTTCTTGACAGTACACAGCTGCTGTCCTACATGCATGAAGATTTAGCCACGTAAGCAATTCCAAATAAAACACGTAATCACCAATCTTACGTAACCCTCTCCTCTTCCTCCAAGCTGATCAATATAATCTTATATGGAATTTGCTAATCCCCCTTTTTAATACCTTTTTAAGGAACTTACCCCCATAATCACAGGTATCACATCATCATAAAAATTTTCATTGTAGATATGAATTTATCATTCATATTTAAAAAGAAAAATCTTCCATGTAAAAATATAATAACACAAAATAAAATTATTTCTTATCATAAAATACATTTAAAATTTTTGGGTTCTCACAGTAATGCACCAAGTACCTTCATGAGGTTGATGAATGAGGTACTAAAACCTTTCTTGGGTAAATTTGTGGTGGTATACTTAGATGATATTCTCGTTTATAGTAAAAATATTGAAGATCATCTTAGACACTTGAGATTGTTGTTTGAAATGTTGAGGAAGCAAAAGCTATAAGCCAAGTTGGAGAAGTGTTACTTCTTGGTACCTAGCGTAACCTTCCTAGGCTATATAGTGTCTAAGGATGGAGTTTCGGTTGATCCATCAAAAGTAGAGGCTATAAAATCTTGGCCGGTACCAACGACAGTAACGGAAGTGAGATCTTTCCATGGACTTGCTTCATTCTATAGGAGATTTGTTAGAAATTTCAGTAGTGTGGTTGCACCTATTACTGAATGCATAAAGAAGGTAAAGTTCGAATGGACGGAGGCTGCTCAAAGAGTGTTCGAAAAGGTGAAGGAGCTGTTATGTGACACACCAATGTTAGCTCTACCTGATTTTTCAAGTCCTTTTGAAGTAAAGTGCGATGCAAGTGGAGTTGGCATAGGAGCTGTCCTAGTACAAAAGAAAAGGCCCATTGCTTATTTTAGTGAAAAGCTCAATGGTGCAAGACTGAACTACTCTACTTATGATAAAGAGTTCTACGCAATAGTGAGAGCTCTTGACCATTGGAGTCACTAGTTGCGGCCGAGTCACTTTATATTACATTCGGACCATGAGGCCTTAAAGTACATTCACGGTCAGCAGAAACTAAACCCTCGACATGCTAAGTGGGTTGAGTTCTTGCAATCTTTTAATTTCTCTTCAAAACATAAACAGGGGAAAGACAATGTAGAGGTGGATGCATTGTCAAGAAGATACACATTGTTAGGTGTATTGAGTTCAAAACTATTGGGGTTTGAATTGATCAAGGAGTATTACAAACTGGACATGGACTTCCAACCAATTATTGAATCGTGCTCACGGGGAACTGTTGGTAGTTACTTGTTCCAAGATGGATTTCTATTCAAGGGAAACTGCTTGTGCATTCCATCTTGCTCAAATCGAGAGTTGCTAGTAAGGGAGGCCCATGGAGGAGGATTGGTTGGACACTTTGGCATTACCAAGACTTTGGTGATATTACAAGAGCATTTTTATTGGCCAAAGATGCAGGGTGATGTAAACGGTATAATCACGAGGTGTGCTACTTGTCAAAAAATGAAAAGTACGTTTCATTAGGGTCTTTATACTCCACTGCCAGTACCAGATTCTCCTTGGGAAGATGTATCGATGGATTTTATCGTGGGATTACCTCAAACACAACGGGGTAATGATTCAATCATGGTGGTGGTGGATTGGTTTTCCACGATGGCACATTTCTTAGCTTGATGATGCATCTTGAGTGGCTGATATATATCTGAAAGAAGTGGTTCGATTACATGGGATTCCACGAACCATAGTCAATGACCGAGATACCAAATTCATGAGCTATTTTTGGAAGACGCTATGGAAGCTGTTGGGCACTAAGCTGTGTTTCAGTACTTCACATCATCCTCAAACGGTTGGACAAACTGAGGTGACCAACAGAACTTTAGGAGTCTTGTTGCGTGGGTTGGTGAGCAAAACTACAAAAGATTGGGATGTTAAGCTTGCACATGCCGAGTTTGCCTACAATAGATCTCCTACCTACGCCACAAAACATTCCCCCTTTGAAGTGGTATACGGTGAGAATCCTAGAATTCCAGTGGATTTAATTCCTTTGCCAAAGGGTGAGTATGTCCATACTGATGCGAAAGCGAAGGCTCAGGCTATGGGGAAGCTACATGCACAAGTACGAGCCAGGATTGAAAAGGTTAATGCAAGGTACAATGCTCTAACCAACAAACATCGGAAACAACCTACGTTTCAGGTAGGTGCTCTTGTTTGGTTGCATCTAAGGAAGGAAAGGTTCCCTAACTTGCATAAGCATAAGTTAATTCCTCAGTCGGAGGGTCCTTTCAAAATTGTGGAAAAGGTTAACAGTAATGCCTTCAAGTTGGAGTTGCCAGGTAATTATGGTGTAAGTGCAACTTTCAATACCGGTGATTTAGCTCCTTATATTCATGATGACGATGTGGCTCAATTGAGGACAATTGTTTCTGAAGAAGAGGAGGATGATCCGTTGGAGTCATTGGATGCCAATCAAACAGATGTAGTATCAGACGAAAGAATAAATCTTGCTTGGAAAGAATTATCCTTAGATTTATTTTCTATTGATGCATTTGCGGGATGTTGGTTAGGAAGTACTTGTCAACCTGTTGTTACTTTACTTGTTAATATTGGGTTAAGCAACTTCAGGACATAGCCGAGAGTTAGTCATCAGAGACTAGCGTCAGGGAATGCTTCTGACGTTAGGGGATGTTTAGGCATCAGGGACTAAGGATGATGTCATCAGTGGATCTTTTATCGCATCAGAGACTAATTTGATCCGTCAGGGGATAATTCGTCCCTAACAGACTATTTCATCTGTCAGGAAATGATTTAGTCTCCGATAGTGTATGTGATCCGTCAGGGGATAATTATTCTCCAACACTCAATTATCCACTGACGGGTTCAGTTATTTTATTTCTTGCATTCTATAATTTTCCGTGTTTGTTTAGGTGATTATTTCCTATTTGGACTAGGTTGGTTATTTTCCTTATCAGATTAGATTTCATTCCTTTGTAATATCTTTTCCAATTAGGAGTAGGTTTTTATTCAGCTTATAAATAGTTGTTCATAATGTATGGAGACTACAGACTTTGATTAATAAAAATTGTGTGAGTTTTTACTTACGATTATCCTGAAAGTTGGTGGTTAATTCCTTTATACTTTCACAACTGATTTGTTTTAGCTTGCGGGTGATTAAATTCTTTAAGCAAACTAAACAGATTGATCCTTTAGTGTTGACTTCCTGGTGATTAATTTCTTTACGGAGTCTTCCTAAAGTTATTTTCCGAAACCTGTGTTTGATCCTACCAGATCAAATACATCACCACATGACTGATGGAATTAATTTCATGATCTTTAAGAGCTTTGAGCTCCATGTCATCTACCCCTTTAAGTTTACCAAGGAGTTTGCTGTCAGGAGGAGGAAAAGAATTGCCATCAGAGGAACCTTCACTCGGGTCCCGAGCATTCCCCAAGTCTATGCTTTTCTTTTTAGAGACTAGAGTCTAACCTTCATTGGAATCAGATTGAACCACATGCTTACCAATAGAGAGAGGACCTGAAGAAGATAATTTGTTCACAAGAGGCTCTGTAGGGAATAGAGGTAATCCAGCCGTAGGAAGAGCAGCAGTGGATTTATTAAGTGTCTTTGGAACCCAGATAAAGCGAGCTTTTGGGCATTTAAGAAAAGAATGCCCAAATACTTTACAAGTGGGGCAGGAAGGGGGTCGGTTTTGATATTCAACTATTACAGTAACAGGAACGCCTACAGTATTATCTTCATCAATGGTAAAAACAGAGATCTGTTTTGGCCAAGTAGATGTAGCATCCAATTCAACACAAACTCTCACAAAGGGCATGGGATCCAAGTTCTATGTGGTTTTGTCTAGGAAGAGAGGTTTACCAATTCCACTCGCAACATAGCTTAGACCTTCAGCTGTCCAGTAGGAGAGTGGAACATTATGGAATTTTACCCAAACGTGGGCCTTGGTACAACATTCAGTGTTGGTAGAAAATCCCTCCTTCCAAGGCCTGAGAACAAGCAATTTGTTATGGATATAGTATGGCCCCAATGCTAAAACATTGTCCCTGTCAGCCACCGTATTGAAATGAAACATATAAAACTTTTGGTGGGTGAAAATTTGCTTTAAACCAAGATTACCCCAAAGTTTCATTGCAATAGGAGCAACAACATTATAAGGAATTCTAGATTGGAGAAAATGGCCCACCAAGCAGGTTTCAAACTGTCTAACACCTTTGTTTAATACATCTACAGGTGCCTTAACAAGCACTGTTCCATTTACCAGCTGGGGGGGAAAATATTGGAGGGTTACAGGTTTAGAAGACTCATTACCCACAATATTACTCCAAGATTTAGGCTTATCATGTTGCAAAAGCCCCAGATCGGGACAGGGACTAGCGGGTGAGGGTTGGGGAGGAGGAATGGGTTCAGAAAGAGAAGAGGGAGCAGCAGGAACATCGATCTTAGAGCAAGGAAGAGGGCTATGAATCCCAGAGCAGCCTGCAAAAGAGCTAGCTGAAGAAGGCTTAATAGAAGGCTTAACAAAAGAGGGCTTATTAGGAAATACACCTGAAAGAGCGAACTGTTGAACATCAGCTAACGACCAGGTAGCAGAGTTGAGAAATCTGGTTAGGGCTTAATTCTTCCTGCGCTCATAGACAGTAGAGTCTCTATCACTCTTAGAGAGAGAAGCAGCAACAACAAGGATATCTCTAGAGTTATCAGAAAAGGAGTTAGGCATAAATTCTCCGTCTTCAGAGCTGGAATCCTCATCATCAACAGAAACAAAGTTAATGGGGGTTTGAGAGGGGTTAGACTCTACCATCAATAGTATATCAAGAGGGCCAGAACGAGTAACAGGAGCAATAGTCGCCCCCACCAATCTAGTCCATGAGGAGGAGGAGATATCAACTAAAACAAGTGAAAGAATAGAAGGAGGAAGAAGATGATGAATAGTAGAAGGTGGGAAAAGGCAGAAAAGTTTAAGGGGGGTTAGAAAGAAGGAGGAGCATGTTGTCTCTTCACCAGTCACCTTATCCAGTTCTTCCTTTATCCTATCCTTACAAAGAATCTTCCTTTTATAAAAAAATCAGTTATTAGACTATGGCTTAAATTTCAACAAAATTCCAATCTTGTGTGATAACACTAGTGCCATTGCATTTGTTGAAAACCCTGTGCAACATTCCCGAACTAAACATATAGAAATCAGATATCACTTTATCAGGGAACATGTTATGAATGGAACCATTGAACTACATTTTGTACCAACAGACAAGCAGCTGGCAAACATCTTCACCAAGGCCCTTGACGAAGCCACATTTATCAATCTTGTGGGAGAATTGGGAATGGTGAATCATGCAAGATAGATTTTGATCAACTTGCTGGAGACAAGCCATAAAAACTGTTGGAGTAGTTCAAGCTATCAAGTAATTGAGTATTGGTATCTCTAACTTATCTCTTAAATTCCTAATTGATAATGACTATATATGCTACATTATTTATAAAAAAAAATTATATATATATCTGATGTGCATCAGGGTGAAGTTGTGTATACTTGTTTTGTGCATCGAGCATTAGTGTCAGGGTAAGTATACTTGTTTTGTGCATCGTACATCAGTGTTAGGGTGTGTTTACTTGTTCGCGTATCACCAGGGTCAGGTTGTATGCTTTTGGTCGCTTCAGGGGATAATAGTTCATCAGGGGATTCTTTTGCCCCTGATGACATGTCATCTCAAGAACTGATCTGACACCCTGATAACGTGTCTTTGGGAATGGTTTTAAAAATAAAAAAGGAGGGTATTTATACTCCAACTCTCTCTCTTCCTGAAGTATCTCAAAACGTTTAATCTTTCTCTAACAATTAGCTCGAGTTTTCTTCATCTCTCTCTTGCTAACAGAAACCCTAGTTCCTCAATTCACTAACATATTCAATGGCACCAAGCACTGTTCAACAACATCTGAGGAATCTAGTGATTCCATAAACAAACTATGTGGGCTTCTCAGACTCAGAGTATAGCAAAGCAATCTTTACCGATGATGAAATGTTTGGTGAAGCAATATCTCAACTATGGTCAAGTGCTAAATTCATGGTCTCTACAACAAGACCTGAGATTGTCAAGGGGATCTCATTCAAAATTTCTTCTAAAAAGGGAGAAATAACTCCCTTCAAAATTAATTCTGCACTGAGACTTCCCACACAAGAGTTCGTGGAAGTGCCAAACGATGCTAAACTACTCAACTTCTTAAGGGAACTAGGCTATAACTCTGCACCCAATATAGTACTGAAGTTCAAGGACCTCAAGAGGGTGAACGTGAAAAGAGAGATCTCTTATATCTTTGATACAATAACAAAGGTGTTCTCAGGTAAGTCCTCCAACTTTGAGATAATAACATCTTTAACTCTAAAAATAGCTTTTGCCATTATCAAGAATGTGCATATCAATATAGGAAAATTAATATTTGATGATCTTGTCAATAAAATGGGTAGTTTTACTTCTAGGAAATCAGAAGTTTACTATGCTAGATTTTTATCAATGATTATTAAAGATCAAATTCCTAATCTTTCATTTGTGAATGACATAGCTGTACAGAAACAAACAAAGAAGCTATTTGGAGAGATAATAAAGAAATCTTACACAGCTGAGTCATTTATACTACCATCCCACATACAACATGTATTTCTTACACATCCTTCTACTTCTCAACCTATCACTTCTTCTCCTTCAACTACTATGGCAGAGATCTCTACCAATTCTCTGCCTTCCCAAGTAGTACCACCGATTTCTACACAACCAATCTCAATCACCCAACCCTTAGTCTCCCAAAAGACTAAGGGTACTAAAAGAAAATCCTCTGAAGTAACCTCAACAAGTGAGGGGGAGCAAGGAGAGAGAGTGATCGGCTTAAGGGGATCGAAGAAGAAGAAGGCAGCCAAGAGAGGTACCCCACGACCAGACCAAGCAGTATCCTTTCAAAAGGATACTGTTCTTGATAAGGAATTAAGCACATTTCTAACTATTTCCTCTCAAAAGGAATCAGTTATTGAAAATAATCCCCAACCAGGCACACAGTTGAGTGAGGCACAAACACTGACCATAGCCCCTGTTGAAATTAACATCTGGGTCTCTGAGAGCTACTTGCAGTTATCTGACACAGTGAATGCACACACAACTTCTTTTGATGGATCACCTCCTCATTCAATGATCCAGCCAACACTCCCTTGTACACCTCTTCCACCTTTTTCAATTCCTCAAATTTCTTTAGATATCATGACATAAACTCTAAGTGTCATGAGATCAGATTCTCCAATCTCTCACTTCTTGGAGGAGCCAACACTCAATGACACAGTGATTGATAATCAACACACTCAAATGGTTGATTCCTTTCTAAATGATTCAATCACTGTGGACCACTCAGGGGAAATTAATACACTTGTACATACCAATAAAATAAGTATTTATGTTCCCCCCATTGTACACACTTCATCTATAGAAACATACACTTCTCCAATTGTACATACACATTTGTCCTCTACTTCTACCTCCATCACCTCTGTGGACCTAGTTGGTGTACATACATTACTTGAACTGGCCACAGTTGCTGATCTCATAGCCCATAAGAGCCTCTCTAGGACGATTTTGAGTGAGACTGAGAGAATATCTAGTGAATAGAGGCAAAGTCAACCCCATGAGAGGACTTTGGCAAAAGGAGAGGAAGAGGGTATTGCCTTAGAAGGCAATGAAAAAGGAGAGCCAAAGAGGGATGCCTTAGAAGGCAGTAAAAAAGGAGAGAGTGAGAGAGATAAGGATGAGATCCTTGTAAATAAAGAAAATAGAGAAAATGTAGATATTGTAGATATTTCTTGTTCCTCTGGGAGTGATAAAGATGACACTCCAATGGATGACTTCATAGGAGTTGATTTATACTTTCAAAAGAATCAAATGGCAGATACTGTACAATTACTCAAATAGGAGCTATCTCGGACCATAGATCCTATAGCCTATAGCCTCAGATAAACTAAATCAACTTGTTGATGTACGCACAAGAAGTCGATTTAGGGTTCTTGAACGAATCACATGTTCAAGGCTATTCGAATCACACGAACAAGGTCTTGTTTATATCACACAAACAATAAGAAATTACAGAATACTTCTTAATTTCATTAATCAAAAACTGGATCCTTTTAACGTACAACATAAGCAGCTATTTATAAGTTGTGATTACAACCCTAGTCCTAATTGGAAAGAATAATACATTGGAAAGAAATCTAAACCAATAAGGAAAAATAACAAACCTATTAAAACTAGGAAACAAAGTTCAAAACAAATACGGAAATAAACAAAATACATGAGAAATAATAACTAAAACTGCCAGTGGATAATTAAGCTATCGGAGACTAATTATCCCCTGACGATCAAATTATACTATCGGAGACTAGATATCCCCTGACGGGTAAAGTTAGCTGTCGGAGACTAGATATCCCCTGACGGGTAAAGTTAGCTGTCGGAGACTAACATCCCCTGACGGTTGTAGTCTCTAATGTTGTAAAGTATTCCCTGACGCCTGTAGTCTCTGATGTTATAAAGTATCCCCTGATACTTTCTCGGCCAAATCTCGGCTAAGCTTCAAACATGTTTGGCTCTAGTTTTAAAAGCAGAGTAATAACAGAATTATAAGCACCTTGCAAAGGATCAAACCACGGATTTGGCCAAGTCCAGGTTTCATTTCCTTCTTCATAATTCTCCAAACGTAATCCTAACGTCCGAAACTCTTCAAATGTCAAACCTGCTGCAATTGACAAGTTTGCTTCAAACTTCTTAGACCTGGATCTAGTAATTGGACCCTTAAGTCTGAGTTCACAGTCACCATCTGTTTCCTTCTTGTTCATGCCCACATCATCCCCTCCTTGTGGGAAAAGATTTGTCCTCAAATCTTCGTCATAGTCATCGCCCACATAAAGAATTAAGTCCGAAACATTGAAGGTAGCTGAAACTCCCATGTTGCCCGGAAGATCAATCTTGTATGCATTATCACTGATCTTCTGAAGTACTCGAAATGGCCCTTCGACTTTCTTTAGCAGCTTAGATCTTCGTTTCAAAGGAAAACGTTCTTTACAAAGGTAGATTCCAAACCAAGTCACCTACTTCGAAAATATGGCTTTTCTTTCCCTTCTTTGTACGTCTAATGTAAGCCTCATTAGCCCGTTGCAACCGTTCCTGGACCTCTTGGTGCAGCTTCTTGACATAATCTGCCTTAGCTTGGCCTCCTAAATTAACTACATGTTCAATTGGAATTGGTAATAAGTCCAATGGAGTCAATGGCGCAAAACCATAGACGACTTCAAAGGAACACAACCGAGATCCAGAATGCACACTACGGTTATAAGCAAATTCAACATATGCGAGCTTCTCATCCCAATCTTTCAAGGATTTTCCCACAAAAGCACGCAACAAAGCTCCTAAGGTTCTGTTTACCACTTCAGTTTGCCCATCTGATTGTGGATGGCTAGCTGTGCTAAACAACAGCTTTGTTCCCAATTTATGCCACAAAGTCTTCTAGAAATAACTAAAAAATTTCACATCTCTGTCGCTTACAATGGTTTGAGGCATACCATGTAAATGCACTACTTCTCGGAAGAACAGATCAGCCACATGTGAATCATCATCTGTAATACCCCAGAATTTTGTAATTATTCAAGACTAAATAATAAATAACTTTTAGTCAAAATTTTAGATTTTTGTAAATAAATTTTGGTCGAATTTATTTATGAGCATAGGAAATTATTCCTTTATAATTACCGAAAGGAATAATTTGCTAAGTTGTTATCCGAATTAATTTTGGTAGTAATCTGAATTATTACTACTACAGAATTAATTTTTGGGTGTAAGATATTATTGGAATTAATATATGTGATAATACGAGTTAAATTAATTTTTGGTATTATTGGAAATTAATTTAAAGGATAGTAATATGAATTATCACCATGCCTATTATGAGAAGGATAACTGAGTAATTATCCTGTATAGTGAGTAAGCACCGTGTAATGAGTATATATCACAGGTGTTGAGGTGATTTTTAATGACTAAGCATCGCAAAAGGTGAGTCATATGTACTACCACTTGACACCTATTAGTATTCATACTTTCATGTAATATTGATTTAGTAAATTTCAAGTCCGTTAGTAATCTAAGTAAGAAATATCTCAGATATTTTTACTTTCCCAACACCTATATAAGGAGAACCTCTACTACTCTTTTTCCTCACAACACTCTCAAATACATAAATTTCCTAAACCCACGATTATATTGCTATAGTTAGTTCTGCAGTAGCAAAAGCTTGCCAGGTAAATATTAAATGCTTTTATTAGATTATTTAATTTCATTATTTGGTCATTTAGCTTAAATAGAAATCTGTATGAAACCTTAAAGTTATGTTGAAAAATAAAAATAATAAACCACATAGACAAAATCTGTTAGTCTCCTATGGGCAAAATCTGTTAGTCTCCTATGGGCAAAATCTGTTAGTCTCGTAGGAGCATAATCTGTTAGCCTCCTATGAGCAAAATCTGTTAGTCTCCTATGGGTTAAATAGTCTCTGATGATGATGTCATCCTTAGTCTCTTATGGGTTAAGATGACGTCATCAGTCTCTTATGGGTTAATTAGTCTCTGATGATGTCATCCTTAGTCTCTTATGGGTTAAGATGACGTCATCAGT
>CM025788.1:18858375-18904999 GCA_014636745.2 Centella asiatica
GGTGAATTAGTCTCCGATGATGTCATCCTTAGTCTCTTATGGGTTAAAGATGACGTCATCAGTCTCTTATGGGCAAAATCTGCTAGTCTCTTATGGGCAAAATTTGTTAGTCTCCTATGGACATAAAACTCATCCCCTAATACGGGCTTAGCATGACTTAGATATTATAACCTTATTACCTAAGCATATTTATAATTCTAATTTCTTCTACTTATTCATGAATTATGAAACAGATTTCGCAGGAAACCAAATAGTCACCGGTCAAGGCAAGTAATCTATTTATTACATAAATCTCAGTTGCTCTGAGATTTTGTTAATAATTTATTTGTTACATATATTTCAGTCATTCTAAAGTTATGCAAGTAATGTTTTCAACATATAATATAATTGTTCTGTTATATGTAAATATTTTCAAAGTGATATATTTATCATCTTTCTAATATATCACACCATTATTTATACAAACATAAATATATAAGTATGTTGTATATTTTAAATTAGACATATGATCATTTAATTCAATCTGTGTTAAGTTATGGCAGACAAATGCTTAAACATTGTTTCTTGCGTATACATAATTGTTTCATATGCGTACTGAGAGAGAATCATTTATTCAATTGAAGTTAATATCATTTCGAGAGATGCTTGATTATAATATCTTGTTCACAAGCATCTAGCTATTTTATGCTGATATATGACATCTTGAGATATATTCAATTTAATTATCTTCAGTTACTACAAGGCTAATAAATACCTTGTGACTTTCATTGAGACTACAAGAGTGTTGTGTGATCGTCTTGGTAAGTCCCCTGAAGTCAGACCCTCATTGAAATTTCAAGGATGCTATGTAGTCACCTTGGTAAATTCCACTGAGGCGTCGAAATCTTATCCACTATAAGGACTTTACTTTGAGTAAGGGGATCAACCCGGATATGAGAATGGGATACTCTATTTTACCGGGCCCATGAGAATGTAGATGTAATTAAATCTACTATTAAATGTCATACGTATGTACATAGCAAATCACATTGAGGTAGCATTGGCCCGCTATTGTCATGTGATAAGAGATATTCTCAGTAGGTCCATGTGCTGAACAGAATTGATGATCAAGTAAGTCATAGTACTGAAAGATGTCATGAGAGAGATGTTCAAGTAAGTCATCGTACTGAAAGACATCCGAGAACTTATGTGGATTTATTTATTTCTTCAGAGGCATGATATTGCCAATATTTCTTCTAGTTAAAGACTTGGGTTCTCTTCATCTGAATCCAATATTTGAGATTCTTAATATTTTAACATTGCCATAAAAATACTATTTTTAAATAGTTTCAGACTCTCACTAATTTTAAAGTATTATATTACTTGCTAAGCTTTTGTTGCTCATACTTCTTTGTTCTCTTTCAGTTCAACCCAAGAAGGAAGAAAATTCTAAGGGTAAAGAAAAGTTATACCAGTTCCAGTAGATTTGGTAGTCCGAGGCTCATAAATATGATTTTCGGTTGGTTTTGATCTGGTTGTGTTTTAAAGAAAAAGTTATGTCATTCCGCTGCTAGAATCTCTCAAAACAATGTATTCTCTGTTTTTAAAAAATATATTATGAAGAGAAAAATGTTGTTTTCTTGTTGTGATAGTTCTTTGGTACCCCCCCTTGACGACCCAATTTTTCCACTAATGATCTAGGTCTTAACAGTTGATATTAAACTGGCGACCTGGTCTAAGGTTGGGGAAATTGGGGCTGTCACATCATCCGTCTTATGGCAAGGTATAAAATGTGTCATCTTTGAAAATCTATCAACAACAACATAGATAGAATCTTTACCTCTCGCTGTTCGCGGCAACCCCAGTATAAAGTCCATGCTTAAATCAACCCACAGATGATTTGGAACCAGCAGTGGCATATACGGTCCATGAGGTTGTTGATGTGCCTTTGCCCTTACACAAGTCACACATCTCTCAATTACACAATGCACATCTCGATCCATACTCAGCCAATAGAAATGTTCTTTTAATGCTTCCAATGTTTTTCCTTCACCGAAGTAACCAGCAAGACCTCCTCTGTGTGCTTCTCTAATTAACAGTTCACGTAAAGATGACTTTCGTATACACACTCGTTTTCCTTTGAAAAGGAATCCATCATGCACAAAATATTGTCCATTTGCGCCCTTGCCACAATCTTCTATGACTTTAATGAAGAAAGGGTCGTGTGCATATTATTCCTTGATAAGATCAAATCCCAACAATCGAGAATTGAGCAATGATAACAGAGTATACCTTCTGGACAATGCATCAGCTACAATATTCCCTTTGCCTTGTTTGTATTTGGTCACATAAGGAAAAGTTTCTAGAAATTCAACCCACTTGGCTTGTCGACGATTCAGCTTACCCTGCCCTCGAATGTACTTCAGGGATTCATGATCAGTATGAATTACAAACTCCTTGGGCAAGAGATAATGTTGCCATGTCTCCAAGGCTCGGATCAGTGAGTAAAATTCTTTCTCATAAGTGGAATAGTTCAGACTCGCCCCACTTAGTTTTTCACTAAAATATGCCACTGGTTTTCCCTCTTGCATCAAGACAACACCTATATCTACACCACTAGCATCACAATCTACTTCAAAAGTACTGTTGAAGTTTGGCAATGCTAACACAGGTGTTTCACATAGCCTCTGCTTCAGCAATTCAAAACTTTCCTAGGCAGCTTTTGTCCACCTGAACTCTCCTCCTTTCTTTAGACACTCAAGCATAGGTGATGCAATCGTGCTAAAGTTTTTCACAAATCTTCGATAGAATGAAGCCAAGCCATGAAAGCCCCTTATATCACTTACTGATTTTGGTTCTGGCCATTCTTGTATTGCTCTTACCTTTTCCTTATCCACCTCTATTCCATTCTTAGATACTACGTATCCTAGGAATATCAATTTATCTTGAGCAAATATACTCTTCTTTAAGTTGCTATACAATTGATTTTCACTCAACACATTAAACACTTCGCGTAGATGTGTTATGTGTTCATCTATGTTCTTGTTGTAGACTAGGATGTCATCAAAATATACCACCACAAATTTACCAATGAACCTGCGTAGAACATTGTTCATAAGTCTCATAAAAGTACTTGGTGCATTTGACAACCCGAAAGGCATGACCATCCATTCATACAACCCATGCTTGATCTTGAATGCAGTTTTCCATTCATCCCCTTCTCGCATTCGAATCTGATGGTAACCACTCTTCAAATCAACTTTCGAGAACACTACAGCACCATGTAGTTCATCGAGCATGTCGTCGAGTCTAGGAATTGGGTAACGATATTTAACCGTTATCTTGTTGATTGCGCGACTGTCCACACATATCCTCATGGATCCATCCTTCTTCGATACTAGCAAAGCTGGAACTAAACACGGACTCATGGATTCGCGAACATATCCTCTCTCAATCAACTCGTCAACTTGCCTCTTCAATTCTTTCGCCTCCTCTGGGTTACATCTATAGCCTGCTCTATTTGGTAACGATGCTCCCGGTATCAAGTCAATCTGATGCTCAATGCCTCAGATTGGTGGTAATCCTTTAGGCAATTCTTCGGGAAATAATGCTTTAAACTCATCGAGTAAGCTCTGAAGCCGTGGATCATTAATCAATGAATCCGACTTCAATATTTCACGTGCCAATAATAGTAGAGCGGTCCCACCTTCTCGCAAGTTTTCTTCTATCTCATGTCTATTTTTTTTTTTTTTGCTAAATTTCGAAAATATATTAAAGGAAAAAAGAAACACAATTAACGAGAGGCATCCCCCTCGACCTACTAGCACATCTCGCTAGCTTGGGAAAACAAGCCAAAACTAAGTGCATAAAGCATAGACCATAAATACAAAGCATTCAAGGCTAGCTAGGGAAACTAACCAACATAGGGAAACAAAACTAACATAGGGAAGCCACCAGCCAACTACCCCACAAAAGGAAAACAACACTAAACAAAAAACAACTCCTAAGATTACATCGCTAAAACCCTCTGAACCAGGGGGCATTACTACTGCAGCAAACCCATAAAATCAAACATCACAGCAACAAGGAGGAAACAACAGCAAATTTTTCCCTACAATGCTACAGCAGCAAAGCAGATTCTGCAGGAGCATCAGTAACAAAAAACACATCAGAGCATCAGCAGCATAAGCAGATTCTGCAGGAGCAGCAGGAACAGAATCATCAGCAGCGGCAAAATCATCAGTAGAGCAAATTTTCATCAATGCAGATTCCAGAAAACAGACATCAAAGCAACAACAAAGATTTAGCAGAACAAATATTGAACACTGCATTTCAACAGCAGCCGAAGCAAATCTGCAAGAACAGCAGATTACATAAAAAACACAACAAAGCAGCATTAGCAGAAACAGATCTGTTGGAGCAGCAGCTGCAGAGGCAGAATTTCAGGAGTAAGCAGCAACAGAAACTTTCCATCACTGCTGATTCTGTAGGAATTGCACCAGCATAAAAGCAACTAACCAGCAGCAGAAAACACATCAATTTTGAAGCAGAAAACACATCAAATCAGCAGCAGAAATTTGTGTAGAAAACAAAGAGATGCAGGATCTGCGCATAAACACTTCAGCAGTGTAGCTGAGGATTCAATGTTGGGCAGCTATCTCAATTTCACAAAATTAATTTTTGCATTTAAAATGAGAATTAAGACATTTTCCAATGAGCTAAACTGGGTTGTAATCGCAGAGCTTTGGGCAAACCTTTCCAACTGTGAAGCCTTGACTTTACTGTATAGATACAATCCTGAGCCACCTGCAATTCATTGTGATCTTGACCTCCATGTCTCCTTAAATTTCTTTCAAGCCAGATTTTGTATATCACTGTGATTATACATAAATGACTGATGAGCTTTGCCCCTGCAATTTGCTTGATGGTCGTCAAATGAGCAAGATAATGACTAAAAGAGATCCAAGGGCCAATCCAACCTGCCATGCCCATTACACGAGCGAAGATAGAGGAGCTGAACCTGCAGTTAAAGAAAAGGTGAGCTGCAGTTTCTTCTGGTTCATCACAGAATTGGCAAGGAGTGACTATTTTTGGAAGAATTTTTTCTTGGACTGCTAGCCAACCGAAAAATGACATTTGAGGAATAGAAAGAGAATTCCATAACAGGTTGCACAAGGGAGAATAGGGGAGCTTCGTTCTGATCGAGTTCCAAATTTTACTTAAAGTGATCTTTGAAATGTCTTCTCCTTGCCAGAGAATCATGTCATGGTCCCTGCTTGACTTTGGAAGCTGAGCAATAGATGTTCTCAGTTCAATCAGCATAGTGTAATTTGATGTAGGCAAGCACCAAGAGTTTCTAGATATAAAGGAGTTGAGTTTAGAGTAGAAACTACTATTTGCATCAGAGATAATGGGCATATCTGGCCTGCTGGCCAGGGGCTGAGAGGAGATCCAAGGGTCTTGCCATGTGAGAATATTACATTCATTTCCAACTTTATAAGAGATAAACCCCCGGGCTAGGTCTCGAAGTTGGAGAATTTTCCTCCAGATCCACGAGGAGTCTTGAGATGCAGGAAATGTCCAAAAACCATAGCGAGAAAGTTTATAGTTTCGGATCCAGGTGATCCAAGGGGAATTGCAGCTCCAGTCTATAATCTGTAGTAACCTGTGAAGGATTTGAGCTTTATTCCAATCTTCCACTTGCTTAATGCCAAGGCCACCTTCGCTTCTAGGAAGGGCTACATGCTTCCAAGCAACTTTGCATCCGTAATTGGAAAGAGAAGAACCTTTCCATAGGAAATGAGTAAAAATTTGAGTGATCTTTTTAGAAACTGCAGTAGGCAAAATGAAGTGAGCAGTCCAAAAAGCTTGTATAGCAAAAAGGATAGATTTAATAAGCTGAATTCTGCTTGCATAGGATAAATAACAGTTAGTCCAAGATTTGATTCTAGAAGTGATTTTATCAATCAAAGGTTTACAAACGAGGGAGGAAAGTCTAGTTGAAATAAGGGGCACCCCTAGGAACCTCACTGGCAGCGTGCCTAAAGGAAAACCACATCTATCTAATATTTGGGATTTAATGTCCTCCTTGACATTTGAAAGGAAACAAAGTCTTTTCTGAACATTTATGGACAGCCCCGACAGATTTGAAAAATCCGTAAGCCCGTTAAGCAGCATATTTACAGATGAAAGGTCCCCATGAGAGAAAATCATCAGATCATCTACAAAAATTAAGTGAGTGAGGCCACCTTTTTTCATTTTCTTGTGGAACTTGAAACTGGGATTTTGGCTCACAGAATCCAGAAAGGTGCTGAGAACTTCCATAGCAATAATGAACAGATAAGGTGAGCTAGGATCACCTTGTCGAAGACCCTTCTTGCCCTCAAAATAGCCACAAAGCTTTCCATTAACTTTTACCGACTATTTGACCGTAGTAACACATTCTTTGATCCATCCGATGAATTGCTCAGGGAAATCCATTTTATTCAACACTGCAAAGATAAACTCCCAATTTACTGAGTCAAAAGCTTTGCTTATGTCAATCTTAAGAGTGCATCTGGGGGTGCCACCTACACGATGATAGTTATGCAGAAGCTCTTGAGCAAGAAGGATATTATCACCAATGCTCCTGCCTTGAATAAAAGCAGATTGACGATTTGAAATAATAAAGGGGAGAGTCTTCTTTAGTCTGTTGGCAAGAATCTTTGAGATGCATTTATAGATAGTAGAGCAACATGAAATAGGGCAAAAATCCCCCATCTTTGAAGGATTTTTAATTTTTGGAATAAGAGTTATGGCTGCATGATTTAGTTCTTTAAGTAGTTTTCCAGAGTGGAAGAAGGCTTGAATAGCTTTAGTGAAATCTGCTCCCACAATATCCCAAGAAGATATGAAAAAATTTGTATTGAAACCATCAGGCCCAGGAGATTTGTTTTTGGGGATTGACTTGAGAGTGGTCAGAATCTCAAGATTTGAGATAGGAGCCAAAAGATGGAGCAAGAGATTAGGAGGAACTTTATTGAGGTTTAGGCTTTGGAGAGCTGAAAGGTGCCTTTCGGGGTGACAAAAATCAGCACCAAGAGTATTCTTGAAGTAGGAGATAGCAATGGATTTAATCTCATTAAAGTCTCCTACTACAATCCACCTTTAAGTAGGAGATGAAAGCTCGATGAGATCATTCCAAAGACTGCGACGCATTGTATAAGTATTATGAGCATAGACGAAAGTAACCCAAAAATGAAGGTTCTGGTCCAAAAAAGTAACCCTGCAGTGGATAAGTTGATCTGTATAGGATAAAGGTAGAACTTGCCAAACATTAGGGTTCCAACCAATCCAAATTCTACCGTTCTGATGATTATCATAATTGAAAATCCACTCCTACTTAGCTTGAAGTTTGGAGGCCATGGCATGAGCCTTATCCCGCTTGACTCTAGTTTCCAAAAGTCCCGCAAGGGTAATACTATTTGAAGATAGAAAAGATCTAATGTCGTCTTGTTTTGTCGACTTATTGAGGCCTCTAACATTATAGGAGCAGATATTCATGAACAAAATAAACATAGAGGGGAGATAGCTAAGTGGGAGCCTGTTTCCCACCCTTCTTCTTTTTCCTCTTGGAAGAGGACGGAACATCTAAGGCTACTATTCCTTTCAGTTTATGATCTTTGAACTCTTTTTCATCAACTAATAAGATTTTACCAATAAGAACTTGGTTTAGAGAACTAATGTCTGAATCAGGAGAGGTAACCTCTGGACAGGAAAGAGGGGAGAAAGGGTTGGTATGCGGAGTAGAAGGAGAGCACACAGTGGCTGCTGAGACTGCAGGAGATAGTCCAGAGATTGCTTTGGCTGTAGCAGCTGCAGGGGAGGAAGAGACTGTAGTAACTATAGTGGCTACAGTGGCTGCAGGGGAGGAAGTAACTGCAGTGTCTGCAGTGGCTGCATTGGCTGAAGTGGCTGCAGGAGGAGTGAGATCAAGCCTAGGCTTTGAATAAACTAAAACCCAGCCATCTTTTTTCTTATTTTGAAGAGAAGTAGGACTATCGTTGTCATCTGGTTTTTGTTGAGGTTTGGGAACCCATTGGAAGTTGGAGAACGGACATTTGAATTGGGAATGACCAAAAATGGAGCATTTGGGGTAAGAAGGGGGTTTGTTTTGATATTCAACTGAGACTACAATCGAAGCTTCCTCATTTGTAAGTTCATCCCAAATAAAAACTTGGAGTTCCTTAGGCCAACTAGAATCAATCCCTATTTCTATGCATATTCTAACATAAGGCATAGGATCCAATTTACTAGTGATTTTGTCAAGAAAAAGGGGCTTTCCCAGCCTACTACTAATGTAACTCAACCCCTCAATATTCCAATAAGAAAGAGGGATACCGGATACTTTGAGCCATACGGGAGTTTTCTTGCAATCTTCTTTTTATAAATCAGTCCCTTCACACCATTTTTTCAATAAAATCGGTTTACTAGTAAGGATTCTTTTGCCTCCTTTACTTTTGACGCTTTGTTCACTTTGGCTCTTGCCTTACGATCATCCGAACTTTGCTTGGGTGTCATAGGCTTTAGTACAATCTTTCGGCCCTCCTTGTGAAAAGCATAGGTGTTATGCTTTCCATCATGTATGACATGGCGATTAAACTGTCAAGGTCTTCCCAAGAGCATATGGCACGCGTCCATCTGTGGTACTACGTCAAACAATACATCATCTTTATATACGCTTCCGACAGAAAACGAAATTAAGACTTGCTTGTCGACATTCACCACATTATCCTGATTAATCCATTGAAGCTTGTATGGATTTGGGTGCTTCATTGTCTTGAGTTGCAGTTTCTCAACAACCTCACTTGACACCACGTTTGTGCTACTCCCTCCATCAATAAGTAAGTTGCACACTTTCTTCATCACAGTACACCTTGTTTGAAATATTGTTTCATGCTGATCAATCTCATCGACTACTTGGGTGTTCAGTAGTCGTCTTAATACCAACAGCTCCCCATTATCACATTCTACTTCTTATTCTCTATAGTCTTCATCATACTCTTCTTCAGATTCAGAGTTACTAACATGAGTATTTTCCATGGCAAACGCTTCTCTCACTTCTTGTATAGTGAAAATGTTTTTGTTAGCACAATCCATGGCATAGTGGCCTAGCCCCTTACATTTGTAACAAGTGATGTTACTCAGGTCCTTCTTGGGCTTGTCCTTCTTGGCCATACTTTTTGCAACCTTTTCTTTGCCCTTACGCTTGAGTTCACTCGATTCAGACTTCCTATCCTTCGATCTCCAAGAGTTTGTGTTTTTGATAGGTTTTGAGTAAGATCTGCTTGCGTTTGCTTTGCATTGTCTCTCCACCTTCACAGCAAGCTTGACAACATCTTCGAAAAACACATACGGACTAAGTTCAACCTTATCTGCTATTTCTCTATGCAATCCTCTCAGGAAACGAGCAATAGTTTGCTCCTCCGGCTCGACTAGTTCACATCGCAGTTTTAAGGATTCAAACTCATTCACGTAGTCTTCAACACACATGCCTCCTTGTCGAAGTGTTTGCAGATGCAAGTATAACTCCTGTTTGTAATAATTAGGAACGAATCTCTTCCTCATTAGGTTCTTCATCATGCGCCAACTAGTAATGAGTTTGTCACCATCTCGTCTTCTTTGAGCCACTAGGTTGTCCCACCATAGGCTAGCATACTTCGAGAACTCCAAAGCTGCCAGTTTACACTTTCTTTCTTCTGTGTGGTTTTGGAATTCAAAGATCTTTTCGACCTTTTGAATTCATTCCAAGAACTCCTCAGGGTCACTACTTCCAGTGAAAGAAGGGACTTTTAGTTTTATATTTGAATGTTCTTCACGAACATTAGGTGGATCATTACGAACATTATTTACCTTCTCTTGTTCTAGACCTTTAGTTTCTTATGCATGATCGTCATTATGCCCCAACAATCTGGCCATTATCTCTTCCAATCGATCCAATTGTGTAGTCATCGTCGCATATTGATTTTGCAAACGTTGGATCTTTGCATCTTGTAAAGTTGCTCCACGAGGTAAACCCGTTTCTCCAATATTATCGTGCCCACTTGAATCAGACATGTTTAATTTGACTGAATAATCAAACAAACTTCTGATAGAATTTATAGATTGCAGTCCGAACACAACACTCCAAAATATACTTTACGTAAGAAACCAGAAAAAAACAAGAATGAATCACACGTTCTTGATTTCTCACTCCCAACGCCAAATAGCTCTAATACCAATATGATGTAGGGTGTTTAAGCCTACAGCCTCGGATAAACTAAATCAACTTGTTGATGTACGCACAAGAAGTCGATTTAGGGTTCTTGAACGAATCACACGTTTAAGGCTATTCGAATCACACAAACATGGTCTTGTTTATATCACACAAACAATAAGAAATTACAGAATACTTCTGAATTTTATTAATCAAAAACTGGATCCTTTTAATGTACAACATAAGCAGCTATTTATAAGTTGTGATTACAACCCTAGTCCTAATTGGAAAGAATAATACATTGGAAAGAAATCTAAACCAATAAGGAAAAATAACAAACCTATTAAAACTAGGAAACGAAATTCAAAACAAATATGGAAATAAACAAAATACATGAGAAATAATAACTGAAACTGTCAGTGGATAATTAAGCTATCGGAGACTAATTATCCCCTGACGATCAAATTATACTGTTGGAGACTAGATATCCCCTGACGGGTAAAGTTAGCTGTCGGAGACTAACATCCCCTGACGGTTGTACTCTCTGATTTTGTAATGTATTCCCTGATGCCCGTAGTCTCCGATGTTATAAAGTATCCCCTGATACTTTCTCAGCCAAATCTCGGCTAAGCATCAAACATGTTTGGCTCTAGTTTTGAAAGCAGAGTAATAACAGAATTATAAGCACCTTGCAAAGGATCAAAACACGGATTTGGCCAAGTCCAGGTTTCCTTTCCTTCTTCATAATTCTCCAAACGTAATCCTAACGTCCGAAACTCTTCAAATGTCAAACCTGCTGCAATTGACAAGTTTGCTTCAAACTTCTTAGATCTAGATCTAGTAATTGGACCCTTAAGTCTAAGTTCACCGTCACCATCTGTTTCCTTCTTGTTCATGCCCACATCATATTTCCTGTGCCTCTTGAGGATTACATCGATAAACCGCCTTGTTAGGTAAAAATGCCCCAGGAATTAAATCAATTTGATGTTCAATTCCTCTAATAGATGGCAAACCTGGTGGTAAATCTTCAGAAAACACGTCCTGAAATTCTGACAATAATTCCTTCAAGGCTACATTTGGTTGCCCCTATACCTGTTCAGCTTGAAACCCAATAGCAATCAACAAGTAGCCTTTTCCCTCTTGTTCCAATTTGGCATTGAATTGTTTCTCCATCACCATTAAACTCTCCTTACGTCCATCAAAAGAGGATAAAGGTTTCAGGGCTATCTTCTTATTTGCCACCTTGGCAATGTATACATTCGTTCTGCCATCATACTTGACAAACCTATCATATTACCATGGTCTTCCCAAAAAAATGTGGCACGCATCCATAACGCAAACATCACATAGTACTTGATCCTTAAATTTTCCAATTTTAAAGGAAATCAGTGCATGCTTCGTCACCTTAACTTCCCCTCCATTGCTTGGCCAATGTAATTTGTATGGTTTAGGATGGGGTGTTGTGGGCCAGCTCAATTTTTCTATCAACGTAGTGGAGACCACGTTCGTGCAACTCTCGGTATCAATGATCAGATTGCACAGTTTGTCCTTCACCAGTACTCTAGTCAAGAAAATTTTGTCCCTTTGGTCAGCTT
Organism: Centella asiatica; assembly: GCA_014636745.2. NCBI lineage: Eukaryota > Viridiplantae > Streptophyta > Magnoliopsida > Apiales > Apiaceae > Centella > Centella asiatica. The sequence continues at coordinate 18,870,184 of CM025788.1, forward strand.
CCAAAGGAACTGGCTTAGTTTGTAATAATCTTCGGACTATCAACTACGAACCATGAGTTTTAGGCTCTTCTTCAGAATCAGCGTCGAAATCATCTTCAGTTCCTCTCCAGCTAGTGGACTCCTCTTCTTCAAGTGTTTCTCTCTCCCTAGAAGCATAGGATGCCTCAATCTCTTCGACATCATGGAGAGTCATCACTCTATTGCTAGGACAATCACGTTGCATGTGTCCATAGCCTTTACATTTGAAGCAAATTCGTCTATCTTCTGTCGCCAATGATGTAAAAGCCTTACCTTTGTCCTTCTTGAACTTGTCAAATGTAGGAGTGAATTTCGGCGCAGATGGTGTCTCGTTCCTCCTTTTGCTTTTGCCTCTTTCCACCGTTTTACTTACTAGCTGTATATAATTATTGACGTTGGCCTTGACATGTTTCTCAGCTCTCATGGCCACCTTGCAAACTTCTTCAAAGGACCAGTAAGGTTGTAACTCTACCTTGTCGGCAATATTATTATTCAGCTCTGTTAAGAATCGAGCAATCTTGTGTTCTGCCCTTTCTTCGAGATCACACAACATGGTGAGTTTCTCAAACTCTACCGTGTACTCTTCCACTGACAGTGCCCCTTATTTGAAGCTTTGTAATTTCAAGAACATGTCTTGTACATAGTCTGTGGGTAGGAAACGTTTCTTCATCCTATTCTTTAAGGCTTCCCAAGACCCAATTCGCGCCTTGCCTTCTCTTTTCCTTTTGCTCTTCAAGTTTTTATACCACAGGTTAGCATAACCTGTAAACTTCAACATAGCCACTTTAAATTTCTTGTGATCATCATAGTCTTTGTATTCAAAGACTCTCTCGATTCGTTGCAACCATTCCAAGAATTTTTTGGGCATCATACTGCCGTCAAACCCTAGAATATCCAATCTCAGACCCTTGTCGTCATCAGTATTGTCTCTCTGCCTCCTAGGTACTGGTTTGGCCACTTTTTCTCCTTCTGAATCTAAAGTGCGAGCAAATCTTATACTTCGGTTTGGGCTTGTGGAAGGGTTCCTCAGATCCAATCTGGCTAGGATCTCGTTCATCTTGTCCGTAAGTTCATTGATTTGTCTATCACGGCGCAAGTTTTGTGCTTGCTCCATGGTCAGTCTCCGTGGAATAATTTGCTCTTCTTCTCTGACCATTCTATTGTAGATAGTAGATTAGATCAAGAACAACTCGTCCACCAAAGCTCTGATACCAAGATGATGTATTTGATCTGGTAAGATCAAACACAGGTTGCGGAAAACAACTTTAGGAAGACTCCGTAAAGAAATCAATCACCGGGAATCAACACTAAAGAATCAATCTATTTTAGTTGCTTAAAGAATTTAATCACTCGCAAACTAAACCAAATCAGTTGTGAAAGTATAAAGGAATTAACCACCAACTTTCAGGATAATCGTAAGTAAAAACTCACACAATTATGTATACACACTTTACCAACAAAATAAATTATGTATAGCAAGTTGTGGACTCCTTTGCCACAAGCCAAACCATGCTCAAGATGAAGAAGCTCGCTGCAATGTTGACAAACAATTATCTGCATTCTCCACCAAACTAGCAAGCATGGAATCTCTACAACTGTTAATGGCTGACACTCTCCAAAAAGTTCTTCAAGTCACATCTCTACTCTCAACTTCCACTGATGATGTTGTCAAAAAGGGGGAGCAATCTTCAGGGCCATCGTCAGGGGTTGTTGCTGAGAAGACACAAACAAGCCAATCATTAGGGGATGTGACTGTCGCTCCTGCTCCAAAAGCTAAGGACAAGGGTAAGGGTATCCTGATTGAATAATCTAAAAAGAAGACTCACAATCAATTAGGACCCAAACTATTTGGAGATGCAATGAAGACTTTCCATCACCAGTCGAAGTTATTATATATGGGAAAATGGAGCTGCAGCAGTGGTGTCCCTCTGGTTATAGTATTATAATCTTGATAGGTGATGAAATCTTGATAAGCTTGTTTTCTTGTTGTGGAGTTTTGGTTGTTGCCTTTCCATGTCTGTTTGCTCTGTTTAGCTTGTTGTTTTCCCAATGTTGGTTTGCCTCCCTAGCTAGCGACCTGTGCTAGTAGGCCGGGGGGTATGCCCCTCGTTATTTCTATTTCTTCCTTTCTATCCTCAAGACAAGAAATTGGTAAAAGCTGATGCACTCTATGCACAACAACTCCAACAGGAGGAAGAAAAGGTTGCGGAGGAGGAGAGACAAGAAGAAGAGAAGAAACAAAAGAGTGTTAGGCCAAAATCCTCCAAGAAACCTCAATCCTCAATCCCCAAAATCCCTAATGCCACCACATCCAAGTCATCTAAGGCCAAGGATCAAGCACCTTCTCATACACCATATGGACCACCCACATTGGCTGAAACCCTAAGCGATGAAAGGCGCAAGAACCTGACATTTTTGTTCTCAATAAAAAGCATAAATGTCAGGACAAACAGCAAAAGGGAAAAGCTAATCATTGTACAAAGGAAGAATAGGTTGGAGCTCACAGTCACTTCTGACAAGTTTAGGAGAATGGATGCTGAGCAACTAGGGTTAGTCTTGAACTTAGTTTCAAAGACAACAATGCTAAACAAAGACTTGAGAGGGATGATTGAGAAGCTGAGGAAAGCCATCAATGATGAAAGAAGCTTGCCCACATCCTTGGAAAGACCATTAAAGCTTTTCTTCAGAACAACTAGTGGGCAAGAGAAAAACATAAGAATCAATGAAGTTGATGGGCTTAACCTGTAGGAATTGATGCATTTTTTAAGCCAAATTGCTTATGTGACGACCCCAAAATCCCTCACTGGATCAGGACATCGTCAAAAGAAGGAAAAGATAACCACACATCCATTCGTATAATAAATACTGGAAAAATAATAATATTAAAGAGTTATTACAACCCAAAATATTACATTTTCAGCGGAAACTATTCTATCTCTATATATTAATACAAAACATCACTTTACAGATCATCTTCCTTCCTTCCTTCCTTATCAGCACTACAAGGGTTAGCTATATTCAGTAACTGATCATCTTTGCCTTTCCCTTGTCAGAGGGCTCAACCTTAATATTCTGCCCTACAAAACATTAAAATTCAACAAGAATGAGCGGTTCACGCCCAGCAAGTATATAAACAATTTGGGAAAACAAATCTGGAATGTTTCAAATGATTCAATTCTGCTAAGAGGCTTGGTGAATCAATACTAATGCCTCAGAAATCTTTAGGATTACTGATGATAAACAATTGTGTAATCCTTCTTAAAACAAAGCATAACTTCCTTGAAGTAAAAATATCCATCGGGGCTAAACCCGTTGGATCTGCTAACCATACGGTATACATCTAGCCTAACTGTGCCCACATGATACCTCCTTGTGTGAACGTACGTAGTCACGTAAAATTCCTCTAGGTCAGGTGAAGAACAAATCAGCACCTTTCCTTTCCTCTAGCCATCCATGTGGCATAACCCATTTAAGGGACATATCATTCTCATTTATTGCACAGATATAATATTGAAAAATAACTGATAGAGCAAAGCTTCTTTATATCCATGCACTTTCATTCATATCATGCTAGCGGAAATTAAGGCATAGCATTCTATTTCACAAGGAAATTTAAATATAAAAAAAATCATAATTTTGTACGCATGTCGAATCAATTGATCATGCGCTTAACTGAAATAAGTATAAGAGTAAGAATATACTTGCCTCGGTCCTTTGCAACAAAGATTCAAATTCTACTTACTGGTAAGTGAAAGATTCTGTAAATTATGCAAGTAATATTTTAATATCTTAATAAGAATTTATGAAAGAAAATGTGTATGTGATGTCCTTAGACTTTTAGTGCCTTAAATAATAATATCATAAAATAATTTTAAGAAAATAATGTTTCATAGTCTTGATGACAAATTGCGCATCAGGGGATAACTGGTCATCAGAGAAAAATTACCCATCAGGAAATGTCTCGCCCATCAGGGGATGTCTCTCGGCCATCAGGGGATAGCCTTCGACCATCAAGGGATAGTCATTAGAGGATAACTTACCCGTTAGGGAATACATTACTCATCAGGGGATAATCTTGTTCATCGCCAAACTTGTCGGGTGACAACTTGTTCAGCGCCGAACTCCCCAAGTCATCGCTGAACTCATCAGTGGATGATTTGTTCAACGCCAAACTCCTCGGGTGATAACATTGACTATCACCGAACTCTCTTGGCTGACAGGGGATGATTTGTTCATCGCCAAACTCCTCAGGGACTAGTATCTTTAGCCATCAGAGACTAACATATTTTGCCCATCGGAGACTACGGATGACGTCATCAGAGATTAAACTTTGCCTGTCGGAGACTAAGGATGACGTCATCAGAGACTAAGATTTTTAAAGCATCAGAGAGTAAAGAACATCTCATCAGAGACTAACATTAACTCATTAGAGACTAAACTATCTCATCAGAGACTAAAGTATCTCATCAGAGATTAACAATATCTCGTCAGAGAATAAAATTAACTCATCAGAGACTAACATTAGAGCTTGTCTCTGCTACCAAGGAAGGCTTATTATGAACAAACTCAGCCTAGGATGTCTCATGAAAATGCGAAAGAATAAAAACTTAGCATAAATCTTTGATGCTATGCACGAAAGAAACTGAGTAGGGTACCAGGTTCTTACCTCTTCGTTTTTAAGGGTGAAATCAAAGCTGGTCTGAGAATAAGTTTCCAAAAGAAGAACTTGGAAATTTATGGAGGGGATTAATTTAAACAAAACTCTTAAAAGAGAAATTTTGGTAAAGGAATTAAAATTTCATCTCAAATGAGGTATTTATAGAGTTTAAGAGTAGTAAGCTAAGGTTAAGCATTGGAATAAAATGATTGGTTAATTTGGACGGTAAAACGGCTATTCATCATGACTTCTTGACAGCAAACAGCTGCTGTCCTACATGCATGAAGACTTAGCCACCTAAACAGTTCCTAATCAAACACGTAATCACCAATCTTACGTAACCCTCTCCTCTTCCTCCATGATGTTTAATATACTCTTATATGGGATTTGCTAATCCCCTTTTTGATACCTTTTTTTTTTAAGGAACTTAACCTCATCATCATGGATATCACATCATCATAAAAATTTTCATTGTAGATATGAATTTATCATTCATATTTAAAAAGACTAACTCCATGCAAAAATATAATAACACAAAATAAAATTATTTCTTATTGTAAAATACATTTAAAATTATTTTCGGGTTCTCACAGCTTACCATAAGAATGAACATGTCATCCAGTTCAGAATCCTACTTATACAAAAGGTTCTAAAGGAGATTGAAGAAACCATAGTTGATGATGGGACTACAGCAGTTGCAAGGGATGTTCCCTCAGTAAAAGCATTCAAAGAATGTCCAAAGATGATCACAAGCCCCATAGGTGTTGAGTTCAAAAATTCAAAAGGGGAGATCGTCACTTTTTATGTGGCGGCCCCAGAAATCTGAGCTGGGTTTCAGGTGCTGTCAGAAATTGTGTGACAGATCCCAAAGATCCCACGCTGGACTTCGGGCTCCGCCAGGAGGTTAGAACAGAAAACATCTTGAACCAAGCATATACATCATGAATTATAGAGGATAATAATCTCTAATACAAACCTTAACTCAAACATTCATGAAATAAACAAATGGTACATAACCTTTTATTACAAAACTTTAAATATTTAGCAGCAGAAGTCTATAAATGGCCCTTCTGGCCTTACAATCTGAACATTTCTATGATGACCTCTCATCTCACTTTTCCTTTAAAGGCCATCCATAGGAGAGTGATCAAGAAACTCTCACTATGTCATTTCCTCTTTTCCTTTATTAGGCGACTTGGCCTTCTTGACATGACCTGTAAAACATTTCTTAATAATCCACGTGATCGATTTTACGCTCAGCAAGTATATAATCATAAGCTGGGTAAGTTCAAGCTAAAAGAATAGATATTTTAGAGGTTTAAGTGTTTAATGAGGTTGGGCAAAACAAGACCACCACCTCCTGGAGAATCAATAAACATGTAACTTTCAGGGTACCTGAGTGATAACAAGGGGTTAACCCTTTTCTTTGAAAAAAACTTTGAATCATTCATTTGCACCTTCTCTTCATCAGATAATGCATTATCTGACTAGCATGATCACTGCCTGACTTCCTCATCATCAAATATCATCCCAGTTGGTCTGTCTAGTCGTTTGACGTCATCATGACATACGTAGTCATTCGCAGAAAGCATTGGTCTGCAAGGGTCTGAATACCGATGCCTCGACTTTTCATTCCCTATCATGTGTTGGGGTACTAGGCATCCGTACCTCCTAGCCTTTAGTCACACATATGGATATACATTGTAATTTTTAAAATTTTCTTGATATAAAACTTCCAAATCCATAAACGACTTCCTTCGGTGTGCTCAGCGAATTAACAGCTGGCGACAACCAACTCTTTTATATCCATATGATACTTTCTTGGGTGTGCATAGCGAATTATTAGCTAGCAACACAACAACACTTGATTCAATACACAACATCTTTTGGCGTACTAGCGAATTAAAACAGCTAACAACTACCCAATAATACTTGGTTCAATAACAATATCTTTTCACGTACATCGGATCAATGAATCGTACGCTACTTATCCAAGAAAACATAGGCTTACATAAAGAGTAATAACAATCATTTACATAAATCGAATCAATGATGTTACGTAATTAATGAAAAAGAAGTAGAGTGAGTATATACTTGCCTTGGTCCTTAGCTAATTTCTAATCTCAAAATACTGGTGCGTGAGAGGTTCTGTAAAATATGATTGTTGATAAAACGTGAGAAATCCATGTCTTAAAAGATAATATAAAACTGTGCATAAACAGGGGTTGGCCATCAGGGAATGGTCATCAGGGGATGACCGTCAAGGGACGGGCTACTCATCAGGGGATGGTCGTTAAGGGACAGGCTACTCATCAAGGGATGGCCATCAGGGGACGGCTACCCGTCAGGGGATGGTCATCAGGGGAAGACTTTGCCCGTCAAGGGATACATTTTTAGTCATCAGGGAATTGCTCCTGACCATCAGGGGATGGTCCTTGGTCATCAGGGGATAACCTTCGATTATCAAGGGATGATCTATGACTAATCAAGGGATGAATTTGTTCATCGCCAAACTTATCGAGGACAATTTTGACTATCGCCAAACTCTTTTTGGCTGTCGCCAAACTCATCGCCAAATGTTTAGCCAGTGCCAAACTCACTTGTTCAACGCCAAACCTATCAGTGGATAAATGTTCAGTGCCAAACTTGTCAGAGACTAACATTGTTAGTCATCAGGGACTAACTTTGTTACTCATCAGAGACTAATATTTACCCATCGGAGACTAATCATTAATGCTTATCAGAGACTAAAATTAACTCATCGAAGACTAAGTTAAGACTTGTCTCTGTTGTGATGGAAGACCTTTCATGACAAACAAACCCAACTTAGAGTACAACATCGTCTTGTGTAGATTATTTCTTCAAAACTTAGTACGCACGACTAATACTTTCAAATGTTAAGAAAGAAATCAGAGCAGAGTATAAAGTTCTTACCTCCTCGTTCCTAAAGGAAGAAATTGGAAACTTGTCTGCTCTAAAAGATAGTTGCTTGAGAGATAGAACTTTGAAAATTATGAAGATGGTGGTTTAAAGAGAAGTTCTAGGAGAGAAGTTTTAGAAAAGAGATTAGAATTTTATCTCAGAATGGGGTATTTATAGTGTTCAAGAGCAGTAGGCTAAAATTATACTTTGAGATAAAATGATTGGTCAGTTTAGGCGGTAGAACGGTTGCTTGTCATAACATCTTTAACAGCTGGTAAAATATAAAGCAGTTGTTGTCTTACATGCACTTAACCTTAATCAACTGTTGCCACATAAACAGCTTATTAATCAATCAACATACGTACTCATCAGATGCAATTCTTACGTAATCCTTCCATCTCTTTTCAAGCTGATTAGCTTAACCCTATATGAGATTTAACATTCTCATAACTATACTTTTAAGGAATTTACGAACCACAAATAAAATATATACTCTCTTTTAAAATATAAAATATTTATTCACAAAGATAGGGAGTTAATCCTTTATACAAAATAAATTATTCATAAGCTAATTTTATTTCCGGGTCGTCACATTTTACCGGTCACAACTGGCTGCAGCCAATATGCAAGAAATTGGTTCAGTCCTTGAAGCTCTGAAATCCAGCAGGAATGTGAACATTGTCAACTTCAGAAGACTTCTTCCCTGGAGCAGCTAAAGGCAGGAAGGGAAGACAACACACTCAGGATTCCAGATCAAAACCCAGATCAAAGGGGACAAGGCCTTGGAAGTGACTCACGACCTATTGAATCATGTCATCCATTGCCCTTTGTGTCAGCTCAACAAGAAAGGGATCCTGATGTCTAGCGTGTATATTTTATAATAGCAATAGGAAGTACTTGTACATTTATTTTCTCAGTTTATACAACAATAGACTAGATCAATACACCTGCATTTGTTTATCTTTCGATTTTGTACAGTTTTGGTTTTGAAATCATCATTAGTGCATCAATTAAATTTATGGTTATCAAATTGATGATCATAAATAGGGGGAGATTGTTGGATATAAATGATGATGATTAGAGTTTGTTTGTGCATCTATAAATACTCAAGGTGTTCTATAAACCTAAGTATATTTGCACGAGTTTTTGCATCCACTAATGATCAACTTGTCATCAGGGGATGAACTACTCTACACTAAACAAGTTGTTAATGAAAGCTTCTAAAGGACTTGATAGTGTAGAGGGGATGTCTAATGTTACTTAAGAACATTTGAGTATTATGCACATCAGATGATCCAAACAAAGTTAACAAAGCATCAATGATTAAATCTGTCAGTATTTGAAAAGGAGTTCATCAGAGGAAACCTAAAATACTGCATCAGGGGAAGCCTGAAATACTTCATCAAGGGAACTCATCAGGGGAAGCCTGAAATACTACATCAGGGGAACCTGTCAGGGGATAACAGTGAAAGACCAAGCCATCAGGGAAACTCGTCAAGGGAACTCGTCAGGGGATGACAATGAAGGATCAACCCATCAGGGGAAATCATTAGGTGAAACACTAAACACTGCATCAGTGAAAGCCATCAGTGGTTGCACGTAGGTCTTAACGTCAAGGGATCAAGAAGCACTTGACTAACTCTACATGCATAGAGTAACTAAAGTGAAGCATGAAGCACTGATCAAGTCTTCATTAGGACTTATCATTAGGGGATCCAGGAGCACTGATTAAGTCGATATCAGGGCTTGTTATCAAGGGATAGTTATGATTGCATATACTCTTCATCAGGCTTTACACATGAATCATTGAAGTTTGTTCAAGAAGCAAGAGATATAACTAGAAAGATATTTCTTGAAGTTTGGTGGTCCAACGAAAACTCTCGATCATTAAATGCTCGAAGATCAGTGGAATGAAAAAGAAGCAACAAAAGTCAAAAGCAGTCTAACACATAACTCTGAAAGGACGAATGATGGGATATACTACGACTACATTGAAAAAGCAGCATGTCTAAGCACATGGGTTCAACAACTGATCTTATACATATACAAAAAGTTTTCATTACACCAAATACAAGAAAGCATACAAAAACACTAGAGAGAAGTTTTGTAATATATCTTGAGAGAAATATTCAAAGAAAATTAGTAGCTAGTGAGTTAGAGAAAAGAAGCTGTAAGTCATTACAGATTGTAGTTGATTAATCACATTTGTGATTAACTAGATTTCGAGAAAAACCTCAAGTTTTAATACAACTATTTTAACTTGAATTATTATGTGTTTATTTCCTTTTGAAGCATAGTTCTTCTAAACTCACAGCTATTCCAGTCTTAGTGGGTTAATTCAAAAAAGATTAAAAAGTTTGTAGTGTTTGTATTCAACCCCCCTTCTACCAACATTGGAATGCCCCCGTATAAAGCAATTTACGGGAGGAAGTGTAAAACTCTGTTGTATTGGGATGAACTTTGAGAGAGAAAGATTTTAGGATCTGAGCTAGTGCAACACACTCTCGAGGTAGTTAAGGTAATTAAAGAGAAGTGGAGAGCAGTGCAGGACATGCAGACGAAATATACGAACCCTAAGTATAAGGATAGATCTTACCAAGTAGGTGACTATGGATTTTTGAAATTATCACCTTGGACAGAAAAGTTCAATTCGGTAAGAAGGGGAAGTTAAGCCCTAGGTTCATTGGATCTTTTGAAATCTTTAGGCAAATTGGAGATGTGGCGTACAAGGTAGCCCTACCCTACAGTTAGGACACATACGCAATGTGTTTCATGTATTAATGTTGATATTACCATCCAAATGCAAAGCATGTCATCGATTTTAAACCTATACAAGTTCAAGAAGACTTGTCATATAAAGAGACCTCGGTAGAGATCTTAGACCAAAAAGAACAGAACTTGAGAAACAAGACGATCTCTTTAATGAAAGTATTGTGGAGAAATCACTCCCTAGAGGGAGAAACATGGGAAATTAAGGATAGTATGAGACACCTCTATCATCCCTACATGTTTGAGTAAGGTATGTTTTATAAATTTTAAGGATGAAATTTTCTTAAGGGAAGATGATGTAACACCCCTAAAATTTCTAAAAATTTCTACGGCAATTAAATTTTGATCTAATTTTTTTTTTTAACTTAGCTCACATGTGAAGGTGAGAAAGAATCACCCACAAATATATGTGAAGCAGTGTGCTTGACATCAAAGTATTAAGTAATCTAGACTTTATCTTAATATGTATACATATATATAATACGAGTATGTATGTATGTATGTACGTGTGTGTGTATATATATATACATGGGTGTGATTACATGATGGTGTATGATCTAAAAAAAACTAGTTAGTGGACTAATAAAACGATAAAGAAACCAAAGTGGTATGTGTACGTGGTGGCCCCAAAAATCCCACAAAATCTTTGGACACCGTCAATAATTGCTAAAGTGGTATGTTTTAATTATTGTAAGGCCTGTATGGCCCCTCATAGACTTCCGCTGTTAAAATTTATTTTGGACAATGTAGTAGAGACTAAAGAACCAATAAACAAGTAATCTTTCTCTCATAATATTAATTGGATAGGGTATGTTTAGCAATTATTACAATTATTGTCTTAAAGATTCTAGCAGCGAAAAAATAAACATCTTTCTACCAAAAACCAAAACTGAAAGTCAAATTCACGAGCCCTTAATAGCCAGTCCTATTGATACTGGAACATCCTTTCCTTACCTTTGGAATTTTCTCCTTTCTTATGCTTAACTAAAAGAGAATCAAGCAAGTATGAGTGATAAAAGCTCAACAAGTAATATGTTATAGAACAGTTGAAAGAAATAAGGATTTACAGCTAGTTTTGAAATACAATTTCCAAGACAATGTTAAAAATATTAAGAATTCAAACTGTTGGATTTTCGTCGCATATGGGAAGAATTCATATTCTTAGATAGAAGAAAGGTTGGCAAAACAATGCTTCAGAAATGAAGAAAATGAATCCACATAAGCTCTCTTGACGTCTTTAAGTACTATGACTTACTGGATCTCCTTAACTATGTTCAGCACTAGGGCCTACTGAGAGTATCTCTTACCACTTGACAATAGCAGGCCAAGGCTATCTCAATGTGGTCTGCTATGTACATATATAAGACATTTAGTAGATTTAATTACATTTACAATCTCTAGGGCTCGGTAGAATAGAGTAACCCATTCTCACATCCGGGTTGGTTCCTTTCTCTTACTTATAAAGTGGATGAATCTTGACGCCTCAGTGAGGATCACGAGGTATTCACACAGCTAACCTTGTAATTTCAATGAGGGTCACAAGGTATTCAAACAACTAACCTTGTAGAAAACATTATATAAGTTAAACTGAATTGAATAGTTCAATATGTCATGTGTTGACATGGAACAGATAAGATGCTTGTCAACTGGATACAAGTAGTCAAGCATTTAACAATAAGTTTTAGCTCAAGTTGAAACAAGTAACAATTATTCTCAATCAGTATGTATACGAAGTAACTATGTTTACGTAAGGAAAAGTTCGAGTATTTGCATAACAAGTCTTAACGCTGATCGAGTTAATCAATCAGATGTTTAATTGCAATAAGCATCATAACACATGTATACCTGCATAAACAGCTCTGTTATATGCTGAAGAATAGTAAATACGTCAATTACAAAATCACGTATAACAGAACAACTGAGTTATATATTGGAAGAATAACAATTATATTACTTGCCTTGCTTAGGGTGACAACGAATGAAGGGTTTATGTGTTCCTGCAAGATCTGTTTTATGATCCATAAATGATTTAATAGTTAGAATCTAAGCAACAAGATTCATTATGAAATGTTTAGACTGTGTTTCGCATATCTATTATTTCTTGATTACACCAGATGGTGTTGTATAAACTTTGAAATTGTTACACTGGTTACTATTCATCAGGGGATGGTTTATACTTATTAAGGGATAAGGTTTTTGTCGTCAGGGGGTAAATTATCCATCAGGGGATAATTTACTCATCAGGGGATATCTACTCGTTAGGGGATAAATTACTCGTCAGGGGACGATCTACTCATCAGTGGGTATCTATGCATCAGGGGATAAATTACTCGTCAGGGGATGATTTATCAATGGATATCTACCCATCAGGGGATGATTTACTCATTAGTGGATAAGTTTCGTCCATTTCCAAACTCATCGGTAACCCCTTTAACTACCATCAAACTCACTTTGGTTTTCGCCAAACTCATCGGTGGATAAGTTTGTTCAGCGCCAAACTCAACAGTGGATAAGTTTGTTCAGCGCCAAACTCATCGGTGGATAAGTTGTTCAACACCAAACTCAACGGTGGATAAGTTTGTTCAGTGCCAAATTCATCGGTGGATAAGTTGTTCATCGCCAAACCCGTCGCCAAACTTATAAACCAGCGCCAAACTTGTCGGAGACTAACATTTTTGCTCCTCAGAGACTATGATACTATACCTATCGAAGACTAACAAGATTGGTTCATCGGAGACTAATATTTTTGTTTCTCTCAGAGACTAAGAAAAATTTTACTTATCGGAGACTAACCAAAATTGTTCATCGGAGATTAATTTATTTTATGCTATCGGAGACTAGCAACTTTGCCCATCGGTGGATAAATTATCTTCTGATAGCAAAAACAACTCATCGGTGGATATTTATCCCTCGATGACTTGCAATCAAGTCTTTGTGTATTTTTTCCAAAATTGGAAATGTTTAAATTGGACGTGGAAAATCCAAAAGACAAAATACTAACTTTTTAGAGATTAATACAAAACTATTCTTAATATCACAAAAAGTCCTGGTTTAAGGGTATATAGGAACATAGTTTTAAGAGTATAAAGAATGGTAAAGTTTAAATATATGTAGAGATTATCAATGTGGTTTATCTCTATGAGAAAATTATAGGGAAGGGATTATGTTTAGTGTTTTCATGCAACTTCTTCTTCAAGTTAAATGACCAAAAATAAATAACTTAATTAAAGTTTTCAAGATTACCTTGCAAGCTTTCAATTCTCCAGTGCATGTTGTAGGATATTATTTTGTGTTTGAAAGTGTTTAGAGAGGTGGAGTAATAAGACAAAGGTCCTCTTTATATAGGCGATCCAGGAGAAATAAAAATGTCTGTTGTCTCATTTTAGATTAGTATCGGACGTGAAATTAATTAAACTACTAAGATAAGATAGGCAATTACTTGATCATTACGTCCACACGTAAGTGTGAACTTCTCAAAGGTGTCGAAAGGTAGTACTCCATACTACTAATGACTCAGCATCTAAAATGCTTACTCATCAAGAGGAATTAAGAGTATTCGTAATACTTACTCATCAAGAAATTACAACATCCATAATGCTTACTCATCAAGAAGAATTATTAATTAACTCACTTTCACTGAAACTGCAGTAATAATCCATACTATTGCATAAACTGTTACTGAAATTTGTTTGCTTTAGTATTTATAAAGGAATATCTAATTATAACTATAAAAAAAATCTCATTGGCCATAGATATATGAGATATCAAGTCAATACATAGGTACATGTTGGAGAACAGTGTACTGGATTGACCCACCATGATAATTCTACATATAAGTGAAGTGTCATAAGTTATTCGACCTGAAGTCATTACATTTCCACACGAGGATGCATATGGTTTGATATCACCGAAAGTCATCTTTAACCGGATGGACCATAAAAGTGACTGTTGGCTATATTATGAGTCGTGTGAGGAATGTGAATGATCTAGATGGGATTTGTCCCTCCTATGTATATTAGGAGTGATATTCTTGGGCCTCTTGATTGAGTAGAACTATGAAATGCATGACAATGCTCAAATAGTGATTTGTCTCTTATAGTTTACTCATCGATCAAGAAAATAAAGATTAAATTATAAAAAGGATGACACACTTCATGCCTTGAGATCAATCTTAAATATCAAGGGCAAAAGCAATTATATTACATTGAAACATTGGTCACAAGAAAAAGTTATGTTGAATCACCAACATTATTATTACTTGGATAACAGTGATGTATTACTAGATGCCGCTCAATATTTATAATTTTATAATATGATTATAAAATTACTGCCAACGTAATAATAACCTATAGGGTCTCACACTAAGAGCGTAATTAAAAGGAGAATTGATTTGGATATTAGATTTTAAATAAATGAATATGATTGGCTTATTTAAAATTGTAGTTGAGAATTAATACTAGTAATTATCTTAGTCAATTGTAATAGTCACTATAGAGTATTAAATGTTAATAATTGCTGGTAAGAGGTGGTTAACCACCTTTATCCAGGTTCATTGTATCCAGACATACCTTTGTCTAGGTTCATTGTATCTAGACACACCTCTGTCCAGATTCATTGTATCTAAACACACCTCTATCCAGATTCATTGTATCTAGCCACCCCTGTCCAAGTTCAATGTATCTAGCCACCTATATTCAGGTTCATTGAATCAATATATATATATATATATATATATATATATATATATATATATATATATATATATGACATATATATAGATCTATTGGTTGAAAGGAGTGGTGGAAGAGGAGGTTAGTCACCTCTTTGTAGGTTCATTGAATCTATATATATATATATATATGATATATATAATGATCTATTGGTTAAAAAGAGTGGTGGAAGAAGAGGTTAGTTGCCTATAAATACTCCTCTTCCTCTTATCTCCTTTATGAGATATGTTAGACATATACATAGATAAAGATATATACTAGATATACACAACCTTCAGTTCTTTCTTATGCTCTGTATATCAAAGAGTGGAGAAGAAAAAAATAGACCAAGTAGAGAAAGTGAGATAAAAGTTGTTCTTTGATTTCTTTTTGGCTAGTACCATATAAGGGAAGTCATTTATCTCCTTGGTTGAGTTATACTCTCGTGGATACCTGTAGTGACTTGGTTTAGTTTGTTTTAGCTTGTGGTTCATCACTATCTCCACCAACATTCAGAATATGCAGCTTGAACATGTACTCTTCTATCAAATAAATTGTTTTAATTTATCGCTTCCACTGTGTTTATGTGCATGAAACCCCAACAGGAACCAAAATTCTAGTAGTGAAAAGAGAGGAATATCCTATCTGGAAAAAAAAGATGTACGTGCACCTGAGAGCTAGTGATCCTGATTATATTGATAGAATTGAAAAGGGTCCATATCAGCCAAGGAAATTTGTACTTGCAAAGACTATGGATGGAATGTTAATGGCTGAGCACTTTGAACTTGCACTCGAGAGTGACTATACTGTTGAAGACAACTTACAAGTGTTAAAGGATTCTAAGGTGATGAACATACTCTATAATGAATTGGATAAAAATATGTTCACAAGTATAATCAACTGCACTATATCAAAACAAATTTGGGATACCATCAAGGTTCTGTGTGAGGGGACAAATCAAGTACGAAAGAATAAAAGGTCATTGTTAACTTAACAACATGAATTCTTTCAAGAAAAGCCTGGTGAGTCAATAACATCAATCTATGATAGATTTAATGCCTTGTTGAATGACCTGAGAATTCTTGGAAAGTCATATAACAATGAAGATGTCAATACCAAATTAATAAGGGCTCTTCCACCAAGCTGGGATCCTAAAATAACTGCTATAAGGGAAGCTCCTGATATGGAAACTCTCACACTTGATAGGCTCTACAGAAATCTGAAAACATATGAACTAGAAGTAGAGCAAAGGCAAAAGATGCATGGCAAGGACAAGGGAGATGCACTGATGGTTGAGACTAAGATGTCTCATGATGAACTGAATGATGAAAACTATTTTGCAAGTTTTGATGAAGAAGAATCTAAATCTGACACTGATGATGACATGGAGAATTGGCCTTCATGGTAAAGCAGTTCAAGAAATTTAGAGCTGGTAGGAATGGGAGGAAGTCTTCAAAAACACATAACTTAAAGAGAGAAGGTCAAACTGTGACCTTTGACAAAAAGAAGATTATATGTTATAATAGTGATGGGTTAAGGCACTTTGGTAATGAGTACGAGAAGATTAGATCAACTAAAAGATCTAAGGATGAAAAATATGGAAAATCAAAGAATGACCTTGCTGATAAGAAATATAAATCAAGGAGCAAGTGATGTATTTGATCTGGTAGGATCAAACACAAGTTGTGAAAATAACTTTAGGAAGACTCCGTAAAGAAATCAATCACCGAGAAATCAACACTAAAGGATCAATCTGTTTTAGTTGCTTAAAGAATTTAATCACCCGCAAGCTAAAACAAATCAGTTGTGAAAGTATAAAGGAATTAACCACTAACTTTCAGGATAATCGTAAGTAAAAACTCACGCAATTTTATTAATCAAAGTCTGAATTTTCCTTACATTATGAACAACTATTTATAAGCTGAATAATAACCTAACCCTAATTGGGAAAGATATTACAAAGGAAAGAAATCTAATATGATAAGGAAAATAACAAACCTATTCCAAATAGGAAATAATTACCTAAACAAACACGGAAAATTATAGAATGCGAGAAATAAAACAACTGTACCCGTTAGTGGATAATTGAATGTCAGAGATTAATTATCCCCTGATAGATCAAATACACTATCGGAGACTAAATCATTCCCTGACGGATGAAATAGGCTGTCAGAGACTAATTATCCCTTGACGGGTGAAATTAGTCACTGATGACGAGACTAGTCTCTGATGCACAATATATCCCTTTATGATGACGTTAGTCATAGTCTCTGATGTAATAAAAAGATCCACTGATGACATCATCTTTAGTCTTCGATGTGTTAATTATCCCCTGACGCCCGACGCATCCCCTAACGCCAGTTCCTGTCCATTCTTCGACTAAGTCTCGAACCTGTGTATAAGCAAAGTAACTATAAGTTGACAAGTCACTCCTAACCATCATTCCGCAAATGCATTAATAGAAAATAAATCTAAGGATATTTCCTTCCAAGCAAGATTTATATTTCCACCCGAAATTGCATCCAATTGTTTGGCCAATGACTCCAACGGATCAACAAGACTTTTATTAGTGAAGGTAGAGACTGGGCTGACAGTGATTCTCATAAAGAGATTGTCAACTTTGCATTGATGACTCATATTGATAATACAAGTGATTCTTCTAAGGTATGTGATTCAAAAACACCTAACTTAAAGAGAGAAGGTCAAACTGTGACCTTTGATAAAAAGAAGATTAGATGTTATAATAGTGATGGGTTAAGGCACTTTGGTAATGAGTATGAGAAGCTTAGATTAACTAAAAGGTTTAAGGATGAAAAATATGGAAAATCAAAGAATGACCTTGCTGACAAGAAATATAAATCAAGGAGCAAGACTTTTATTAGTGAAGGTAGAGACTGGGCTGACAGTGATTCTCGTGAAGAGATTGTCAACTTTGCCTTGATGGCTCAAATTGATAATACAAGTGATTCTACTAAGGTATGTGATGCAACTCAGAACATCGATGCGCTTAATCTCATTGATACATCTAGTGTAGAAAACATACAAAAAGATATGTCTGATTTGCATGTTAGTTTTAAATCATTAACCATTGAACATAATAGGATTAAAGAATCACATGAAAAACAACCAAAAAGGAATAAATTTCTTGAAGAGAGACTATCACAATTTGATACTAGCAAGTCTGACCTAGATAAGTCTCATCACATGATTGATGCTTTGAAAAAGAGGGAATACTACTTAGCTGAACAACTTGAACTAGAATAGGCTAAGATAAAACAATGGAATCAATCCTCTAAGATACTATCAGCCCTGGTAAGAAGTCAAACTATAGGTCAAAAATCTGGTCTAGGTTATGTTGAACTCCTAAGAAACAAACTTGTAGTGGAAGAGATGAAGAAATTGCTAGCTCCATGACTCATAAGCCAATTCCTATTAAAAGGATTAATTTTGTCTCACTCGTTAATGAATCTAAGTTCATCAATGCACAAAAATAACTTATCACTACTTCTCCCAAGAAAGAGCAAAATTCAATGAATGTTGATAAAAAGAGTGCTCCTAAGAGATTGAACATTGGTTTTATGACAAAGACTCAACTGAACAAAAGACTAGAGAAATTGCCCGAGTCTAAGAAAGATATACCATCGGAGACTACAAATGGTAAAAGAAATAAGAATAAAAAGATAAACATTAATAAATATACTAATTATGCTAGAATGCCTGATGCTCCTAGGAAGACTTGTCACATATGAGGTAACCCCAATCACATTGCTATATACTGTAGGAGTAAAAACAAAGTTCCTAAGGAAGAGACCAAGCCAACAAAGATAATTCAACCTAGATCACCTTTATATAGGTCTAATAATCTTTGTGCATACTGTGGTACATTAAGACTTGGCAGTCTATCCCCTCCTAGAAGCAAGACTAATGATTGTCCATTAAAAGTCACAATTTCTAAAAGACAATCAACTCTATCAAAGTCTAGTCTTGAATCCAAAATTAGTGAGAAAGCACCCAAGAAAGTTTGGGTCCCAATAAAGTTTAACTAGTTGTTTTTACTATATAAGACAAAAAGAAGAAATCATGGTCACAAGTCCCTGCTAGTACAATATGAAGAAAGGAATGACCCTAAGGTGAACTTTGGAGATGACAACAAAGGGTTATGGCAATGTTGAACATGAGGATGTCATCTTTACTAAAGTATCACTAGTTGATGGCTTAAAACACAACTTGTTAAGTATTAGTCAACTATGTGATATATGATATAATGTCACCTTTAAAGAAGATCAATGTCAAGTGTGTGACAAGAAGTCTAGAGATGTGATCTTGACACGGAAGAGAAAAGGAAATCTATACATTGCAAATTTGATTCTACTACTGATCAAGTTACATGCCTCTATAGCAAAGCATTTACTAATTAAAGTTGATTTTGGCATAAGAAGCTCTTCCACTTAAACTTCAAAAACATCAATA
Source organism: Centella asiatica (assembly GCA_014636745.2). Taxonomy (NCBI): domain Eukaryota; kingdom Viridiplantae; phylum Streptophyta; class Magnoliopsida; order Apiales; family Apiaceae; genus Centella; species Centella asiatica. Next base: position 18,889,729 of record CM025788.1, read on the forward strand.
CTTTGGTGAGAAATGGTTTAGCAGCTAACATTCCTCAATTAGAGTTTACACAAGATGGATTATGTGAACCATGCCAGAAAGGAAAGTAGAGAAGTGTATCATTCAAAAGTAAACCAGCAACATCAACTACTACACATGGATTTGTTTAGTTAAGTAAATGTGATGTCAATTTCAAGAAATAAATATGCATTGGTTATAGTGGATGTTCACACAAGGCATTCATGGGTGAAATACCTTTATTCAAAAAATGAAGCCTCAGTTGGTTTTGATCACATAAAGAAAGTAGAAAATGAGTCAAGAAAGAAAGTAAGGGTTATAAGGAGTGACAGAGGTACATCATTCAAAATTCACATTAACGAATTCTACACTAATAAAAGAATAACACATCAATTCTCAGCTCCTAGAACTCCACAACAAAATGGAGTTATTGAGAGGAAAAATAGAACCCTTATTGAAGCAGCAAGGACAATGTCAGAAAAGTCCAAGCTTCTAACCTTTTTCTGGGAAGAAGCAATAAGTACTACATACTTCACACGAAATAGGTCCTTGATCAACAAGATGTACAACAAAACACCTTATGAGTTGACGACTGAGAGAAAACCATCTCTCAAGTTTCTTTATGTGGTTGGATGTAATTGTTTTGTTCTGAGAGACTCATCAGAGACTAGAGGGAAATTCAAAAATAAGGCTGATGAGGCAATATTATTAGGTTATTCTCTATCCAGTAAAACATATAGAGTTTATAACTTAAGAACAAAGGTCATTAAGGAATCTGTACATGTAGCATTTGATGATAGTAAGATTCCTAAAATGATTGGTCAGAGACTACATGAAACTCTCAAGTTTGGGAATGAATTAGATGTATGGAAAGACCCATCCGAGACTGATGAACAACCCCAAGATGACTATGTCCCTTCAATAATTGAGGAGGAGTTAACTGTCGTGCATGAATTACTAAGGACTAGTACTCCACCTGAGACTAGAGTATCAGTAACAAATGAACCACAAGGGATTGGTAATAGAAATGAACAATCAGCGACTAATGGAACACAAGAGACTACTAAAGAAAATAGTCAAGAAGAGACTAACAGCTAAAGGGGAGCTAATGATGAAGAAGTTGTTGGGGTTTCAAGCACATAAACGCAGTGGAAGAAATAAATTAAAACAATTTATTGAAACCCCAACCAGGATCCATGCAAAACAGGAAATATAGATTTGAGAGAAGAGTACCTATTCAAGCTGTAGATTCTGAACTTTGGTGGAGATAGTGATGAACCACAAGCTCAATCCAACTGACCCAAGCCTCTACAGGTATCCACATGAGCGTATAACTCAACCAAGGAAATGAATGGCTTTCCTTATATGGTACTAGACAAAAGGAAATCAAAGAACAATTTTTATCTCACTCTCTCTGTTTAGTCTATTTCTTTCTTCTCTACTCTTTGCTACACAGAGCATAAGTAAGACCTGAAAGTTGTGTATATCTAGTATATATCTCTATCTATATATATGTGAAACATATCTCATCAAGGAGATAAAAGGAAGAGGAGTATTTATAGGCAACTAACCTTCTCTTCCACCACCCATTTCAATCAATAGATCAATATATATATATATATATATATCATATATATATTTAGATTCAATGAACCTAGACATATGTGGCTAACATCCTCTTCCACCACCCCTTTTAACCAATAGATCTTCATATAATATATATATATATATATATATATATATATATATATATAGATTGATAGATAGATTCAATGAACCTAGATAGAGGTGATTAGATACAAAGAACCTGGACAGAGGTGTGTCTAGATATAATGAACTTGGACAGAGGTGTGTCTAGATACAATGAACCTGGACAAAGATATGTCTAGATACAATGAACCTGAACAAAGGTGTATCTAGATACAATGAACTTGGACAGAGGTGGCTAACAACCTCTTGCAAGCAACTATTAACATTTAATACTCTACAGTGGCTGTTACAATTGACTAAGTCAATTACTAGTATTAATTCTCAACTTCAATTTTAAATAAGCCGATCATATTCACTTATTTAAAATCTAATATTCGAATTAATTCTCCTTTTAATTACGCTCTTAGTGTGAGACTCTATAGGTTATTATTACATTGGCAATAATTTTATAATCATATTATAAAATTATAAACAGTGAGCGACATCTAGTAATACATCACTGCTACCCAAGTAATAATAATGTTGGTGATTCAACATAATCTTTTCTTGTGACCAATGTTTCAATGTAATATAATTCCTTTTGCCCTCGATATCCAAGATTAAACTCAAGGCATGAAGTGTGTCATTATCTTTATAATTTAATCTTTGTTTTCTTAATCGATGAGTAAACTATAAGTGACAAATCACTATTTGAGCATGACCATGTATTTCATAGCTCTACTCAATCAAAAGGCCCAAGGATATCACTCCAAATATAGATAGGAGGGACAAATCTCATATAGATCATTCACATTCCTCACACAACTCATAATATAGCCAAGAGTCACCTTTATGGTCTATCCGGTTAGAGATGACTTTTGGTGATATCAAACCGTATGAATCCTCGTGTAGAAATGTAATGACTTCAAGTTAAAGGACTATTACATCATTGTTACTATGTGAATATCTTATGACACTTCACTTACATGTAGAATTCTCATGGTGGATCAATCTACTACACTGTTCTCCAACATTTACCTATGTATTGTGTGACTGCCCCAAAATCCCTTACCAGACTCCGAACGCCGTCAAAAATTGACAAAAGAACAGTAACAACATCCAAGCATACATATCATTAAATAAGAGAAGTAAATTGTATTTTCTATTACATTCATCCAAAATAATTCTAACAGTAGAAGTTCATGAGGGCCCATACAGGCCTTACAACCTAAATAAAATAAAAATCGTCTCACGCTTCACTCTTCCTCAAAATGTCATCCATAAGAGGGAAATGAGGAAGCGTTCACTAAGCCATCATTTCCTTGCCTTTAGCAGACGGCTCAGCCTTCCCGTCAAAACCTGTAAAACATTATATAATAGCAACATGAGCGATTTTACGCTCGCAAGTATATAATCAAGTAATGGTGGCTTTGAAAGTAGGAGAATTTTCTTGGCTTAAGTGTTTAGAAGGGTTGGACGGGAACAATGTCCACACCTCTGAATAACTTTGAAGAAGAATCTATATATATAGCTTCCAGGGTCCCTGAATGACAACGAGGGATTTGACCCTTTACTTGAAAGAAATCTTGAATCGTTCATCTGCCCTCTCTTCATTAAATAGTGTGTCACCTGGATGGCTTGACCACTATCTGACTTCATCTCTTCATCAAAAGACATATTAGCCGACCAGCCTGATCATTTGACTTCATCATAATGACATACATAGTCGAAGCAGAAACTTTAGTCTGCGAGGGTTCGGTTACCGATGGCTCAGTTTCCGTTCCCTATTATCCTTAGGCCTAGGGTGCCAGGCAGTCGCAACCCATTAGCCTTAAGTTACCCACACGGATATACTTTACAAGTATGAGGTAAGAAGAAATTAAGTTCTGTTGTATCCGTATAGGATTTACTTTGGCGGGTTAGCGAAATTTGAATAGCTAACATTCGCCAAAAAATATTTGATTCTAGTATAACATTTTTGCGTACATCGGATCAAAAGATTGTACGTTACTTAACTTTGAAGAAATTTAATCATGAGTATTGACATAAATATCTTGGATACATTACGCATATCGAAAGAATGATCATGCGTATTTATTGAAAGAAAGTAGAGTGAGTATATACTTGCCTTGGTCCTTAGCTAAAAAAAATATCAAACTCAAATCACTTGTGAGTGGAACACTTTGTAAAACATGCATATAACATGAGAAATCTATATTTTTGATGATAAAAAAAATATATAATAAAAGATGCACATGTGATGTCTATGAACTTTTAAACGTCTAAGTTGGCATTCTGAACCTATGAGATTTAATAAATAATTAATAACATCATAAAATAATTTAAGAAAACTAATATTTTATACTCTCAAGGCAAACTGCACATCAGTGGAAAAAACATTGAAGCATGAAAAGTGATCATTAGGGGTTTCAGTCTTATCCATCAGGGGATGACTGCCCGACAGGGGACAGTCTTCGGCTATCAGGGGATGATCCTGATCATCACCAAACTCTTCGGAGAAAAATTGTTCAACACCAAACTCGACAAGTCAGCGCCAAACTCTTCGGGAAACATTTATTCATCGGAGACTAAGAAATATTCTCATCAGGGACTAAGCTTAGCCTGTCAGAGACTAAGGCTGACGTCATCAGAGACTAACATATCTCATCAGAGACTAATGTTATCTCGTCGGAGACTAATGTTTACTCATCAGAGTCTGATGTTATCTCGTCAGAGACTAATGTATCTCATCAGAGACTAACATTTACTCATCAGAGTCTAAGCTTAGCCTGTCGGAGACTAAGGCTGACGTCATCAGAGACTAACATATCTCATCAGAGACTAATGTTATCTCGTCGGAGACTAATGTTTACTCATCAGAGTCTAATGTTATCTCGTCAGAGACTAATGTATCTCATCAGAGACTAACATTTACTCATCAGAGTCTAATGTTATCTTGTCAGAGACTAATGTATCTCATCAGAGACTAATATTTACTCATCAGAGTCTAATGTTATCTCGTTAGAGACTAATGTATCTCATCAGAGGCTAGCATTAACTCATCAAAGACTAACTCCAACCCGTCGGAGACTAAGTTTAGAACTTGTCTTAGGTACAGTGGTGTCTTCCTCGTTCCTCCATGGGTGGTGTTTTCACTAGGTGACCAAGACCACGACTAGGGCAACTCTCAACATGTCATCTACAGTAAGTGACTTTCTTCTCGTCTATCACAGCTCATAGACACTACTACACCCCAAGGATTCAAGTTGAAGAAAACTCAAGCATGGTGTTTTCACTACTGATAAAAAGGAATGTTTGGTAGTTAAAGGTTGTTCGCCAGGTGGTTAAAGAGGATAGCTTTTGAAATAAAAGCACGCATTAAGTCATACTTTTGAAAGTGAATGAACCTAGTATGCTCCCAAACCTGGCATGCATAATAGAACAAAAAGCGCATAAACAGAGCAGAGCTTTAGTATAGTGTTCTAACCTTTTTGGCTATAGAGAAAAGTTAAAAACTTGGTTTGTTTTCCGAGAAAGACAGTTGTTCTTTGAGAGTGAACCTGTGCTTTGAGGGTGGTTTGTTGTATAGAATTTATGAAAGTGGGGCTAGGGTTGTAACCAAAAGATATATATATCTCACTTGCTGCACAATGAGAGCGGTTGGATTGTTTGGAAATAGATTTCAGTTGTTGGCTGTGAAAGGAAATAATAAGCTTTAGAAGGAAGTGATTGGTGAGAAAAGGTGGATGCAAAGGTTGCTAAAGTCAGTCAATCATCAATCACAGCCAACAATCCAGTGTACTGTTGGAGTAGATTAGCTGGTTTGACGGTCACGTGCTCTCAATCCTGACATAGTGCAATTAATGCTCTTGTCTCACTGTCGTCTTTGGTTCAAAACGGGTACTGTAGCCATGTGAGCCTTCCCCACGTGAGAGGATATATATACTCTAGACAAGTGCTTGAATACAAGTAAAGAGAAATATGATAATCATAATTAAATAAAAAAAATCATTAAAGGGTTTGAAAATACATTTAAAAACTTTGGACATCACATTGCTATAAGATTTCCTTTAAGATATGAATTTATTATTCACACCCAAAAATAATAACAATTATAAAATAGGAAAAGAAAATAATTTAAATCTTCATACATAAAATTAATCATAAAATGAAATAAATCATACAACGAAATTCATCTTATTTTTTGGGTTCTAACATATTGACTTGATATCTCACATATCTATGACCAATGAGATTTGGTCATCAGTCAACCCACATACTAGTCTCAATGTATTATTGTTGTCCCATTAATAATAATACTTGACTAGGGATGTTTAAGAACATTGATACATTTTGCAACTATATGATCTATGTTCCAACTCCAATACTTGAACCAATATAGTCCGTATTCATTATTCTAGGGATGTTTATTATCTTAACAATTATATCACATAGTAAATTGAAGCATAATAAATTAAACATTATTTATTAAATCAAAACATAAGTAGAAGTGCTCCATGACAATTATCAAATAATTGGCTCCTAGGACATACACTCCAACAATCTCCCACTTGCACTAGAGCCAATCATTCATGTATCTAATACCAATGGATCTAGTGTGACCATCATGCGTCTGTTGTGGTAGAGCCTTAGTCAGTGGATCTGCAACATTTTCATCTGCCGATATCCTGCATATATATACATCCCCTTTGTCAATAATTTCACTAATAAGATGATATTGTCTAAGTATATGTTTGGATCGCTAGTGGGATCTTGGTTCCTTGCCAAGTGCGATGGCTCCATTGTTGTCATAGTAGAGATTAACTGGGTCAACAATGGTCGGAACAACATTAGGTTCAGTGATGAACTTCTTAATCCAAACGGCCTCTTTAGCTGGTTTTGAAGCAACTATATACTTAGACTCTGTTATAAAATTGACAAATGTATCTTGCTTTGAACTTTTCTATCTCACAGCCCAACCACTTAAGCAAAACACATAACCTGATTGTGATTGGTAGTTATCCTTATCAGTCTGGAAACTTTCATCTGTGTAACCCTTTACTGTCAATTCCTCTTGACCTCCATATATCAAGAATAAATCCTTAGTCATTTTCAAGTACTTTAAGATGTTCTTGACAGCTGTCCAGTGACATTCAACTGGATCTGATTGGTATCTGCTCGTCATGCTCAAGGCATATGATACACCAGGACGAGTATATATCATTGCGTACATAATAGATCCAATTGCTAACGCATATGGAATCTTATTCATACGATTCCTATCATCTTGTGATGTTGGACTTTGAGCTTTAGAGAGAGATATCCCATGAGACATTGGTATATATCCTCTTTTAGCCTCTTGCATGCTGAATCATTGTAACACCTTTTCAATGTATGTACTTTGAGTTAATCTAATCAATCTCTTTGATCTATCTCTATAGATCTTGATGCCAAGTATATAGGCAACATTGCCCATGTCCTTCACAGAGAAAAATTTTCCCAACCATGTCTTCACGTTTTGCAGGGAAGGAATGTCATTCCCAATAAACAATATGTCATCGACATATAATACTAGGAATACTAATATATTTGATCTAGGGAAGATCAAATAAGTTGCAGAAAAATAACTCTGGGTCGATTCTATAAAGAATTTAATCACCAAGAATCAATACCAAAGGATCGATTGTGGTAGCTTGCTTAAAGAATTTAATCACCCACAAACTAAAACAAATCTGTTGCGAAAGCTTAAAGGAATTAATTGCCCACTTTCAAGATGATTGTAATTTCAAAACTCACGGAATTATTATAAACCAATATGTCCTGCGGTGTACAACATAAGCAGCTATTTATAAGTTGAGATAAACCTTAATTCTATTTTGGAAAGAATATTACAATGGAAAAAAATCTATACTGGAAAGAAATATAATCCAGCAAGGAAAGAAAACAAACCTATTATGATTAGGAAACAAATACGCAAAATAAGAAAAATACGAAAAATTAAACTGCGCCTCGTCAGTGGATAAAATATCCCCTGACAGATGAAAATAGTCGTCGGAGGATAATTATCCCCTGATGGTCTAGATAGCCGTCAGTGGATAATTATCCACTGATGGGTTAATTATCCCCTTGATGTTGGTGTCACATTATCCTCTGATAATGTCAGTTTATCCCTTGACGCACATCCAACTATCCCCTGACAAGCATTTTCGCATCACCTGACGTCAGTCTCAGCATCCCTTGACGCCAGTCCAGTCTAATGCAGTTTGCCCTTTAACTCGTCATTTGTGACTAATGACACAGTAGTTGTTGTCCAAGTAGTTCCCAACCAATGCCCAACATACGCATCAACGGAAAATAAATCTAAAGTCAAACCACCGTTCAATGCGAGATTAATCATATTATCCAAAGGTGCATCAGAATTATCAACACCCAATGAATCCAACGGATCATCCTCCTCTTCTTCAGAAAAAATTATCCTCAATTGAGCAACATCGTCATCATGCACATAAGGAGCCAAATCCCCGACGTTGAATGTTGCACTTACCCCAAAATTTCTTGGCAAATCCAACTTAAAGGCATTTTTGTTACTCTTCTCAACAATCTTAAAAGGACCCTCCGACTTAGGCATGAGCTTGTGTTTTCGCAGATTGGGGAACCTTTTTTTTCTGTAGATCCAACCAAACAAGATCACCCACTTGGAAACTATGTTGCTTGCGATGTGTATTGGCTAAAGCCTTATACTTTGCATTCACTTTCTCAATCTTGGCCCGCACTTGTGCATGCAATTTCAACATAGCTTGTGCATTTACTTTAGCATCCACATAATATACTCACTTTTTCGCAGAGGAATTAAATCCACAAGTATCCTTGGATTTTGGCCATACACTACTTCAAATGAGGAGTGCTTCATAGCGTAAGTAGGAGATCGATTATATGCAAACTCGGCATGTGAGAGATTAATATCCTAATCCTTTGTTGTCTTGCTCACCAAGCCTTGCAACAAAACTCCCACCGTATGATTAGTTACCTCAGTTTGGCCATCGGTCTGTGGATGATGGGACGTACTAAAACACAAAAGGTCTTCCAAAAATAACTCATAAACTTTGTATCTCAATCACTAACAATGATTTTTGTTACCCCATGTAGTCGAACCACTTCTTTAAAGTACAAGTGCACTATTCGGGATACATCATTCGTCTTATGATAAGCCATAAAGTGTGCCATCTTTGAAAATCTATCGACCACAACCATTATTGCATCATTACCTCATTGCGTACGCAGTAAACCAATGACAAAATCCATAGAAACATCCTCCCACGGATAGTTTGGAACAGGTAATAGAGTATACAAACCCTGATGAAAAGTACTCTTGGCCTTTTGACAAGTATCACAACGAGCAATAATTCTCGTAACATCCCCTTGCATCTTTGGCCAAAAGAAATGTTCTTGAAAAATTGCCAGTCTTTTAGTGATGCCAAAGTGTACAACCAACCCTCCTCCATGAGCCTCTCGTACCAACAGTTCACAGATCGAACAAGATGGAATACACAAACAATTTCCTTTAAATAAGAACCCATCTTGTAACACATAATTGCCTATGGCTCCTCGAGAGCATGTTTCAATTATTGGTTGGAACTCTACATCATAATATTCTTTGATTAACTCAAAACCAAGCAGTTTTGAATTTAGCACACCAAGCAATGTGTATCTTCGTGACAATGCATCAGCCAGCACATTGTCTTTTCCCTGCTTATGTTTAGAAGAAAAATTTAAGGATTGTAAAAACTCAACCCATTTGGCATAACGGGGTTTAAGCTTCTGTTGCCTATGGATATACTTCAATGCCTCGTGATCTAAGTGCAAAACAAAATGGCTAGGTCACAAATAGTGACTCTAATGATCAAGTGCCCTCACTATTCCATAAAACTCCTTATCATAAGTAGAATAATCGAGTCTTTCTCCATTTAGTTTCTCACTGAAGTAGGCTATAGGCCTCTTTTTCTGCACTAATATAGCTCCTATTCTCAACCACTAGAATCGTATTCCACCTCAAAAGGACTTGTGAAATTCGGAAGAGCTAGTGGAATGTCACAAAGTAGTTTTTTTACCTCTTCAAAAGCCCTTTGGGCAACATCAGTCCATTCAAACTTCCCCTTCTTGATGCACTTAGTCATAGGGGCCATAACACTACTGAAATTTTTGACAAATATCCTATAAAAGAAGCAAGGCTATGAAAAGATTTTACTTCCGTTACAGTAGTAAGAACCAACCAAGTCTTCATGCTCGACACCAAGAAGTAACACTTTTCTAGTTTGACATATAATTTTTTTTTCTCAGGACTTTAAAAACCGACCTCAACATCCTTGCTATAAATTAGAATATCATCTAGGTAAATTACCAGAAATTTACCTAGGAAAGGTTTCAAGACCTCATTCATGAGTCTCATGAAAGTGCTTGGTGCATGACTAATCATTCATACAACCCCACCTTCGTTTTGAATGTCGTCTTCCATTCATCACCTTCTATCATTCAGATTTGATGGTATCCTGCTCTAAGATCAACCTTTGAAAATACTTTGGACCCATGTAACTCATCAAGCAAGTCGTCCAATCTGGGCATCAAAAACCTATACTTGATAGTGATATTATTGACAACTCAACTGTCGATGCACATACGCCACATACCAACTTTTTTTAGCACCACAAAGTTGGCACCGCGCAGGGACTCATGCTTTCCCTAACTGACCCCTTTTTCATCAATTCCACAATTTTTCTTTGAATTTCCTCAGACTCTTGAGGGTTGCACCTGTAGGCTACCTTGTTAGGTAGTGGGGCTCCCAAAACTCAATCAATTTAATGTTCAATTCCCCAGATAGGTGGCAAACCTGGTGGTAAGTCTTTAGGAAAAACATCTTTAAACTCTGTCAGCAGCTCCTCCAAAGCTCCTGATGGTTTTCCAAGTATTTGTTCATATTGAAATCCGATAGCAATTAAGAGTAAACCTTATCATTATTGTTCTAATTCATGCTTGAATTTTTCTCAGTCACCAGCAAACTTTCCTTGCAGTTACTGAGTAAAGATAAAGGTTTTAGAGTTGTCCTCTTGTTACCCACTTTGGCAACGTACACGTTTGTCCGACCGTCATACCTGACAAACCTGTCATACTGCCATGGTCTTCCTAATAGGATGTGACATGTATCCATTGAACAAACATCACACAACACTTGGTCCTTGAACGTTCCAATATCGAAAGAGATTAGTGGTTGTTTGGTGACTTTAACCTCTCCTCCATCACTTAGCCAATGCAACTTGTATGGTTTAGGATGTGGCATTGTAGGCCAACTAAGTTTATCAATTAACGTAGTGGAGACCACTTTGGTGTAGCTTCTTGTGTCAATGATCATGTTGCGTATTTTATCATTCACCAATACTCTTGTCATAAATATTTTGTCCCTTTGATCAGCCTCTAAGGGAACTTGCTTTGCGTGTGACAGTCTCTTTGCAACCAATTTTGTTCCATGGATTTTAGGTTCTTCTTCTGAATTAGCCTAGAATTCATTACCATCCTACTTGCAACTATCCTACTCCTCTTCTTCAAACATTTCTTGCTCCTTCAACACATAAGTTGTTTCAATTTCTTCTATGTCATGCAAGGTCATAACTCTGTTATTGAGACAATTATGCTGCATGTGCCCATATCCTTTACACTTGAAGCAAATTCTTTTATCTTCTGATGCTAAAGGTGCAGAGGTCTTACCCTTATCCTTCTTGAACTTTTAAAAGTTAGGAGTGAATTTGGCAAAAGGTTGGGTCTTGTTCCTCCTTTATGCTTTGCCCCTTTCAAACATTTTATTAACATGCTAAATATAGTTACTCCCTTTAGCCTTGGTGTGTTTTTCTGCATGCATGGCTACCTTGCAGACCTCCTCAAAGGACTAGTAAGGTTGGAGTTCAACTCTTTCAGCAATATTATTGTTCAGACCCGTTAAGAAACGAGCAATCTTGTGTTCTGCTCTTTTTTCAAGATCACAAAGCATCGTTAGTTTCTCAAACTCCATTGTGTATTCCTCTAGTGATTGTTCTAAGTGCCTCCCAAGATTCCAATCGTGCCTTGCCCTCTTTTCTCCTTTTGGTCCTCAAGTTCTCATACCACAGGTTTGCATAACCTGTTAGTTTCAAAATTGTTACCTTGAATCTTTTATAGTCATCGTAGTCTTTATAATCAAAGACTCATTCTATACATTGTAGCGACTCAAGGAATTTCTTAGGTTTCATAGTGCCATCAAAGTCTAGGATATCTAAACGTAAGCCCTTGTCATCATCAGTGTTTTCTCTCATCCTGCAATTCACCGGTCTGGCCATTTCTTCGTCCTCCTAGTCTAAAGTACGAACAGATCTAGTACTTTTATTTGGACTAGTAGAAGGATTTCTTCGATCTAACCTTGCTAGGATCTTCTTCATCCTGTTACTCATCTCATTAATTTGTCTATCTCAGCGTAAGTTCTATGCCTGCTCCATAGATAGTCCTTGTGGAATAATCTGCTCTTCTTCTCCAGCCATCTATGTTGCAGTTTGGAGGTTTACCTTAGCACGCGATCGCCTACCAACAGCTCTGATACCAAGATGATATATTTGATCTGGGTAAGATCAAATAAGTTGCGGAAAAATAACTTTAGGTTGATTCTATAAAGAATTTAATCACCAAGAATCAATACCAAAGGATCGATTGTGTTAGCTTGCTTAAAGAATTTAATCACCCACAAACTAAAACAAATCTGTTGCGAAAGCTTAAAGGAATTAACCACCCACTTTCAAGATGATTGTAACTTCAAAACTCATGGAATTATTATTAACCAATCTGTCCTGCAACGTACAACATAAGTGACTATTTATAAGTTGAGATAAATCCTAATTCTATTTTGGAAAGAAATCTATACAGGAGAGAAATCTAATCCAACAAGGAAAGAAAACAAACCTATTATGATTATGAAACAAATACGTAAAATAAGAAAAACACGAAAAATTAAACTGCGCCTCGATAGTGGATAAATATCCCCTGACGGGTGAAAATAGTCGTCGGAGATAATTATCCCTTGACGGTCTAGATAGTCATCAGTGGATAATTATCCACTGATGGGTTAATTATCCCCCTGATGTTGATGTCACATTATCCTCTGATGACGTCAGTTTATCCCCTGACGCGCATATTGACATCCTCTGATGCGCATCCAACTATCCCCTGAAATGCATTCTTACATCCCTTGTCGCCAGTCTCGGCATCCCCTGACACCAGTCAAGTCTAATGTAGTTTTCCCTTTAACTCGTCATTTGTAACTAACGTCACAGCAGTTGTTGTCCAAGTAGTTACCAATCAATTCCCAGTATATGCATCAACGGAAAATAAATCTAAATTCAAACCACCGTTCAATGCGAGATTAATCATATTGTCCAAAGCTGCATCAAAATTATCAACACCTAATGAATCCAACTGATCAAATACAATATGATTACCACAAACCCTCTTGTATATATGAGGTTCATCTTCATTTTTGACAAAGCCAAATTCTTTGACTGTGTTTTTAAAACGAAGATTCCAGGTCCTAGAGGTTTGCGTTAATCCATAAATGGATCATTGCAGCTTGCATATCTTTCTAGCATCCTTTGGATCAACAAAACCCTCAAGTTGTGTCATGTATAAATCCTCAAAGAGATTTCCATTAAGGAAAGTAGTTTTGACATCCATCTACCAGATTTCGTAATCATAAAAGACTGTAATAGCAAGTAAAATCATGGTGGATTTGGCCATCGCAACTGGAGAATAAGTTTCATCATAATCAATACCATGTACTTGTTTGAAATCTTTCGCTACCAGTCGTCCTTTCTAGGTATGTATATTTCCATCCATGTCAGTTTTCTTTTTGAAAACCACTTGCATCCAATTGGTTTTACCCCTTTAGGTGGATCAACCAAGATCCATACATGGTTGGTGTACACGGAATCTATCTCAGTTTTCATGGCTTCCAACCATCTCTCAGATTCTGGTCCGTTCATAGCTTCTTGGTAAGAAGTAGGCTTATCTTGGTCTGTGAGCATCATAACACCAGTCATAGTCACAAGATATCCATATGGTGTCTTTTGAATCGTCTTTGTAGGAACACGATTAAGTGTGAAGGTAACTGTCCCTAGAGCATGTCCCCAAAAACTTATTGGAAGATCTGCATGACTCATCATGGATCGCACCATGTCCAACAAGGTACGATTCCTCCTCTCGAATACACCATTTCATTATGGTGTTCCAGGTGGAGTGAGTTGTGATACATTACCACATTCCTTAAGAAGATTATTAAATTCTTGGCTTAAGTATTCACCTCGATCTGATCGAATGGCTTTTATACTTTTGCCAAATTGGTTTTGAACTTCATTTTTAAATTCTTTGAACTTTTCAAAGGATTTTGATTTATGTCTCATTAGATATATATATATATATATATATATATATCCATATCTACTGTAGTCATCAGTAAATGTAATGAAGTAATAAAACCCACCTCTTGCTAGCAAACTCATTGGTCCACATACATCACTATGTATAAGACCCAAAATGTCGCTAGCTCGTTCACTTTGTCCAGTGTAAGGGGCTTTAGTTATCTTGCCCAATAAACAAGATTCACACACCTCATATGATTCAAAATCAAATGAATCCAAAAATCCATCTCTATGGAGTTTGGATATACGTTTCTCATTTATATGGCTCAATCGACAATGCCAGAGATATGTTTGATTTGAATCATTTGATTTAAACAGTTTAGTATTTATGTTATAGATAGGCATTTCCAAATCAAGAATATATAAACAATTAAATAATTTTGCAACACCATAGCATAATTCATAAGTAAAATGAACAACTGTTCATTTTACTTAAATGAATTATGCTATGGTGTTGCAAAATTATAGATATAGAACCCCCCTTAAACTTTCAAGAACTGTCAAGAAGAAGAGTGAACAAGATATAGAACCAACAAATCACAAAATGCTCCTCCTTCTCTCTAACCCCCATTAAACTTTCCCGCCTTTTCCCACCTTCTACTATTCATCATCTTCTTCCTCCTTCTATTCTTTCACTTGTTTTAGTTGATATCTTCTCCTCCTCATGGACCCAGGATCGGTGGGGGCGACTATTGCTCCTGTTACTCGTTCTGGCCCTCTTGAAATACTACCGATGGTAGAGTCTAACCCCTCTCAACCCCCCATTAACTTTGTTTCTGTTGATGATGAGGATTCCAGCTCTGAAGACGGAGAATTTGTGCCCAACTCCTTTTCTGATAACTCTAGAGATATCTTTGTTGCTGCTGCTTCTGTCTCTAAGAGTGATAGAGACTCTGTTGTCTATGAGTGCAGGAAGAATGAAGCCCTAACCAGATTTCTCAACTCTACTGGCTGGACGTTAGCTGATGTTCAACAGTTCTCTCTTTCAGGTATATTTCCTGATAAGCCCTCTTCTGTTAAGCCCTCTTCAGCAGGCTGCTTTGGGACTCCTAGTGTGACGACCCCATAATCCCATACCGGACTAGGGCATCATCATAAGA
>CM025788.1:18905009-18926699 GCA_014636745.2 Centella asiatica
AAATGACATTTACTCCGATCGTTAGAATATGCATTAAGTCATACTTTTGAAAATAAATGAACATGGTATTAAAGGTGGTAGGTAGAGCAGAGACGCAAGAAATATAGCAAGACTTAAATGAGATGCTCTTACCTCCTTATTGCAGAAAGGAAATAAATGCTTCGGTTTATCCTTCAAGAAGAACTGCTGTCTCGAAAATTATATTTAAGTTTGATGGAAGTTTAGAAAGGTAGAATCAAGGTTACAACAGTGTGATGTGTATATATATCACTTGGTTGAACAACAAGAACCGTAGGATCAACTTGATCTCAGCTGTTGGCTATGAAAAGAAAGGAAATGACTGAAGAAGGAGAGAGTGATTGAAATGGCTGCTGTGTCCTTCGGTCATCTTTCATAGCTGACTCTAGGGTAATGATAGGGATGATGAGCATTTAATGCTGCTGTCCCCCCCCAGCAGTGAAGTATTTTAAAAAGAAGATGGGTACTGTAGCTACCCGTGAAACACTCTTTTAAGTGTAGAACAACTCATAACCTCATGAGCTTTACAAAATAATAAAAAAAAAAAAAAAATCTTTTGGACATCACATTGCAGATAAAATTTTTTTTTTTTTCCCATAAAAAGAAATATATAATTTCGATATTCACAACTTATAAGAAAATAATTTTCATGAAGAAAATAAGCTAAAATAATTAAATTTCATAACGAAATTTATTTACAAATCCGGGTCTTCACACCTAGCCCTCTTCCTTGCTCTGAGATCAGTATTCCTACTGCTCCCCCTTCTCTTTCTGAACCCATTCCTCCTCCCCAACCCTCACCCGCTAGTCCCTGTCCCGATCTGGGGCTTTTGCAACATGATAAGCCTAAATCTTTGAGTAATATTGTGGGTAAGGAGTCTTCTATACCTGTAACCCTCCAATATTTTCCCCTCCAGCTGGAAAATGGAACAATGCTTGTTAAGGCACCTGTAGATGTTTTAAACAAAGGTGTTAGACAGTTTGAAACCTGTTTGGTGGGCCATTTTCTCCAATCTAGAATTCCTTATAATGTTGTTGCTCCTATTGCAATGAAACTTTGGGGTAATCTTGGTTTAAAGCGAATTTTCACCCACCAAAACTTTTATATGTTTTGTTTCAATACGGTGGCTGACAGGGACAATGTTTTAGCATTGGGGCCATACTATATCCATAACAAATTGCTCGTTCTCAGGCCCTGGAAGAAGGGATTTTCTACCATCACTGAATGTTGTACCAAGGCCCCCGTTTGGGTAAAATTCCATAATGTTCCACTCTCCTACTGGACAGCTGAAGGACTAAGCTATGTTGCGAGTGGAATTGGTAAACCTCTCTTCCTGGACAAAACCACACAGATCTTGGATCCTATGCCCTTTGCGAGAGTTTGTGTTGAATTGGATGCTGCATCTACTTGGCCAAAACAGATCTCTGTTGTTCCCATTGATGAAGATAATACTGTAGGCATTCCTGTTACTGAAACAATTGAATATCAAAACTGACCCCCTTCCTACCCCACCTATAAAGTATTTGGGCATTCTTTTCTAAAATGCCCAAAAGCTCGCTTTGTCTGGGTTCCAAAGACACTTAATAAATTCACTACTGCTCTTCCTATGGATGGATTACCTCTCTCTCCTACAGAGCCTCTTGTGAACAAATTATCTTCTTCAGGTCCTCTCTCTGTTGGTAAGCCTGTGGTTCAATCTGATTCCAATGAAGGTTGGACTTTAGTCTCTAAAAAGAAAAGCATAGACTTGGGGAATGCTCGGGACCTGGGTGAAGGTTCCTCTGATGGTAGTTCTTTTCCTCCTCCTGACAGCAAACTCCTTGGTAAACTTAAAAGGGTAGATGAAATGGAGCTCAAAGCTCTTAAAGATCATGAAATTAATTCCATCAGTCATGTGGATAGCCCTTCTTTCCCCCCCACTCCCAAACTTCTTCTTCCAAGAAGAAAAAGGGTCGGGGGAAAAAATAACTTTCCCCCTCTCTAATTGTTTTTTGATGAAGATCAGTTCCTACAATGTTCGGGGCATCAATAAATCTTCTAGGCAAGAGGATATTAAAGTATTCCTTGCGAATAATGGCATCTCCTTTGTGGGTCTTTTGGAGACTAGAGTTAAATCTCACAAAGCAGATGTTATTGCCTCCAAACTTAATAGACATTGGCACTGGTTTCATAACTATAGCCACCATCAAAATGGCAGAATTTGGGTGGGCTGGGACCCCCGTACTGTACAAGTTTCTATTTTGCGTAGTACTAGCCAACTTATGCACTGCCACCTCCTGCATCTTGAGTCGAAGGCTGTGTTTTTGGTCACTGTTGTTTATGCTTTCAACCTGGCCTCACAAAGGAAATCCCTTTGGGCAGATCTATGCACTATCAATGCTAGCATGCGGGGCAGTTGGCTTGTGCTTGGAGACTTCAATGTCATCCTCAATTTGGATGATGCTTGGGGAGGACGGGGGGTCTATGATGCAGGGATGTATGATTTCAAAGACTTCTTGATTAACTGTAATCTCACTGATATTAGAGCGGTTGGTCCGCATCACACTTGGTAGAATGGTCAAGCGCATTTCTCGATTTCTAAGAAGATTGACAGAGTCTTGGGGAATGATTGCTGGCTTTCTAACTTGCCTCACTCTTACGCCACCTTTGGGGCCAGGGGCTTATTTGATCATGCTCCTATCATCCTTGACACAGGTATTAAATTCAAACCATCTTCTAAACCCTTTCAATTTTTCAACTATATGTTGGATCTGGATGGCTTTAGTACTGTGGTATCTGAGGCCTGGAACACTCGAGTCCAGGGGTCCCCAATGTTTGTTCTTGCGGAAAAATTGAGGATCACCAAGAAAGGGTTAATAAAGCTAAACTCCGAACATCGTAAGAACTTGGTTTCCTTTGTAAGGGCTAGAAAGGACGTCCATGAGTTTCAATTGCGATTACAACAGTCTCCTACTGATATCAATCAGTCTAGTATTGATATTGAAAAGGCTCTTCTTGCAGCTCTTGAGGACGCAATGGCTAATGAGGAAAGCATCCTAAGGCAAAAATCAAGAGTTTAATGGCTTGACTGTGGGGACAAGAACTCTAAGTTTTTCTTTGCTCAGTTGCAGAATAGATGGAATGAGAACAAAATCCTTTTGCTTAATGATAATCTAGGTAACCCTCTTCACGAACAAGATGATATTAAGAGGGTAGCAGTGGATTATTATAAAGAGCTCCAAGGTACTTCTCCAGGCCCCTACCCGGGGATAGAGACTCTTCAAAAGTTCATCGATAAATTCTACCTCAGGATTTGGCCCTTCAGTTGGTTAATCCCATTTCTGCAGATGAAGTTTTTAATACTCTGAAAAGTATGAAAAGAAACAAAGCTCCTGGGCCCGATTGTTATAATGTTAATTTTTTCCTCCACTCTTGGGACATTGTCGGTGATGACTTTACAAAAGTTGTACTTCATTTCTTCAATATTGGTTCGATGATAAGAGAGGTTAATGCTACTGCTATTGCTCTGGTTCCTAAAGTTCAAAATTCAACTGTTATGGGTGACTTCAGACCTATTTCTTGTTGCAACACTCTCTATTAGTGTATCTCCAAGATTCTGGCTAATAGAATACAAAGGGTCCTACCAACATTAATCTCTCCAGAACAAGCCGCTTTTGTCAAGGGTAGGGAAATTGGTGACAACATCCTTATTGCTCAAGAATTATTAAGAGGTTTTCATAGGGAAGTAGGGCCACCTAGATGTGCCTTAAAAATTGACCTTAGCAAAGCTTTTGACTTGGTCAATTGGAATTTTCTCTTTAATACTTTGCGGCTGATGAACTTTCCTTTTCAATTTGTTGGCTGATAAAATCATGTATTACCACAGCCATGTTCTCAGTTAAAGTCAATGGCTCCCTCTGCAGCTACTTCCAAGGTAAACGGGGGATTCGTCAAGGTGACCCTCTATCTCCATACTTATTTGTCATTGTCATGGAGGTGCTCAATTTGATCTTGGCAAAGGAAACCGTGGATCCTCTTTTCTTTCATCACTGGAGAGCTGGGAAATTCTCCCACCTCATTTTTGCAGATGATCTAATGCTTTTTTGCAGAGGTGAAGTATCATCACTCAAAATCCTTCTCCATGCTTTGGACATGTTCTCCTCTCTCTCGGGTCTTCGACGGAATGTAGCAAAGAGCCAATTATTTTGTTGCAATGTAACATCTGAATATTTGCAAGAGATTCTAGTCCTAACCCAAATGCAAGTCACCAAAGAGTCTGTCAAGTTCCTCGGTGTCCCGCTTATATCAAAAAAGCTTTCAACTTTTGACTGCGAGCCCCTTATCCAGCTGATTACCAGGAAAATAAATTCCTGGACTAACAAGTTTCTTTCTTTTGCAGGAAGAAGACAACTTATTTGCTCTGTCCTCTTTGCAGATGATCCCATGTTGCTAAGAAAATTGACAAACTTCTGTTGTCATTTCATGGATAGCCTGGTCTATCGTTTCCCTACCTTTTGAGGAGGGAGGGCTTGGTATTAAAAAGGTGGAGGAATGGAACAAAGCTCAACAGCTTCATCTTCTTCTCTCCCTTATTAATCCTCGTTCCACGAACCTCTGGGTGGAGTGGGTACGAAGTACATTCCTACAGAAATGCAAGCTTTGGACCACTAAAATTCTTTCTAACTACTCTTGGAGTTGGAGGAAAATCCTAAATTTACGGCCTTTGGCCCTCAAACACTTAAAATATAACCTTGGAAATGGAAACACCTTTCTGCTATGGCAACACCCATGGTGTGATCTGGCCCCTTTGTGTTACAAGCCAAACAATCCTCTTGTCTAGGAATTACAACTTGATTTTAACTCCCTTGCAAGCACAATCATCTCCAATAACCTATGGTGCTTCCCAGCGAACTACCATGTATCTGTCCTTAATCTTAAACAAAAAATTTCTGCGATTCCTATTTGCCATAATTGCTCCGATACTATTTCCTGGAGCGATCGTTAAATCAACTCTGTTAAAGTTAGTCACATTTGGGTTTCTATCAGAATTAGGAGCCCTCAAAACCCTATATGGGAAATAGCTTGGCACCCTTTACATATTCCTCAGTTCTCTTTCATTCTCTGGCTGGGTCTCCACAAACGGCTCCTTCCAAGATATGTTCTTCCTTGCTATTTGTGTAACTCTTCTGATGAATCTATAGATCACTTGTTCTTTTCCTGCAGGTATTCTCACAAGATCTTGGGTGAGCTTTTACACCTTTTGGGCATTAACCAGCAATGGACAGATTGGGATCAAGCTTTGGAAGACTGTCTCCTGGACACAAACCACAAGTTTTGGTCTTACATCAAACGTCTTGTCTTTTCTATCTATGTCTACAAGATCTGGTGTGAGAGGAATTCTAGGATGCATCATAGAACTCCTACACCTAGAAATTGTTTGTCTTCTACTTGTGTTAATATTGTACAAACTAAATTGTATAGCTCTCGGAAATTCCACAAGCTTAGCAACCTTTTTCCTTGTTATCGGAATTTTTTACTTTAAGGAATTGCTCATTAATAATATGGTAAATGAAGATCAGCTTGAATGCTCATGGTCAGAGGCTGTGCGTTGCTATAGGGGATGTCATATTGCATCGGGATTTGGACAGAAGACAGTTCATTGGCTGTCCGGAAAAAATTGACATGTCAGGGGATGCCGTGCTTGCATCACCTACATGCGTCAGGGGATACCCTGACATCTCTACCTTGGCTGTCAGAGGTTGGCCTGAAAACAGTCCCTGGGCTGTAAGGAGATAACTGACATGTCAGGGGACGCCGTTCCTACATCTGGGATAATCTATTGTCCATCAGGGGAAGCCCCACTCGTGTCAGGGGATACATCAGGGATACGCTGCATGCATCAGGGGATCTACTACAAGTATCAGGGGTTACGCTGCCAGGAGTCAGGGTATGAGTAAGTTTGCCTAGAACAGGTTGAGTACTTGCATCAGGAGATACTTCTTCTTGCTTCAGGGGATGTCGAGCCAAGCTTCAGGGGAAGTTTCCATCAGGGTCTACTGGCAAGTGCAAATTCCATCAGGGGCTGCTGGCCAATTAGTTCCATCAAGGGCTGCTGGTCAGCGGTTCGGTTTGCAGGTATCAGGGGATCTGCTGTTGTTTCAGGAGAATTCTTGTTGCATTCATCAGAGGTTTCTGGCCAGCAGAGCTGCTGTATGCTATATGCTGGTGCTGCTATTTTGCTACTGCTGTATGCTGCTGCTGCTGTATGCTATATGCCGGTGCTGCTATTTGCTGCTGCTGTATGCTGCTGTTGTTGTTTTGTTGTTGCTGTATGCTGCTGCTGCTGTTTCCTGCTATTGTATGCTGCTGCTGCTGTATGCTGTTGCTGCTGTTTCCTGTTGTTGTATACTGCTGCTGCTGTATGCTGTTGTTGTTTACCGCTGTCTGCTATTTGCTTGTACTTTATTTCTTGTTCTCCTAGCTAGAGTCTATCTGTTCTAGCAGGTCGGGGGGCATGCCTCTTGTTACTTTTGTAATTTTTTCTCATTTTATATTATACCCAACTTAACAAAAAAAAATAAAAATGAACAATTGTTGTCCTTTATTACAAATGAATAGCCTTTCTTGTCTAAACAAGAAACAAAAATAATATTCTTGCTAATGGCAGGCACATAATAATAGTCCTCTAATTCTAAAACTAGCCCAGTGGACAAAGATAAATGATAAGTTCCTACGGCTAATGCAGCAACTATTGCTCCATTTCCAACTCATAGGTCAACCTCGCCTTTTACCAAAGATCTACTCCCTTTTAATTCCTTCACCTTAACACAAATGTGAGAACCATATCCAGTATCTAATACTCAAGATGTTGAAATAGATAAATTGACTTCTATAACATATAAACCTGAATCAGAAGTCATACTTCCTTTCTTCTTCTTAAGTTCATCTAGGTAAACATGGCAATTCCTTTTCCAGTGTCCAGATTTTCCACAGAAGTGACAATCACCTTCTTTTGGTATCTCACTTTTCAGCTTCAATGCCTTTTTATACTTGGGATTGGGTTTGGCACCGGAATTAGATCCCATCTTTTTCTTGCCTTTACTTTTAGCCTTTCCTTTGTTCACCATCATTATGGGACTAGGACCTAATTTCTTCATGTTGTTTTTAGTAGTTCTCAACAAGCTTAGCAACTCAGTCAGTGGTTTCTCAATTTCGTTCATGAGGAAGTTTATGACAAACTAAGAATAGTGGTTGTTTAATAATTGCAAAACCAAATTAGTTTGAGCTTCCTGAGTAATGGGGAAGCCCAACCTATCAAGGTACTCAATATACCCAATCAGTTTTAGCACATGTGGACTAACTAGAACACGTTCACCCTACTTGCAATGATACAATGCTTTGCTCGTATCATATCTTTCCTGTTGAGCATGCCTTTGAATAATTTCTTTAGGTGCTCGATCATCTCATAAGCTTCCATTAACTCATGTTACTTCTGAAGCTCAAGGTTCATGGATGCTAACATGAGACAACTCACGTCAGAGCATCATCTTGATGCTTCTTATAAGCATTATGCTCCATACACGGTGCACTATTAGCAGGTGCTTGAGGAACTGTGCATCTAGGACATAGAGCTTTCACTCTTGTTTGAGGACAATCCTCAAATTCCTATGTTAGTCAAGGAAATTAATCCCATTCAACTTGTATTTCTCAAGGACTGATTGCAACGATAGGTTTCTTGTGTTGTTGTTTGTCATTATTGTCTACAAATTATAAATGCATAAATAAATGAACCAGTTTACAAAATTTTAATAATGCATTTGATTATGGCACATTCAAAATATGTGCCTCCCACTATTTTATTCAAATTAATAACTCTAATCATTAGTTTGGAAAATATTTCTTTTAAATCTTTCTAGTGAGCCAAGATCCATATTTTATTATATATTATGCTAGCTTTGGCTAGTCACATAAAACATAACTATTTAGGTAAACAACACTTTGTTAATTATATCATCTATAATTATTGGATAGTTTGGTGAACAACTCTTTGTTACAGTCTATCTAATAGATTTTACTAAACTCCATGCCTCTGAGCCCATAATCCTACTATGATAACTTAGTTAAGTCAGACCTAACATCATAACAGTTTGGATATAACAATTATCCGATCACATCTCCCTAAGATAAATGGGGTGCCTTGCTTTGGCAAATCCCACACCCATTGATCGAGGTTTTGATGAGTGTTTAATATTGGAAAGCATCTTAGACTTAATAATTTTATGAGGGATTTAATTAAGAATTTAAGATCTCACCATTCATTAATCAAATAAATCATGCACATCATTTATTGTATCACATACATGCCTGAATAAAGTGCAGAATAAATTTGTCATGGTTATGACCCAATCATATGCCAATCTTTTTAAGCTAATGAAAGATTGAATGTCAATCTAAGATAATACACCATCTTCATAGCATAAGCCTCTAGACCTGTTTGGCAAGTGCGCCTCTTTGTCCTCTTCTCTCGTCCAGTTGATCAAGTACAAATATTGAAAAAAACTTATACTAACTCTATTTTGATTTATACATTACATGGTATAAAGAAACCTTGAGTTACATTCGAGGAGAGTTATATGAGAAGAGAATTTTACAATGAGAATGTATAGAGAAAGGCACAACATGCAAGTCGTATTTTAAATACAAAACCAATAGCCTATGGGGTCAAAGGCCATAAGCATGCACCATGTAAATCACATAAGCATGTAATATAATTTGAACAATTCAAAATTATAAACATTATCCTCTAATGGCTTAAGCATCAGCAGGTAATTTCTTCATCCCAAACTCAAATTTTTAGAACATCATATGTTCCTAATACCCAAGCAATCATACATATTCTCAAAGTTTTGAAATTTCATAATACTCATCAAGCTACATAGCATATAATATATCTAATATGCAGAACATTAACTATGCATCTTATATCAAATATTATGGCACATATAATTTGTATTAATGTTTTACAAGTAGCTCTAATGCCACTATTGGGGTTTCAAGCACATAAAAAATAATTTATTGAAACCCCAACCAAGATCCATGCATAACAGGAAATACAAATTTGATAGAAGAGTACTTGTTGAAGCTGTAGATTCTGAACGATGGAGATAGTGATGAACCACAAACTCAATCCAAGTGAACCAAGCCTCTACAAGTATCCACACGAGCGTACAACTCAACCAAGGAGATGAATGACTTCCCATATATGGTACTAGCCATAAGGAAATCAAAGAACAACTTTTATCTCACTCTCTTTGTTTGGTCTATTTCATTCTTCTCTACTATTTGATATATAGAGCATAAGAAAGAACTAAAGGTTATGTATATCTAGTATATATCTTTATCTTTGTATATGTCTAACCTAACTCATCAAGGAGACAAGAGGAAGAGGAGTATTTATAGGCAACTAACCTCCTCTTCCACCACCCCTTTCAACCAATAGATCATCAAATATATATATATATATATATATATATATATATATATATATATATATATTTAGATTCAATGAACTTTGATAGAGGTGACTAGATAAAATGAATCTGGACAGAGGTGTGTCATACAATGAACTTGGACAGATATATGTCTATATACAATGAACCTGTGAGCTACTACTATTAGTAGATGAAGCCATCAAGGCTAGGTTGATATTGTCAAAGTATTTCTTCTTGAAATCCACTACAGCTTCCTTCCCTTTGGGCTTACCTTCATGGTTGGCCTTGTGGCACTCGTTTTATTGCATTTGTAGTACTTGATTCTTGATTTATTAATGAAGTTTCTTGTTGATACGTTGGAGTCATTGGATGATAAACAGTCGGATGCAAATATAAACTTTGATATAAATCTTGCTTGGAAGGAAATATCCTTAGATTTATTTTCTGTCAATGCATTGGCGGAAGGATGGTTGGGAGGGCCTTGTCAACCTGTGGTTACTTTACTTGTTAATATTGAGTTAAGCAACTTCGGGACTTAGCCGAAAGCTAGTTATCAGACACTGGCGTCAGGGGATGCGTCTGGCATCAGGGGATAATTAATGCATCGGGGACTAAAGATGATGTCATCAGTGGATCTTATTATTCCATTAAAGACTACGACTGACGTCATCATCAGGGGATGTATTGTGCACCGGAGACTAGTCTCGTCATTAGGGACTAATTTAACCCGTCAGGGGATAATTAGTCTCCGATAGTCTATTTCATCCATCAGGGAATAATTAGTCTCTGATAGTGTATTTGGTCCGTCAAGGGATAAGTAGTCTCCGATAGGCAATTATCCACTGACGGGTACAGTTATGATACTTCTTATATTTTATTATTTTTCGGGTTTGTTTTGGAAATTGTATCCAGTTTGAATTAGAATATTTATTTTCCTTGTTAGATTAGATATCTTTCCATTATGGAATTCTTTCCATTGTAAATTCTTTCCGAAGTAGGAATTAGGGTTTTATTTCAGCTTATAAATAGCTGCTTGTAATATTCATTAGTGGGACTTTTGATTAATAAAATTGAGTGAGTTTTTACTTACGTTTATTATGAAAGTTGGTGGTTAATTCCTTTAGACTTTCGTAACCTGATTTGTTTTAGCTTGCGGGTGATTAATTTCTTTAAGTAAACTAAACAGATTGATCATTTAGTGTTGATTTCTAGTGATTAATTTCTTTACGAAATCTTCCTAAAGTTATTTTCCGCAACCTGTGTTTGATCCTACCAGATCAAATACATCACTTGTGCACTAGGTTTCCTTGTTATAAATTTCTTTGCCCCTTTTGGCTTTTGAAATTTCAGCTTGGAAAACCTTCTAGCAATGAAGGCCATTGTTTCATCTAGGTCTGCTAACTCTTCACGGGTGTACTCAATCCCCTCTGAGCTAGCTTTATTATCTTCACTTTCCTCTTTCACTTTCTTCAACATCTCCTAATTGTTGTTTCATCAAGACACTTTGTCATACTTCTCTTTTGTTCTTCTTACTAGCCATCAGGGCTACAAATTTAAGCTTCACGGTATCCCCTGACATTTCAGATCTCTGTTGAACCTCTAGTTCATATGTCTTTAGGGTACTATAAAGCCTATCCAAGTTTAAAAGATTCATGTCCTTGGATTTCCTGATGGCTGTTGTCATTGGATCTCATGATATGGGAAGTACCATCATGAATTTTCTATTCATGTCCTTGTTGGCATATACCTTCTCATACATCTTCAGGTCATTTACCAACCTGTCAAATCTATCAAACATCTCACTGAGTGATTCACCAGATTTCATTGTGAACCACTCATATCGTTGTGTTAACAGTTGCAGCTTGTTCTCTAGTACATCTTCCGTACCATTGGATGGTATTCCATATTGACTTAGATATGGTGAGATTCATGATGCTGTTGAGCATGTCATCATCTAAATCATTATAAATGATATCAATTACTTTGAGATCATTCTTTACTTTTTCTTTTTCCTCTAGAGTCATTTCATCAGTAGTCTTTGGGACTAGTCGTTCAGGGACATTGACCCCATTCACCACCTCTTGAGAAATGAGCTTCTTAGGTACATGAGGACCTTATTCTAGAACATGTAAATATTCATCATCAATAGATCTGAGATGAACTATCATTCGTTATCTCTAGAAGAAGTACTTTTCACGTTCCAACATAGGAACCTTACTATTTCCAACTTTGTTAACCATAGATAAAGATCTTCTAGCAAGTATGTTCTACCAGTTGGCTCTGATACCAATTGTTAGAACAAAATAAGCTAAAGTGTTTGTAGAAGGGGGGTTGAGTACAAACACCACAACGTTTTCTCTCTATTAAGACTTAATAAACAAAAACTAGAATAGTTGCAATATTTAGAAAAACCTTATTGAAAATAAAATAAACACGCAAAGATTCAAGTTAAAATAGTTGCATTATAACTTGGGTTTTTTTGAGAATCTGTATAATCACAAAGCAATTAAATAGCTATAAATTTATAAGTGATTACAGCTTCTTGACTAGCTACGATTTCTCTCTGAATATTTCTCTCAAGAACATTACAAAGCTTCTCTCTAGTGTATGAATATTAACAAAGATATTTCAACGTTTTTCTATGTCTTATATTTTGCTCTCTCTCAACTTTCGATAATGTGTAACAACCCTTCCATATATGGAAGAAAAGAGATAGAACCCTGTGCTTGCCATGATTCCCTTTCGAAAATACACGTGTCAGACTACTATTGGCTTTTGCTGCTTCTATTTCAGTCCCTTTTCTCCGTGAGTTTTTGGTGTAAAGGTTGTTATTAGACCACCATATTTCAAGGAATATCTTCCCAATTATACCCCTTGCTTTTTTTCCAAGTATCAGTGCATATCTTTTAAGCCCTGATGACATATGGATTAGGTCTTAACCATCCCTTGATGACAAGCCATGATGTTGACTTGATCAGTGCTTTTGGATCCCCAATTGACAAGACCTGATATAGACTTGATCAGTGCTTCACTATCCACTAATACTAATCCCTAATGTAAAGTTTGATCAGTACTTCTTGATCCCCTAATGTTAAAACCTAATGTTATCCATTAATGTCATCTATTGATACAGTGTTCAGGTTATCCCTTGATGATATCCCCTGACAAACTCGACTACTGATAGTATGCCCTGATGGTATCCCCCTAATAGTCAAGTTATCCACTAATGACATCCCCTAAGAGTATCTCCTAATGGATTTATCCACTAACGTCTTTTCAAATACTTATGTCTTTAATCACTGATATTATTTTTAGCCTTTCTTTGAATGCCTGATGTTCAGAATTCTTGATCATTAAGTACAACCAGACATTCCCTGATCCTAACAAGTCTTTGAGATATCCCTTGATGACTTGCGTAGTCTAGTTAAGACTATCCTTGCTGATGACTTGCGTAGTCTAGTTAAGACTATCCTTGATAGACTGAGGTGTCCATCAGTGGATACTTATTTGTGCAAATATACTAAGGTTTATAACACACTTTGAATATTTACAAGTGCACAATTATAAAATAATAGTTATATCATCATCAACATCATTATACCCAACATATCTTCATAAAAGGAATCTCTTTGTTCCTCAAATGTTTTACTTGCCGGTCAAAAATTTTTACTGAGATCTTTTTATAGCGCAAATCTGGTTGAAGCTCAATAGGCTGGTAATCAATGATACTAGTGTGGTCTCCCTTATAGGGTCTGACACATGAAAAATGTCATGAAGATGTCCTAAAGTTGGCGGTAATGCCAACTGGTAAGTAACTTCGCCAATGCGGTGGAGTATTTTGAATGGTCTGATATAATGGGGACTTGGCTTCCCATTCCATCCAAAGTGCATGACGCCTTTCCACAAAGAAATCTTCAATAGTGCATAACCTCCTAAACCAATGAAGCTTGTTCCCTTGACAACAATAGATGGCCATGTAGTCCCTAAGCATTTAATCCCCAAACTCCCAAAAGACATGACAGCTGAAGAAAAGGAAGACTCTATGAAGGATGCTAAAGTCATGACCATTCTCTATAATGGTTTGGACAATGACATGTTTAACAGTGTCATTAATTGTGAGTCTGTCAAAGAAGTCTGGGAGACAATACAAGTGCTATGTGAAGGGACTGAGGAAGTAAGGGAAAACAAGCAATCCTTGTTAATCCAACAGTATGAGCTATTCACAAGCAAACTTGGTGAGTCTTTAACAAGCTTATCTATAAATTCAACAAGTTGATCAATAACTTAAGGATCTTTGGCAAAACTCATGTCAACAAGGATATGAATCTAAAGGGGGGTTGAATACAAGTTCTTAAAACCCTTTTCAAATTCTTGTTCTTCAAAGTATTAAACTTGTGGAAAATAAAGGAAAAAAAAACAAGAACAAATTTATAAACAATTGATTACAAATTCTAACAATCACAAATCGATTGTCAGCTTCAATTTTTGTACTATATATATATACAAATCTATAAAAACATACAGCTTTTAATACAATTCTGTAAAATTAATTACAGCTTCCAAATCTGAATCGAAATTCAACTTCTAATCCTATTCAATATATGATTTCTATATTCAATCAGAATAGGTTTTTCTCATGATGACGAAAAACTATTTCTCTCTTTCTCTTTGGTTAATTTCCTAACGAACTTCGTCTTCAATATATCTTCAATGTCAATGTAGAAGATAACTTCTAATCCAATTAGAACTTTGTACTGCATCAAAGAGTAATTTTACTTTAGTCTCTGACTGCTTCAACTTTAGTCTCTGTAATTATATTTAGTTTCCAACAGCTTAAGCTTAGTCTCCGATGCTTTAAACTTAATCTCCAATAACTTACGCTTAGTCTCCAATGCTTTAAGCTGTAGTCTCTGATAAACTTTTGCCTTAGTCTCCGATAAGACTAAACACAATATTTGACTAGTTGAAATCTCTGATGCAATTCAGGTAGTCTCTTATAATAAAAATTAACTTACTCTCATATAAAAATAAATTACATGAATCAGAGAGTAAACTACCAGCTACAAAAATTCAAATGCTATTAACTAGAACTAAATCTACATTTGTATATGTAAGTATTCTAAATACAATCATCATCAAATGTTATAAAACCTAACAATCTCCCCCTATTTATGATTATCCAAGTGATAAACATAAATCAAGATTGATGATGATGTCAAAACTCAAAAATTACAAGAATAACTTAGAATCAAAAAATTAAAGAATATGTTAACTACAAATTTACCTGAACTAAGATCTTTGATCTTAAATTCAGCTTCACCAAGACTCAGGTTTCAATCCTATAAGTCTGGCTTAAAAAAAAAAATCAACAACTACAACTTCACCCTTTTTTTCTTGTTGATTTCTTTGACTTTATCTTCAAGCAGCTTTCTGAACTTGATCTCATCTTCATCAATTGAATCTTTTAGTAAGGCTATGAATCCTTCAAGTTCACCAAGGCTTGCTGTGTTGATCTGGTTTTCATAATCAAAGAAAATCACATCCTGATGAAAATTCTCATACCATAACCCATATGGAAGCGGAGGAATATCTACTCTTGGTAGCTTGATTAGCTTTTCCATCTCTGCAAGCTCCTTTTGAATTTGCCCCCTGAACTCCAAGTTAGGCACAGAATTCTCAAGTAAAATAGATAACAACCATTCCATATCCTTGAATGACCTCATCTCCAAACTTGGTTAAACCAGACTTAGAGTCTCTCTATCTTTCTGAATGACTTTGAGATACTCCTTGTCCTTTTTATCCTTTTCAAGATTGATAGACTCAACACTTTTTTTGAAAGCTTCCTTCAATTCAGAAATGTTAGTCATCCCAATTCTAGAGATTTTACTATTTGGAACTAATTCTGATTCATTTGGTTCAACCACAGTTACCCAAGCAGTTTCAGCTTTCTTTCGAGGCTCACCTATCAATTGTCTTCCTCCTGGCCCTTCTCTCAGCCTGCTCAATCTCCTTATTCTCCTTCTAGTCTCAGCAGACTTTTGAGCTTTTTTTTCCTTTATTGTCAAGGCATTTTTCTTTAATTCTTCCTCCTCCCTAGCTACAACCATTTCCTCTTCCTCTTGCAATTTTTGAGCAAGCAATGCATCAGCTTCTATTAATTTCTACTCCTGAGGATAAACTAACTCTACTTTCCCATCCACTATCATTTCCACTGGAGTGGGAAAGTGAGTAGTCTTCATGGCATATCCTAATAGCTTAACTGTCATAGTTGAACAGACTTTTTCTTCTTTGGTTCTTCAACTAGAATGCCCTTGCCTTTATCTTTTCTTGTAGTTGGAGTTGTTACAGTAGAGGGAAGAACTGTTGTTGTTGTTGTTGCTGTTGTAGTTGGTGTTGTTGTTGAAATACTAGACTTGATGGCTGCATCAAGTTCTCTCTTGGCTTCTTTAAGTCTTGTTAGCTCAGCCATCAAACTAGCATAACTTGTTTTCTTAAGAACAACTTTTTGTTGAATTTGAACTGCAGATACTGCAGACCTTAACTAACTACTCTCCCCCTTTTTGACATCAGAATCTAAAGGTGTAGGAGAAACAACAACTAGTGTATGAATTGCCTGATGTAGAAGTTGTGTGAGATTTTGAAGGGAGAGATCAAATTTGTCTTGTTTCTACAAAATGGATTGGACATTTGATTCCAGTGCTTGAAGTCTCCTCTCAGTTGTGGATTGCTCTCTTAGCTGCATATCAATGGAATTGAGCATCCTCCTGGGAAGGTGACCTTCATAACACGTTCGAATTTTGTCTGTGTCTAGGTCCATCTTGTTCTCAATATTTTGAAGAGCAGCCTTGAGGCCAGTGATCATGAAGTGCTGGTACTTTGTATGTTTCTTGTCAATTTTGGTCAATTCCTCATAGACTGCACTAGGAGTAAGTTCAGCTGCACCAGACCCTAATGTGGTCAAATAATCTTGTCTAAGTTGGGTAGCTGCTTCATCCAAAGTGTTTGTGTAGCTTGCATCCAACCAAGCATCCACATTCTCATCTTCAATCTCAACATGCTCAGGTTCATGTGCAACTTGTGTCTTCAATGCTGATATTTGATCTTGTTGTCGTTGAAGGCCATATAAGATTTCAAAATCAGCATTGGACATTTCAGCAAGTAATTGTAGAGCTGCATCCCCTGGCTGTGAGCTTCCCCCAATTTCCTCTGTTGGAGCAAGTGTTGTTGGAGCAGAGGAAACTTGAGCTTCAATTGAGGTGGAGGGCTCAACAGGTTTGAGAAAATCACCTGCTGAGAATGTATTTTTGTCTTTGTTATTTTGTTCAAGGATCTCATCCTTGCTCATACCCTCACCTTTTGCTTGGAGTTGGACATCCAGCTGCTCTATCTTTCCTTTTTCCAAGCTTTCTAAAGCTTGACTCTCATATGATTGTATGTTATCTCCTTTTTCTAGGTCATGAGATTGACTCTCACTAATTATTCTCTCGACCTCACTCATATGGATAGTAACACTCTGTCCTACAGAAGGAGAGGGTAGAGAAGAAATAGTTGTAGTACCAAGGAGAGGGGGTTCCCTCTGTATGGAAGTGGTTAGGGATTTCTCCATGAGAAATGTTTGAGAACTGACTGCACTTGTACTTTGAACAAGTGGTTCTTATGTGTCAGTCTCTTGGAGTGTTGACTCTTCTTGGCAAAAATCAAGAAGATTTGAACTATCAAGTTCTAAAGAATCAAGAATAGGAGAAGAAATGAGAGAATGTACACCACCTACACCGAAATTCACTCCTGCCTTTGACAAGTTCAAGAAGGATAAAGGCAAGACTTCCACGCCATTAGCAATAGAAGATAAACGAATTTGTTTCAAGTGCAAGGGCTATGGACACATGCAGCATGATTGTCCTAGTAATAGAGTAATGACTCTCCATGATGTTGAAGAGATTGAGGCTTCTTATGCTTCTAAGGAAAGAGAAGCATTTGAAGAAGAGGAGCTAAATAACTACGAAATTGGAGATGAGTTCGACGCAGATTCTGAGGAAGAACCCGAGACTCGTGGAGCACAATTGATTGTTCGAAGACTATTACAAACCAACCCAGTTCCCTTGGAAACTGATCAACGAGATAAGATTTTCATGACTAGAGTGTTGGTAAAGGACAAGCTATGCAATCTGATAATAGACACAGGTAGTTGCACCAATGTGGTTTCTACCACGTTGATTGATAAACTAAATTGGTCGACAACACCACACCCCAAACCCTACAAATTACAATGGCTGAGCGATGGAGGAGAAGTGAAGGTGACAAAGCAAGCACTGATTTCGTTTGGAATCGGTAAATTCAAGGATCAGGTGTTGTGTGATGTTTGTGTCATGGATGCATGCCACATCTTATTGGGAAGACCCTGGCAGTATGATAGATTCGTCAAGTACGATGGCAAGACAAATATGTACATTGCCAAGGTAGGCAACAAGAAGACGGCTCTAAAACCTTTATCCTCTTTTAGTGTACGCAAGGAAAATTTAATGGTGACGGAGAAACAATTCCAAGCTGCATTGGAACAAGAGGGCCGGGGCTACTTACTGATTGTCGTAGGATTTCAATATGAACAGAAGTAGACAGGCCTAAACAAGAACGTGCAGAAATTGTTGGAAGAATTTCAGGATGTGTTTCCTGAAGATTTACCACCAGGTTTACCACCTATTAGAGGAATTGAGCACCAAATTGATTTAATTCCTGGAGCATCTTTACCTAACAAAGCGACCTACCGTTGTAATCCTCAAGAGGCACAGGAAATACAAAGACAGATTGAGGAATTAATGGAGCGAGGGTACGTAAGGGAAAGTATGAGTCCTTGTGCTGTACCAACTTTAGTAGTACCTAAAAAGGATAGAACATGGAGGATGTGCATTGATAGTAGAGCAGTAAACAACATTACTATCAAATACAGATTCCCAATTCCGAGATTGGACGATTTATTGGATGAACTGCATGGTTCAGTCGTATTTTCCAAGATTGACTTACGAAGTGGATATCATCAAATAAGAATGAGAGAGGGTGATGAGTGGAAAACGGCTTTCAAAATGAAGGTTGGACTCTATGAATGGTTGGTTATGCCGTTTGGCCTTAGTAATGCACCTAGCACTTTTATGAGGCTTATGAATGAAGTACTGAAACCCTTCATGGGTAAATTTGTTGTGGTCTACTTGGATGACATACTTGTCTACAGCAAAAGTTTAGAAGATCATCTTGACCATCTCAGGTCAGTTTTTGAAATGTTAAGGAAACAGAAGTTGTATGCGATGTTGAAAAAGTGTTACTTCATTGTACCTAGTGTAACTTTTCTGGGGTACATTGTGTCAGGGGAGGGCATATCAGTGGATTCCTCGAAGGTAGAGGCTATAAAATCCTGGCCAGTACCGACTACAGTGACAGAGGTAAAATCTTTCCATGGCCTTGCGTCATTTTATAGAAGATTTGTAAAAAATTTCAATAGCATAGTCGCGCCTATCACCGAATGCATAAAGAAGGGAAAGTTCGAATGGACAGAGTCTGCTCAAAAGGCGTTTGAAAGGGTGAAGGAGTTGTTGTGCGATACGTCGGTCCTAGCTCTGCCAGACTTTTCAAGTCCTTTTGAAGTAGAGTGCGATGCAAGTAGAGTTGTCATAGGAGCTGTCCTAGTGCAAAAGAAAAGACCCATTACTTATTTTAGTGAAAAACTCAATGGTGCAAGACTGAACTATTCAACTTATGATAAGGAGTTCTATGCCATAGTGAGAGCTCTTGACCATTGGAGTCACTATTTGCGGCCGAATCACTTCATATTGCATTCGGATCACGAGGCTTTAAAATACATTCATGGGCAACAAAAATTGAATCCTCGTCATGCTAAATGGGTTGAGTTTTTACAATCCTTTAATTTTTCATCAAGGCATAAGCAGGGCAAAGATAATGTGGTGGCTGATGCATTATCCAGGAGGCACAATTTGCTGGGGGTGTTGAGCTCAAAATTACTTGGTTTTGAGTTGATTAAAGAGTACTATCAGCTGGACCTGGATTTTCAACCAATAATCGAGGCGTGTTCTCATGGAGCTACGGGGAATTATGTGTTTCAAGATGGATTTTTGTTCAAAGGAAATTGCTTGTGTATTCCATCTTGCTCAATTCGAGAATTGTTAATTAGGGAAGCTCATGGAGGAGGACTAGCCAGACACTTTGGTATTACCAAAACATTGGCAATCTTACAAGAACATTTCTATTGGCCAAAAATGCAAGGAGATGTTACTGGGGTGATTGCTCGTTGTGCAACTTGTCAAAAGGCGAAGAGTACATTTCATCAAAGATTATATACCCCCTTACCTGTTCCAGATTCCCCATGGGAGGATGTCGCTATGGACTTTATTGTGGGGTTGCCTCGGACTCAAAGAGGCAATGACTCAATAATGGTAGTTGTGGACAGGTTTTCCAAAATGGCACATTTTTTGGCTTGTCACAAAACTGATGATGCATCTCGTATAGCTGATTTGTATTTGAAAGAAGGGGTTCGACTTCATGGGGTTCCAAAGACTATAGTGAGTGATCGAGACACAAAGTTTATGAGCTATTTCTAGAAAACACTGTGGAAACTGTTGGGAACTAAACTGTGTTTCAGCACTTCACATCATCCTCAGACGGATGGACAAACGGAAGTAACCAACAGAACCTTGGGAGTTTTATTGCGTGGATTGGTTAGTAAAACTACCAAGGATTGGGATGTTAAGCTTGCACATGCCGAATTTGCATATAATAGGTCTGCTACGTATGCTACGAAACATTCACCTTTCGAAGTAGTGTATGGTGTAAATCCTAGACTTCCAGTGGATTTAATTCCTTTGCCAAAGAGTGAATATATTCATTTGGATGCCAAAGCCAAAGCACAGGCTATGATGAGGTTACACGCGCAAGTACGAGCCAGAATTGAAAAAGTGAATGCAAGGTATAAAGCTTTGGTCGACAAACATAGAAAGCAACCTATTCTTCAGGTGGGTGATCTTGTTTGGTTGCATCTGCGGAAAGAAAGGTTTCCTAACCTACTTAAACATAAGTTAATGCCTCGGTCGGAGGGTCCCTTCAAGATTGTTGAAAAGATTAATGACAATGCCTTCAAATTGGAGTTGCCAGGAGAATACGGTGTAAGTGCAACTTTTAATATTGGTGATTTGACTCCCTATATTCATGATGGTGATGTAGCTCAATTGAGGACAATTGTTTCTAAAGAAGAGGAGGATGATCCATTGGAGTTGTTGACGAGTGAAAGAATAAATCTCGTTTTAAAAGAACTATCCTTAGATTTATTTTCTATTGATATTAATGGAGGTTCTTGGTTAGGGGGTGCTAAACAACCTGTAGTTACTTTGCTTGTGAATAAGGAGTTAAGTAGTTGCGGGCTTAAAAACGGCATTAGGGACTACGGGAAGGTAGCGAAGGAAGGTGTCGAGGACTAAGACATGTATCGGACGCGCTAGGGACTAAACACGTCGGGGACTAAAGTGCCGCGTCGGGGACTAAGACGTGTATCGAACGCGCCAGGGCCTAAACACGTCGGGGACTAAAGTGCCGCGTCGGGGACTACGGAGGACAAACAATTTTATACTATCGGAGACTATAGTCTCTGATCAGGCAGTTTTAATCCATCCGGTTAAAGTTCATTAAAGTATTAATATTTGTTTCCTTATGGAATTAGATTTCTTTCCAATGTAGAATTTTTACCATATTAGAGTTAGGGTTATTGAAGTATAAATAGTTAATTGTGATGGAGAAAAAACAGATTTTGAATATTGAACTTTGGTGAGGATTAAACTTACGTTTACCTTGAAAGTGGGTGGTTAATTCCTTTAAGCTTTCGTAACCAGATTTGTTTAGTTTGTGGGTGATTAATTTCTTTAAGAAAATTATTCCAATCGATCCTTTAGAATTGATTTTTGGTGATTAAATTTTTTATAGAATCAACCTAAAGTTATTTTCTGCACTTGAACAAACAAAGCTTCCGCAACCTGTGTTTGGTCTCTCAGATCAAATACATCACTAAAGGAGTCGGAGACTAAAGCTTATGTCATCGGAGACTAAGGTTAAAAGCATCAGAGACTAAGCTGACGTCATCGGAGACTAAGCCTTAAAGCATCGAAGACTAAATAACTCTATCGGAGACTACACAATCTGACGTCATCA
>CM025788.1:18932110-18942362 GCA_014636745.2 Centella asiatica
TGTGAACAGAATTTTTATGAAGCTAGAATTAAATTTCTGGAATGTAGCTATTTTTTTTAATTAAACAGAATTTTAGAAGCTAGAATTTAATTTCTGGAATGTAGCTGTGGAGGGGGCTTCAGATTGTTGTGGTGAAGATGTTGTTGGAGGATCAATAGGGTTTCTGGTTTGTTGCTCAAGATCCTAAAAATAAGATGACGTATAAAGGTTTGGAAACCTATCTATGAGAGTTAATCTCATGATAGGAGAGAAGGAAAGAGGAACCATTACCTTTGTTGCCTTTATCTTCACATCCGTGAATATGCGTTTACTCTGCAAAACTGTAGGGGCAAATTGCATACTATTGATATTTAGGTTAGGAATCAAATAGTATGCAATCATCATCAAAAACCTAGTATAATAGATTTTATTTTTATCACCAGTTTTCAATTTAGCCATTAAGTTATGCAGAATTAACAACCCTAAATTTATGTGTCTATCATACAACACACTAAATGCAATTTTTTGTGTGAGTGTGGTGATGACATCATAACCACTGCATTTTGAAGTGAATGCTTTGGTGATAATATCAAAAAATAAAGACCCCTCCTGCCTAAGATGAGGTCTAGTTATGGAACCTACTGATGCAATTTCTTCATCATAGTGTAAGTTTTTGAACATATCTAGTATTTCCTCATCAGAGGCAGTTAGGTCATATGAATCATGAATAGGTAAATGCAATGCTTTATTAACTACTACATGATTAATAGTATAAATAATATTATCATATTTAAAGTTTACCACAGGAGAATCATCACTTTCATCCTGGATTTCAGTAGTGGACCACATAGTTGTGATGCTTTCAGCGGCATGTTTGGGAGCTTCGTAAATGGCATACGCAAGTGTAGGTGTTTGTAGAAAATCTACAAAAGGGTGGTACGGTGCTTCAAACTCATTCTTGTCCACGACCCCAGCATGATTGGTCTTGATAATGTCGAAGTTGCCGAACATGAAGCAAATAGTCTTGGATGCCATTGTTGAGATTTGTGAACAACTTGAAAAGATTCTTTGCAAGGGGTTAAATCGCATAGATATGAGAGAGAAAGTTCTTTAAGTGAATGAAATTGTAGTTGTGTTTGATTTCTCTTTGAACAAAGTATAGGAAATGTTTGCAATTCAAAAGATAGTGAATGTTTTTCGATCGTGGGTATATGAGTAACTACCAATTTACCCCTCATCAGAGACTGCCCTAGTCTCTGCCACATTCACTCATCAGAGACTAAAGTAGGTTAGTCTCCGATAGGTTATTTTTAACTAGTCGGGGACTAATTAAAAACAACTATCAGAGACTAATTTAACTAGTCTCCAATAGGTTATTTTTAACTAGTCAGAGACTAATTAAAAAAAACAACTATCAGAGACTAATTTAACTAGTCTCCGATAGGTTATTTTTAACTAGTCAGAGACTAATTAAAAACAACTATCAGAGACTACTTTAACTAGTCTCCGATAGGTTATTTTTAACTAGTCAAGGACTAATTAACAACTATCAGAGACTAATTTAACTAGTCTCCGATAGGTTATTTTTAACTAGTTAGAGACTAATTAAAAACAACTATTAGAGACTAATTTTAGTCTCTCACTCAAATTCCTTCAGAGACTTAGTTAGATTAGTCTATGCTTTCATTTTATTTTCATAGTCATCCAACAATCAATACAATGATTATTAGCTACAAAAGTTTTGCTCATTCATAACAGCTACATTCTAGAAATTAAATTCTAGTTTCTAAAATTTTGTCCATAAAGAACAGCTTCAACCTAGAAATTGAATTCTAGCTTCTCAAAACTTAACAACTTGGTTTCTAAGGTTTTAGTCAATTTTTAAGAGCATAATTCAGTATACCTAATTCATAGACTAACCTAGTGAATGTAGGTTCATCTAAGGGCTTTGTGAATATGTTAGCAAGTTGTTTATTAGTTGTAACCCAGTGAAATTTAATGGTTCCTTCGCTAACATGTTCTCTAATGAAGTGATACCTAATATCTATATGTTTTGTTCTTGAATGTTGTACTAGATTTTCAGTTATTGCTATGGCACTTGTATTATCACAATAAATAGGAATTTTGCATAATGACATACCATAGTCTAAGAGTTGATTTTTGATCCATAGGATCTGAGCACAACAACTCTCCGCTGCAATATATTCAGCTTCAGTCGTCGAGGTTGACATTGAGTTTTGTTTCTTGCTAAACTAAGAAACAAGTTTGCCTCCAAGAAATTGGCAGCTTCCACTTGTGCATTTTCTGTCAAGCTTACATCCTGCAAAGTCAGCATCCGAATAGCCAATTAGTTTAAAATCATATTCTTTATGATACCATAACCCAAGGTTTGGGGTACCCTTTAGATATCTGAGTATTCTTTTAACAACAAGTAAATGTGACTCTTTTGGATCAACTTGAAATCTTTCACACAGACATGTAGCAAACATTATATTAGGTCTACTTGCAGTTAGATATAAAAATGAGCCTATCATGCCTCTATAGCTAGTTATATCAACTTTATTTCCCTTAGTATCCTTATCTAGCTTAGTGGT
The DNA here is from genome assembly GCA_014636745.2 of Centella asiatica. Classification (NCBI taxonomy): domain Eukaryota; kingdom Viridiplantae; phylum Streptophyta; class Magnoliopsida; order Apiales; family Apiaceae; genus Centella; species Centella asiatica. The sequence goes on from CM025788.1 coordinate 18,934,684, forward strand.
TGTAGCCATGGGTGTTTTTGCAGATGCACAATCAACCAGATCATATTTCCTTAGTAAGTCCTTGATATGCTTGGACTGACTAATGAAAATTCCATCAGTTGATTGTTTTATCTGTAATCTAAGAAAAATGTTAACTCACTCATCATGCTCATTTCATATCTAGACTGCATTAACTTTGAAAATTTTCCACATAGTTTCTCATTTGTAGATCCAAATGTAATGTCATCCACATATATTTGCACAAGTATTAAACCAGAACTCTGTTTTCTATAGAAAAGTGTTTTATCTACGATACCTCTAACAAATTTATTTTCAATTAAAAACTGAGAGAGAGTATCATACTAGGCCCTGTGTGCTAGTTTCAAGCCATAAAGTGCTTTATCTAACCTGTACACATGATTTGGAAATTTGAGATCTACAAAACCTAGTGGTTGTTCAACATAGACCTCTTTTTCTAACTTTCCATTCAAAAAAACACTTTTGACATCCATCTGGTACACCTTGAAGTTTTTATGGGCTGCATATGCCAAGAAAATCCTTATTGCTTCAAGTCTTGCAACTGGTGCAAAGATTTCTTCATAGTCAATTCCTTCTTCTTGAGAATAGCCCTTTGCTACCAATCTTGCTTTATTTCTTGTTATTGTACCAACTTCATCTAATTTGTTTCTGAAGACCCACTTGGCACCAACTATTGATCTATTCCTTGGTTTGGGAACCAATCTCCAGACTTTATTCCTTGTGAATTGGTTTAATTCTTCTTGCATGGCTATCACCCAGTCAAGATCTTGAGGTGCTTCTTCAATTTTCTTTGGCTCAATTTTTGACAGAAAACTGAGATAAAGACACTCATTTTGTGTTGCACTTCTTGTCTTGACTCCTTCCTCTAAATCTCCAATAATTAAATCTGGTGTATGATCTCTTAACCAAGGTCTTGCAGGTGGCAGATTTAATCTTGAAGATGAGGCTTCATTTTCTAGATTAACATTGTTCAATCTAGTTGATGGATCAGAAACTGCTCCCCCTAATCCAGTGACTTCTTCATTGTTAGCTCCCCCTGAGTTATTAGTCTCATCTTGACTGTTGATTTCAATAGTCTCTGGTGTCTCATTGAATGCTAATATTCTAGTCTCTAATGGAGTATTAGCCCTTGGTACTTCATGCACAACTGTTAACTCCCCCTCACTCATATAGGGATCATAAACATTTAGGGGTGATTCTTCAGTCTCTGTTGAATCTTTCCATGCATCCAATTCAATCTCAAATCTGAGAGTTTCATGTAATCCTTGACCAATCATTCTTGGAATCTTGCTATCATTAAATACAACTTGAATGGATTCCATAATGACCTTTGTTCTTATGTTATATATTCTATATGCCTTACTAATGTAGGGTATTTATGCCTACAACCTCGGATAGCTTAAGTCAAGTTGTTGATATACACACAAGAAGTCAACTTAAGGGTCTTGAATGAATCACACATTCAATTCTACTCGAATCACACGAATCGGGTTTTGTTTATATCTCACAAACAAGAAGAAATTGCAGAATAACTCTGAATTTTTATTAATCAAAATCTATATATCCTTTATTGTACAATATGAGCAGCTATTTATAAACTGTTATGATTCCTAATCCTAATTGGAAAGAATAATACATTGAAAAGAAATCTAATCCAATAAGGAAAGGAAACAAACCTATTAAAACTAAGAAACAAATAAGGAAATAAATAAAATACATGAAAAAATAATAACCAAAACTGTCAGTGGATAATTAAGCTATCGGAGACTAATTATTCCCTGACGGCCTATTTTGCCTATCGGAGACTAGCCATCCCCTGACAAGCAATTTACACTATCGGAGACTAACTATCCCCTGACGCAAGAATTTGGCTATTGGTAACTATTATCCCCTGATGCCATAGTCTCTGATGTTGATACTTAACCCCTGACGCCCGTAATCTCCGATGTAATAAATATCCCCTGATGTTCTCCTCAGCAAAGTTTCGACTAATCACAAATGTGCTTGACTCCAAGTTTGAAAGCAAAGTAATAACATAATTACAAGCACCTTGTGAAAGATCATAACGCAAAGTTGGCCAAGTCCAAGTTTCAGTACCATCTTCATAATGTTCCAAACATAACCCTAATATCCGAAACTCTTCAAGATTCAAACTCGTTGCAGTTGACAAACTTGCTTTAAACTTTCTAGACATGGATCTAGTAATTAGACCCCTAAGCCTTAGCTCACCATCGCCATCTGATTCCTTCTTGTTCATGCCCACATCATCCCCTCCTTATGGGAAAAGATTTGCCCTCAAATCTTCTTCATATTCATCGCCAACATAAGGAATCAAGTCCGAAACATTGAAGGTAGCTGAAACTCCCATGTCACCAGGAAGATCAATTTTGTATGCATTATCATTGATCTTCTGAAGTACTTGAAATGTCCCTTCGAATTTCTTTTGCAGTTTAGATCTTCGTTTCAATGGAAAACATTCTTTACGAAGGTAGATCCAAACCAAGTGACCTACCTCAAAAATATGGCTTTTCTTTCCCTTCTTTGTTCGTCGAATATAAGCCTCATTAGCTCGTTGCAACCATTCTTGGACCTCTTGATGTAGCTTCTTAACATAATTTGTCTTAGCTTGGCCTTCTAAATTAACTGCATGTTCAATTGGAATTGGTAACAAGTCCAATGGAGTCAATGGTGCAAAGCCATAAACGACTTCAAACGGACACAACCGAGATCCAGAATGCACACTGTGGTTATAAGCAAATTCAACATATGCGAGCTTCTCATCCCAATCTTTCAAAGATTTTCCCACAAAAGCACACAACAGAGCTCCTAAGGTTCTGTTTACCACTTCAATTTGCCCATCTATTTGCGGATGACTAGCTGTGCTAAACAACAGCTTTGTTCCCAGTTTATGCCACAAAGTCTTCCAGAAATAACTAAGGAACTTCACATCTCTGTCACTTACAATGGTTTTAGGCATACCATGTAAACACACTACTTCTCAGAAGAACAGATCAGCCACATGTGAAGCATCATCCGTTTTATGGCAAGGTATAAAATGTGCCATTTTTGAAAATCTATCAACAACAACATAGATAGAATCTTTGCCCCTTGCTGTTCGTGGAAATCCCAGCACGAAGTCCATACTTAAATCAACCCATGGATGATTTGGAACTGGTAGTGGCATATATGGTCCATGTGGTTGTTGATGTGCTTTCCCCCTCACACATGTTACACACCTTTCAATCACTCAATGGACATCACGATCCATGCTCGGCCAATAAAAGTGTTCTTTTGAAGCTTCCAATGTTTTTCCCTCACCGAAGTGACCTACAAGACCTCCTCCATGTGCTTCTCTAATTAACAGTTCACGTAAAGACGAGCTTGGTATACAAACTCACTTCCCTTTAAAAAGGTACCCATCATGCACAAAATACTGTCCATTTGCACCCTTTCCACAATCTTACAAGACTTTAACGAAGAAAGGGTCATGTGCATATTGCTCCTTAATCAGATCAAATCCCAATAAATGAGAATTGAGTAATGATAGGAGGGTATACCTTCTGGACAGTGCATCAGCCACAACATTTCCTTTACCTTGCTTGTACTTGATCACATATGGGAAAGTTTCCAGAAATTCAACCCATTTGGCTTGTCTGTGATTCAGCTTGCCCTGCCCTTTAATGTACTTCAGGGATTCGTGATCAGCATGTATTACTAATTCCTTGGGCAATAGGTAATGTTGTCAGGTCTCCAAAGTTCAGATCAGTGAGTAAAATTCCTTCTCATACGTGGAATAGTTCAGACTCGCCCCACTCAGCTTTTCACTGAAATAAATCACTGGCCTGCCCTCTTGCATTAAGACAGCCCTTATGCCGACGCCGCTTGCATCACAGTCCACCTCAAAATTGTTGTTGAAGTTTGGCAATGCTAACACAGGTGTTTCACATAGCTTCTGCTTCAGTAAATCAAAACTTTCCTGGGCAGCGTTTGTCCACTTGAACTCACCCCCCTTCTTTAGACACTCAAGCATAGCTGATGCAATCGTGCTAAAGTTCTTCACAAATCTTCGATAGAATGACGCCAAGCCATGAAAACTCCTTATATCACCTACTAATTTTGGTTCAAGCCATTCTTGTATTGCTTTTACCTTCTTTTTGTCCACCTCTATTCCGTTCTTAGACACGACGTATCCTAGGAATATCAATTTGTCTTGAGTGAATACACTTTTCTTCAGATTAGCATACAACTGATTTTCACTTAGGACAACAAACACCTTACGTAGATGTAATAAGTGATCATCTATATTGCTGTTGTAAACTAGGATGTCATCAAAGTATACTACCACAAATTTACCAATGAACTTGCGCAGAACATGGTTCATGAGTCTCATAAAAGTGCTTGGTGCATTTGACAACCCGAATGGCATAACCATCCACTCATATAGCCCCTGCTTGATCTTGAATGCAATTTTCCATTCAGCACCTTCTCGCATTCGAATTTGATGGTAGCCGCTCTTCAAATTAACTTTTGAGAACATTACAGCACCATGTAGTTCATCAAGCATGCCGTCGAGTCTAGGAATTAGATAACGATATTTAACCGTTATCTTGTTGATTGCACGACTGTCCACACACATCCTCATGGATCCGTCCTTCTTTGGTACTAGCAAAGCTGGAATTGAACATGGACTCATGGATTCACGAACATATCATCTCTCAATCAACTCGTCAACTTGCCTCTTCAATTCTTTCGCTTCCTCTGGGTTACATCTATAGGCTGCTCTATTTAGTAACGATGCTCCCGGTATTAAGTCAATCTGATGCTCAATGCCTCGGATTGGTGGTAATCCTTTAGGCAATTCTTTGGGAAATAATGCTTTAAACTCGTCTAGTAAGCTCTGAAGCTGTGAATTATTAATCAATGATTCTGACTTCAATACTTCACGTGCCAGTAATAGTAGAACAGTCCCACCTTCTCGCAAGTTTTCTTTTATTTCATGTCTACTTGCTAATAAGAACTCCCTTGCTTCCTTTACTTTTGATGCGTTGTTCCCTTCGGCTCTTGCTTTCCGATCATCGAAATTTGCTTTGGTGTCATCGGTTTTAACACAATCTTTCGGCCCTCCTTGTGAAAAGCATAGGTGTTTTGCTTTCCATCATGTATGACATGGAGATCAAACTGCCAAGGTCTTCCCAAGAGCATATGGCAAGCGTCCATCTGGGGTAATACGTCAAACAATACCTCATCTTTATATACGCTTCCGACAGAAAATGAAATTAAGACTTGTTTGTCGACATTCACCACATTATCTTGATTAATCCATTGAAGCTTGTATGGATTTGGATGTTTCATTGTCTTGAGTTGCAGTTTCTCAACAACCTCACTTGACACCACGTTTGTGCTACTCCCTCCATCGATGAGTAAGTTGCACACCTTCTTCATCACAGTGCACCTTGTTTGGAATATCGTTTCACATTGATCAGCCTTGTCGATTACTTGGGTATTAAGTAGACGCCTTAACACCAGTAACTCACCATTATCATATTCCACTTCTTGACTCTTGCAATCATTGTCATATTCTTCTTCATGTTCAGAGTCACTAACATAAGCATTTTCCATGGCAAACGCCACCCTCACTTCTTGTATAGTGAAAGTTTTTTTGTTAGGACAATCTATGGTGATGTGATAGGATAATTAGCTTATAGTTAGTTTTAGTTGATTTATTGTTTTATAGCTTATTAGGTAAGATTGGTGTGATAAGGTGTGTATCAGGGACTAGCTAACCGAGACTTGGCCGAAAACGGGCATCAGGGGATGTCGAGGCAAGCATCAGGGAATAACATCGGAGACTACGGCATCAGGGAATAGAATTCAACATCAGAGACTACGAGCATCAAGGGAACCTTAGTCTCCGACAGTACAAATTTACTATCAGGGGACAGTTAGTCTCCTACAGTGTAATTTGCCTTGTCAGGGGATAGTTAGTCTCCGATAGTCAAAATTGGCCGTCAGGGGATAATTAGTCTCTGAAAGCTTAATTATCCACTGATAGTTTCGGTTATTATTTGTAATGTATTTTATTTATTTTCGTATTTGTTTTGTATTTGTTTCCTAGTCATAATAGGTTTGTTTTCCTTTCCTTGTTGAATTAGATTTCTTTCCAGAATAGTTTTCTTTCCATTGTAATTTTCTTTCCATAGTAGGATTAGGTTCTAATCTCAGCTTATAAATAGCTGCTTGTAATGTACATGAATTTTCATATTTGATTAATAGAATTCAGAAGTATTCTGCAATTTCTTCTTGTTTGTGAGATATAAACAAAACCCTATTCATGTGACTCGAATAGCCTTGGATGTGTGATTCGTTCAAGAACCTTAAATCGACTTCTTGTGCGTACATCAACAAGTTGATTTAAACTATCCGAGGTTGTAGGCTTAAGCACCCTACATCACATGGCGTAATGGCCTAGCCCCTTACACTTGTAATAAGTAATGTTACTTAGGTCTTTTTTCGATTTATCCTTCTTGCCCATACTATCCGCCATTTTCTCTTTGCCCTTACTCTTGGAACCACTTGAGTCAATTTTCCTGTCCTCTAATCTCCAAGAACTAGTGTTGTTACTAGGCTTTGAGTACGTTCTGTTTGTGTTGGCTTTGCGTTGTCTCTCCACTTTCATAGCAAGCTTTACAACATCTTCGAAAAACACATACGGACTAAGTTCAACCATATCTGCTATCTCTCGACGCAATCCCCTTAAGAAACGAGCAATAGTTTCTCCTCTGGCTCAACTAATTCACATCGTAATTTCAAGGATTCAAACTCCTCCATGTAATCTTCAACACTTATTCCTCCTTGTCTAAGTGTTTGCAGATGCAAGTATAGCTCCTGTTTGTAATAATCAGGAACAAACCTTTTCCTCATCAGGTTCTTCATCACAAGCCAGCTAACAATGGATTCTTCTCCTTCTCGCCTTCTCGCCTTCTTTGTGCAACAAGGTTGTCCCACCAAAGACTAGCATATTTTGAGAACTCCAAAGTCGCCAATTTACACTTTCTTTCTTCTTTATGGTTTTGGATTTCAAAGATCTTTTCAACCTTTTGAACCCATTCTAAGAACTCTTCTGGATCACTACTGCCAGTGAAAGAAGGAACTTTAAGCTTTATATTTGAATGGCTTTCACGAACATTATGTTGATTGTTACGATCATCAGTTTCCTGTTCCTGTTCCGGACCATCAGTTTCTCGTGCATGATTGTTGTTATGTCCCAACAATCTGGCCATCATCTCTTCCAGTCGATCCAATTGCGTAGTCATTGTTGCATATTGATTTTGCAATCGTTGGATCTTTGCGTCTTGTCAAGTTGCTCCACGAGGTAAACCCGTATCTCCCATATTATCGTGTCCACTTGAATCAGACATCTTCAATTTGATAGACAATCAATTAAATTTCTGGTAATTCTTGATCGCAGTTTGAGCACAAAATACTAGATTACACTCCACGTAGAAATCTAGAAAACAAGAAAGAGTCACACGTCCATGTTTCTCTTCTCCGAATGCCAAGCCTTGCTTTGATACCAATAGGATGTAGGGTGTTTAAGCCTACAGCCTCAGATAGCTTAAGTCAACTTGTTGATGTACGCACAAGAAGTCGACTTAAGGGTC
>CM025788.1:18947561-18974285 GCA_014636745.2 Centella asiatica
CGTCACTCGTAATTTTGGGATTCGGTTGGAACCGAATCGAAGTCCGAGAGATTAGTGGACTTGGTTAAACGTCACTCGTAGGTCCTCGATAATTTAAATTAATTAAAGGAGGCCTTAGGTTAATTAATAAATATTAATTAATCAACTTAAGCTTTAAATGATTATTATCAATCATTTAGAAATTATTCATTAATTATTATTTAATTTATTTAATTAAATAATAATTGGTCTATAATTATTTAAGAATTATTTCTTAATTAAATCTTAGTTTAAATGATTTATTTAAATATTTAAAAATCATTTGTTAATTATTATTTAATTACTTTAATTAAATAATAATTAATATTTAATCATTTAAAATTCATTTAATTAAATAATAATTAATATTTAATCATTTAAAATCCATTTATTAATTATTATTTAATTACTTTAATTAAATAATAATTAATATTTAATCATTTAAAAATTATTTAATAATACTTTAAAAAAAATATGTAAGTGTTTATTTTATTTTTGAAAACTTTGATTGGGTCAAAAATAATTTTCAAAATGGGTTGAAATTTTAAAATCAAGTGGGTAAAATTTATTGGATCAAAGTAAAAAAAATTTATTTTGAAATCTGGGTCAAAACAGTGGGTCAAACCGGATCATCTTCATCCTGCAGAAACCGGCCAGCAGTCTAGCCATCGGCCAAGGATTCCGACCAAGACTCGCACACTACAATCCCCGAAAACACACACACACGCACGTTGGGACGATGTAAGGACACTTCCATGACACAAAAGATGTACATGCACTTAAGAGCAACAAATCCAGATTATATTGATAGGTTTGAGAAGGGTCCCTATCTACCTAAGAAATTTATTCCTGCTAAAACTATCGATGGATCTGTTGTGGCAGAACACTTTGAACTTGCTCCAGAATGTGATTATACAAACGAAGACAAGTTGCAAGTGTTGAAGGATGTTAAGGTGATGAACATACTCTATAATGGAATTGATAAAAATATGTTGACAAGCATCATAAATTGCACAACATCTAAGCAAATCTGGGACACCATCAAAGTCCTATGTGAAGGAACTGACCAAGTCCGAAAGAACAAAAGGTCATTGTTGACACAACAATACGAGTTCTTTCAAACAAAGCCTGGTGAACCAATAACGTCAGTGTATGATAGGTTCAACACTTTGCTCAATGATTTGAAAATACTTGGGAAGTCCTATGATAATGAGGATGTCAACACCAAGTTCATGAGATCTCTCCCTCCAAGTCGGGATCCAAAAACAACTGTGATAAAAGAGGCTCATGACTTGGATATCCTCACACTGGACAGGCTCTACGGGAATTTAAAGACATATGAACTCGAAGTAGAGCAACGACAACGCATGGATGGCAGGGACAAATGAGCTGCGTTGATGGTTGAGACAAGCAAGTCTCAAGAGAAGCTTGATGAGGAATCTTCCAATGCTAGCTCGACTGATCAGGAAGATGAACTGGATTCTAATGATGACATGGAGGAATTCATGGCATTCATGGTCAAACAGTTCAAGAAATTTAGGGCCAGCAGGAAAGGAAGAAAATCGTCAAGGAAACCTAACCCTAAACATGAAGGTCAAAAAGTCACTTTCGACTTAAAGAAAATAAGATGTTACAACTGTGAAGGGTTAGGGCACTTTGCCAATAAGTGCAGGAAGCCTAGATCTAGTGATAGATCTAAGGATGAAAAATCAAGGAAAGACTTTGCTGACAAGAAAGCTAAATCAAAGAGCAAAGCCTTGATTACAGAGGGTAGAGATTGGATTGACAGCGACTCTGATGAAGAAGTTGTCAACTTTGCCCTAATGGCTCGAAGTGACAAGTCAAGTGATTCTACAAAGGTATGTGATGCAACTCAGAATTTTAATGTGCTTGATTTACTTGACACATCTAGCATTGAAAGCATACAAAAAGATATGTCTGATTTGCATGTTAGTTTTAGATCTTTAACTATTGAACATACCAATGTAAAAGAATCACGTGACATTCTCTTGAAAGGAAACAAGTTTCTTGAAGAGAGATTAGCACAATTTGACACTATCAAGTCTGACTTAAACAAAGCTCATCATATGATTGATGCTTTGAAAAAGAGGGAATACTACTTAGTAGAGCAACTTGAAAATGCTCAAGCTAAGATTAAACAATGGAATACTTCCTCTAAAAAGTTGACAGACTTGGTAGAGTGTCAAACAATAGGTCAAAAATCTGAACTAGGTTATAATGAAAATCTAGACAAGAGTTCAAATTTAGATGATCTATTTGAAGTTGCAAACTCCTCAACTAGTAAGCTAGATATTTTAAAAAGAATTAATTTTGTTTCTCCTGTTATTGAACCCAAAATTATCAACACTCAATATCAACAAGTAACTGCAATATCAGAAATAGATCAAAAGACAGTAAATGTTGTTGATAAGAGTAAAAATAAAAGATTAAATATTGGGTTCATGACAAAGACACAGTTAAGTAAAAAATTGGAAAATCTTCCAGATACAATGGCTGAAAAATCAGTGGAGTTAAGCAGAAATAAGAAAAATAAGAATGGAAAAATTGACATTAATAAATATACAAATTATGCTAGAATGCCTGATGCTCCTAGAAAGACGTGTCATGTATGTGGTAACCCCAACCACATAGCTGTTAACTGTAGGAGCAAAAATAAAATTCCTATAACTGAGACTGCATCTTCAAAGAGAGTAAAAGATAAATCACCTGTAAAAAGGTTAAATAATCTTTGCATTAACATTGAAAACCCTAAGCTTGGCAGTCTCTCACAAACAAGTAGCAAGACTAATGATTGTCCAATGAAAGTCAAAACTGCTAAAAGACAATCAACTCAATCTGAATCAAGTCTTAAGTCTACAACTAGTGAGAAAGGACCTAAGAAAGTCTGGGTTCCAAAAGTCTCAAACTAGTTACTCTCTACTGTGCAGGGCAAAAAGAAGAAAACATGGTACTTGGACAGTGGTTGTTCAAGGCACATGACTGGAGATAAGTCCCTGCTAAAACAGTATGAAGAGAAAAGTGGCCCAAAAGTCACTTTTGGAGATGACAGCAAAGGCCATACAAGGGGATATGGCAGTGTTGAACACGAAGATGTCATCTTCACTGAAGTAGCACTAGTTGATGGCTTAAAGCATAATTTATTAAGTGTGAGTCAACTATGTGATAAGGGATTCGATGTCGCCTTCAAAGAAGATGAATGCTTGGTGTGTGACAAAGAATTAGGGAATGTGATCTTGATAGGAAAAAGAAAAGGAAATTTGTACATTGCATGTGACAGCCCCATTTTCCAACCTTAGAATCGGTGGAAAATTGGATCGTCAAGGGGGGTACCAAAGAACTATCACACCAAGAAAACAACCTTTTTCCCTTTATTATATTAATTTCAAAATTGAGAATACATTATTTTGAGAGTTTCTAGCAGCGAAAAAACATAACTTTTCTTTAAAAAAAACAAGATCAAACCAACCGAAAATCATATTTATGAGCCCCGAACTGCCAAATCTATTGAAATTGGTATAACTTTTCTTTACCCTTAGAACCTTCTTCCTGCTTGGGTTGAACTGAAAGAGAATCAAACAAGTATGAGCAACAAAAGCTCAGCAAGTAATATAAAATAAGTGAGAGTTTGAAACTATTTAAAAATAGTATTTTTATGACAGCATTAAAATATTAAGAATCTCAACTATTGGATTCAGATGAGGAGAACTCAAGTCTTTAACTAGAAGAAATATTGGCAATATCATGCCTTTGAAGGAATAAAGAAATCCATATAAGTTCTCGGATGTTTTTCAGTACGATGACTTACTTGAACATCTCTCTCATGATGTCTTTCGGTACTATGACTTACTTGATCATCAATTCTGTTCGGCACATGGGCCTACTGAGAATATCTCTTATCACATGACAATAGCGGGCCAATGCTACCTCAATGTGATCTGCTATGTACATACGTATGACATTTAATAGTAGATTTAATTACATCTACATTCTCATGGGCCCGGCAGAATAGAGTATCCCATTCTCATATCCGGGTTGATCCCCTACTCAAAGTAAAGTCCTTATAGTGGATAAGATTTCGACGCCCCAATGGAATTTACCAAGGTGACTACATAGCATCCTTGTAATTCCGATAAGGGTCTGACCTCAGGGGACTTACCAAGACGATCACACAGCACTCTTGTAGTCTCAGTGAAGGTCACAAGGTATTTATTAGCCTTGTAATAACTGAATATAATTAAATTGAATATAGCTCAAGATGTCATATATTGACATAAAATAGCTAGATGCTTGTGAACAAGATATTATAATCAAGCATCTCTCGAAATGATATTAACTTCAATTGAATAAATGATTCTCTATCAGTACGCATACAAAACAATTATGTATACGCAAGAAGAAATGTTCAAGCATTTGTCTGCCATAACTTAACACAGATTGAATTAAATGATCATGTGTCTAATTTAAAATATACATCATATTTACGTTTGATATTTTAGAAAGATGATAAATATATAACTTTGGAAATACTTTACGTATAACAGAACAGTTATATTATACGTTGAAAACATTACTTGTGTAATTTTAGAATGACTGAAATATATGTAACAAATAAATTATTAACAAAATCTCAGAGCAACTGAGATTTATGTAATAAATAGATTACTTGCCTTGACCGGTGACTATTTGGTTTCCTGCGAAATCTGTTTTATAATTCATGAATAAATAAAAGGAATTAGAATTATAGCTATGCTTAGGTTATAACATGTAAGTCATGCTAAGTCTGCATTAGGGGATGAGTTTGATGCCCATAAGAGACTAAAAGATTTTGCCCATAAGAGACTAGCAGAATTTGTTCATAAGAGACTAGCAGAATTTGTTCATAAGAGACTAGCAGAATTTGGTCATAAGAGACTAGCAGAATTTGTTCATAAGAGACTAGCAAAATTTGGTCATAAGAGATTAACAGATTTTACTCATAAGAGACTAAGAAATTTTGCCCATCAGGGACTAAGAAATTTTGCCCATCGGGGACTAAGAAATTTTACCCATCGGAGACTAATTAACTCATAAGAGACTGATGACGTCATCTTAACCCATAAGAGACTAAGGATGACATCATCGGAGACTAATTGACTCATAAGAGACTGATGACGTCATCTTAACCCATAAGAGACTAAGGATGACATCATCGGAGACTAAAATTTTATTTTATTTTATTTTTTTATTTTATTTTACAACATAATTTTAAGGTTTCATACAGATTTCTATTTAAGCTAAATGACCAAATAATGAAATTAAATAACTTAATAAAAGCATTTAATATTTACCTTACAAGCTTTTGCTACTGTAGAACTAACTATAGGAATATAGTCGTGGGTTTAGGAAATTTATGTATTTGAGAGTGTTGTGAGGAAAATGAGTAGTAGATGTTCTCCTTTTATAGGTGTTAGGAAAGTAAAAATATCAGAGATATTTCTTACTTAGATTACTAACGGACTTGAAATTTACTAAATCAATATTACACGTAAGTATGAATACTAATAGGTGTCAAGTGGTAGTACATATGACTCACCTTTTGCGACGCTTAGTCATTAAAAATCACCTCAACACCTGTGATATATACTCATTACACGGTGCTTACTCACTATACCGGATAAACACCCAATTATCCTTCTCATAATAGGCATAGTGACAATTCATATCACTGTCCTTTAAATTAATTTCCGGTAGTACCAAAATTTAATTTAACTTGTACTACCACACAAATTAACTCCAATAATATCCTACACCCAAAAATTAATTCTGCAGTAGTAATAATTCAGATTACTACCAAAATTAATTTGGATAACAAATTATTCCTTTCGGTAATTATAAAGGAATAATTTCTTATGCTCATAAATAAATTCGACCAAAATTTATTTATGCAAGAATCTAAAATTTTGTCTAAAATTTATTAATGTTATAATAACAATTACACAATTCTGGGGTATTACATTGCAAATCTTATTTCTTTTACTGATCAAATCACATGTCTCTATAGCAAAGCTTCAACTGATGAAAGTTGGCTTTGGCACAAGAAGCTTTCCCACTTGAGTTTCAAGAACATAAACAAGCTTGTGAGGAAAGGACTAGTAGCTGGCATTCCACAATTGGAATTTACACAAGATGGATTGTGTGATTCATGCCAGAAAGGGAAACAAATGAGTGTATCATTCAAGAGCAAACCAACAACATCAATCACTGACCCACTACAGTTGTTACACATGGATTTATTTGGTCAAGTGAATGTGATGTCAATCTTAAGAAATAGATATGCTTTGGTTATTGTGGATGATCACACGAGGTATACTTGGGTAAAATACCTCGATACAAAAGATGAAGCTGCTCAGTTGATAATTGATCATATCAAAAAGATAGAAACCGAGTCAGGAAAAATAGTAAGGGTAATAAGGAACGATAGAGGAACAGAATTCAAGAATTCTCAAGTTATTGAATTCTGCACTGAAAAAGGAATAACTCATCAATTCTCAGCTCCAAGAACCCCGCAACAAAATGGAGTTGTTGAGAGGAAAAATAGGACCCTTATTGAAGCAGCAAGTACTATGTTATAAGAGGCTAAGCTTCCCACATATTTTTGGGAGGAAGCTATAAGCACTGCTTGCTTTACACAGAATATATCCTTGATAAACAAAGCATACAACAAAACACCTTATGAATTAATGACTGGAGAAAACCAACTCTCAAGTTTTTACATGTGTTTGGTTGTAAGTGCTTTGTACTGAGAGACTCATCAGAAACAAGAGGAAAATTTGACAACAAGTCTGATGAGGCAATTTTCTTAGGTTATTCTTTGTCAAGTAAAGCATACAGAGTATATAATCTAAGAACAAAGGTCATTGTGGAATCAATTCAAGTTGTATTTGATGATAAAAAGATTCCAAGAATGATTGGACAAGGATTGCATGAACCTCTCAGTTTTGAGAATGAATTGGATGCATAGGAATATCCATCAGAGATTACTGAAAAACCCCAAGATAGCAATGTTCCCTACATAATTGAGGGGAAGTTAACTGTTGTGCATGAAGTACCAAGAACTAATACTCTATCAGAGACTAGAGTATTAGATGAAACTCAAGAGACTGGTGACATTAGTATTTCATCGGAGACTAATGGTTCACCAGAGACTAGAGTCACTGATGCACAATCAGAGACTATATTGACACCAGAGACTATAGAGATAAACAGCTCAAGGGGAGCTAATAATGAAGGAGTCAGTAGTTTAGGGGGAGCAGTCTCTGATCATGAAGCTAGATTGGATAACATCAATCTAGAAAATGAAGCCTCCACTTCAAGGTCAAATCTGCCACGTGCAATTCCATGGTTGCGAGACCACAAACCAGATTTGATAATTGGAAGTTTAGAGGATGGAGTCAAGACTAGAAGTGCAACTCAAAATGAATGGTTATATCTCAGTTTTCTCTTAAAAATTGAGCCAAAGAAAATTGAGGAAGCACTTCAAGATCCTGACTGGATAATTGTCATGCAAGAGGAGTTAAACCAATTCACACGAAACAAAGTCTGGAGACTGGTACCCAAACCAAGGAATAGATCAATAATTGGTGCTAAGTGGGTCTTCAGAAATAAATTGGATGAAACTGGTACAATTACAAGAAATAAAGCAAGACTGCTTGCAAAAGGATATTCTCAAGAAGAAGGAATAGATTATGATGAAACTTTTGCACCAGTAGCAAGACTTGAAGCAATCAGAATCTTCTTGGCTTTTGCAGCCTACAAGAACTTCAAGGTGTACTAGATGGATGTCAAAAGTGCTTTCTTGAATGGAAAATTGGAAGAGGAAGTCTATGTTTGCCAACCCCCAGGTTTCGTGGACTCCGAATTTCCAGATCATGTCTACAGGTTAGACAAAGCACTTTATGGCTTAAAACAAGCACCAAGAGCCTGGTATGATACTCTATCCCAATTTTTACTTGAAAATAAATTTGTTAGAGGTATCATAGATAAAACCTTATTTTATAGAAAGCAAGGCTCTGACATTATATTGGTGCAAATATATGTAGATGATATTATATTTGGGTCTACAAATGAAAAACTTTGTGAAAAATTTTCAAAACTTATGCAGTCTAGATATGAAATGAGTATGATGGGAGAATTAACATTTTTCTTAGGTTTGCAAATAAAACAATCAACTGATGAAATATTTATCAGTCAGTCCAAGTATATCAAAGACTTATTGAGAAAATATGATTTGGTTGATTGTGCATCTGCAAAAACACTCATGCCTACTGCCACTAAGCTAGATAAAGATTTAAAAGGAAAGAAAATTGATATTACTAGCTATAGAGGCATGATAGGCTCTCTTTTATATCTAACTGCAAGTAGACCTGATATAATGTTTGCTACATGTTTATGTGCTAGATTTCAAGCTGACCGTAGAGAGTCACATTTGATTGTTGTAAAAAGAATTCTCAGATATCAAAAGGGTACCCCAAACCTTGGTTTATGGTATCCCAAAGAATTTGATTTTAAACTAATTGGTTATTCAGATGCTGACTATGCATGTTACAAGCTTGATAGGAAAAGCACAAGTGGAAGCTGCCAACTTCTTGGAGGCAGACTTGTTTCTTGGTTTAGCAATAAACAAAATTCAGTTTCTACTTCAACAACAGAAGCTGAATACATTGCAGCTGGGAGTTGTTGTGCTCA
The DNA here is from genome assembly GCA_014636745.2 of Centella asiatica. Taxonomy (NCBI): domain Eukaryota; kingdom Viridiplantae; phylum Streptophyta; class Magnoliopsida; order Apiales; family Apiaceae; genus Centella; species Centella asiatica. Next base: position 18,956,325 of record CM025788.1, read on the forward strand.
ATTCTTATGGATCAAGAATCAACTCCTAGACTATGGTATGTCATTATCCAAAATTTCTTTCTATTGTGATAATACTAGTGCCATAGCAATAACAGAAAATCCAGTGCAACATTCAAGATCAAAACACATAGATATTAGATATCACTTCATAAGAGAACATGTAACTGAAGGTAATATTGAATTACACTGGGTAACTACTGATAAACAACTTGCAGACATATTCACAAAATCTTTAGATGAATCTACCTTTTCTAGATTAGTTTCTGAATTAGGAATGTTGAATTATGCCTCTAAATACTGATTAAATTTTGAAAACAAGTTGTTTAGCTATGAGAATCAAGAAGTTTTATTTATGGAATTGAAGCTGTTCTTTGTAAACAGAATTTTTATGAAGCTAGAATTAAATTTCTGGAATGTAGCTATTTTTTTAATTAAACAGAATTTTTATGAAGCTAGAATTAAATTTCTGGAATGTAGCTGTGTTTTTTAATTAAACAGAATATTAGAAGCTAGAATTTAATTTATGGAATGTAACTGTTATCAAATAACAGAATTTTTTCGAAGCTAATAATCATTAAACTTGATTGTTGGAAATATTTTGAAAGCTTAAGAGAAAGAGACTATCTTAGTCCCTAATAGTGTTACTACCTTAGTCCCCGACTGAATTAAAAAAAAAATTTGAACTATCGGAGACTACCTTAGTCCCCGACAGTTGGTTTTAATTAGTCCCCTAACTGAATTAAAAATTAAACTATCGGAGACTAACTAGTCCCCGACAGTTGTTTTTAATTAGTCCTCGACTGAATTAAAAAATTTGAACTATCGGAGACTATCTTAGTCCCTGACGTCGTTTTTGGTTAGTCTCTGACTCAATAAAAAATGAACTATCGGAGACTAATCGGGTTTAGTCTTTTATGAGTGAAATTATCAGAGATTAGGACAATCTCCGATCGAGGGTAATCTGGTAGTTATCCTACCCACGATCAAAAACGGTTCACTATCTTTAGAATTGCAAACGTTTCTTATACTTTGCTAAAAGTAAAATCAAACACATCTGCAATCACAATTTCTCAAAGCTTCGAAATTATTTTCTCTCTGCAAATTCTCTGCAATTTAATCCTTTTTCAAAGTTTCTTCAAAGTTCACAGATCTCTTCCAATGGCCGCCAAAACAGTCTGTTTCCAGTTTGGAGATTTCGATTTCATAAAGGTTAACCATGCAGGGGTGGCTAACAAGCATGAATTTGGAGCCCAGTATCACCCCTTCATGAATTTTCTTCAAAACTCCACACTAACTTAGGCCATTTATGAAGCTCCCGTCCAAGCCGCTAAAGTCATCACGGCTATATGGACCACTGCAACCATCCAGGATGAGAACACTGACTCTCCTGTGGTAAGTTTCAGGTATGCAAACTTTGTTTATAATATTGATCATACCGTAGTTAATAATGCTTTACACTTGCCAATCTATGAAAACTTTGACTCTCTTGCCTCTGATGAAGTAATATTTTCTAAGTTTAAAAATTTACACTATTCTGCTGAAATTAGTTCTGTTGGGTCAATAACAAGCAAGACCCCATCTAAGGCAAGAGTGGTCACTATTCTTTGATATAATCGCTAAAGCTTTCACGTCTAAGTGCAGTGGCTATGATGCTATCACTACACTCACACAGCAAATTGCTTTTAGTGTGTTGTATGATAGACATCTAAACATTGGGCTTTTAATTTTGCAAAACCTTTTGGTAAAACTGAAATCTGGTAATAAAAATAAAATTTATTATGCTAGGTTTTTGATGATGATTGCTTATTATCTAATCCCTATCCTTAATATTACTGGATTGCAAGTTGTACCAACTATTTTGCAGAGTAAAAGAATCTTTACTGTTGTGAAGCATAAATCTGCAAAGGTAAAGGTTCCCTTATTTATTCCTCTTATCATGAGATCAATTCTCATTGACAGGCTTCCAAATCTTTATTCTTTGCAATTCTTTGAGGATATTGAAAACCAAACCCCCATTAATCCTCCAAACACTTCACAACAATAATCCATAGCCCCCTCCACAGTTTCCCAAAAGACTGTGGTTGTAAAAACAAAGACAACCAAGAAGCTCCCAATAAAAAGAAAAATAATTGAGGGAGTAAGTGAGGATGAGGGAGAACAAGAAGATATTAATAACCCTTAGCCAAAAGTAATCCATTGCTTCCCAACAAGCAATGGAGGTTATAAGGAAAAACAGTGAACTGTCACCATCTTCCCAAAAGGATGTTAACATTGAAGAAAGTTCCCAACCAAGAACACACTGTACAGAGTCTGCATAACCTCTTGTTCACCAACAAGAGGAAACCCAAAGAGAGAAAATACAAGAAAAGAGTGATACAAGGAGTGCACACACAGAGTCATCACTTGATGTTCCTCAATTTTCAATGTCTGAGGAATAGCTAACACTCCACACTGTACATTCTTCTCCTTCTTCTCCCACACTTGATTCTTTTGATATTTCTGATATAAATCTTCTTGATTTTTCCCAAGAGGAGCCAACACTCGAGACAAGCTCTCACACATATTCCATGGACAGATCCCTAGCCCAAGATACACAAAGGGAACCCCCTATCCATGCAGTCACAAGTACTTCTCAAACCCCCACTTCTGTAGGACAAAGTGCACCTATCCATATGAGTGAGGATGTGAGAATAAATAGTGAGAGTCAGGCTCCTGACCTGGAAAAAGGAGAGGATATACACATACAAGAGAGTCAAGCTTTAGAAAGCTTGGAAAAAGGAGAGCAAGAGAAGCTGGGTGCCCAACCCCATGCAAAAGAAGAAGGTGTGAGCAAGGATGAGATCCTTGAACAAAATAAACGAGAGAAATTTTCAGCAGGTGCATTTTTACAACCTGTTGAAACCAGCTCACAAGCAGCTCACGTTTCTTCTACTCCCTCCACAAATATCCAAACATAAAAAACTGGGAACAGTTCAGGCACAGGGGATGCAGCCTTAAATATTATTTTTGAGATGTCCAATGCTGATTTTGAGATGTTATATGGTCTACAACAAAGACAAGACCACATTTCTGCATTGAAGACACGGCTTGCAGATGACCCTGTGCACGAAGAAGCTCCAGAGATAAATGTTGATGAATGGTTGGATGCCACCTATTCCAACACACTGGAGGAAGCAGCCGCCCATTTAAGGTAGGATTATGTGACCAACACAGGGTCAACTTCCTCTGCAGCATCAGTTAAAGACATTCTTGAAGAAGTAAGCAAGGTGGATAAGAAACATACAAAGTTTCACCACTACTTGGTTACTGGAATAAATGGTGCAGTGAAGAAACTGGAGGAAAGGATGGAGTTGGAGACAGAAAAAATAAGAAGGTGCTATGAAGGACATTTGCCAAGGAGGACTGTCACTGCAATTGATACATTAATCAAAGATAAGTCCAAGACTGACAGTCGACTTCAAGCCCTAGAAGCCAATATCCAACTCCTGATCCAAAAACAAGATAGAATGGAGCAGCTATTGATACAGGCAATTCCACACTTGGCCACCTCCTCCCAACCTAAAGATGCTGATGTCAAAAAGGGGGAGAGTGGTCAACATATCAAACATGTACAAAAACAACAATCAAAACCTGTTCCAGTTCAAATACCTGCTCCATCAAAACTTCCAAGCTCTGATGAGCTACAAGCAATGATGGACAGGATATTGAAAAAACAGGCAGATCTTCAAGTAGCAACAACAAAATCAACAACAACAACACAACTTCCAACAACAACAACAATAGCAGCTTCTCCTTCTTCCTCTGCACAAACCCCCACAATCAAAGATAAAGGCAAGGGGGTTATGGTTGAAGATTCATAGAAGAAAACCACTACTCAACCAGGACAGCCCAAGCTACTGGGGATGCCATGAAGACAACTCACTTTCCCACTCCAGTTGAACTGATAGTGGATGGAAAAGTGGAGTTGGTCTATCCTCAAGAACAGAAACTGATAGAATTTAATGCACTACTAGCTCAGAAACTTCAAGAGGAGGAGGATATGGCAGCAGCTAGGGAGGAAAAGGAGGCAAAGAAGAAGAAAATCTTTACAAGGAGATCAAGTGCACAGAAAGCAGCCATAACCAAGAAGAAAAATAAAGAGATGGAAGAGGCAGAGAAGAAATCAAGAAGGAAACCTTTGGTCCAGGAATCTGCAAAAAAACCTGTGATCAAGGCAACTATCGAGAAGCCTACCTCTCAAGATCCTCCAAGGTCAACTGAGACTGCTTTGGTGGCTGTGAGTGGTCCAACAAAGCCACAAACAATTTCATCAAAGAAGTCTTACAAGGTTGAAATGGCTAGTACAAAAGAAATCATCAAAGCCCTAAAGAAAACCACAAAGAAGATTGATTTGATAAAGGGTAAGAATAACAAAGATTTTCTCAATGTCTTTTTGAAAGATGGAGAGTCTTTGAAATTTGAGAAGCCAGTCTTGGAGGGACAAACTAAAGAAAATCTGGAGTGGTTGCTGACTGTTGTGCTTGAGACTTCTGATCTCAACATAGATCTTCGAAGCCAGATTCAAAAGGTAATGAAGGTGAAGCATAAGGTGGATACAGTGCCGGAAGCTAATCCTAAACCTCTAGGATTATGGTATGAGACTTTCCATGGAGAGAAAGTTTTCTTCAACTACAACAGAGACATTAATAGTGTCAGTGAGAGAGACATCGAAGGATTTATCAGTCTACTCAAGGATGCTAAAGAAGAAGTTGAATTGATACTGAAAAAGCTGTTGATAGACAGACTGGAGTTGCTGAAGAAAAAATAAAAGGCAAATTGTTGTGTTGGAAGGTATGTTGTGTTGAAATAAGCTGTATTTTTTATTTTTGAAGCCAGACTTATAGGATTTAAACTTGAGTCTTGGTGGAAGCTGAACAACTGATCAAAGATCTTAGTTCAGAATACATTTGTAGTTAGAAATTCTTTATTCTTTTTCTAAGTAATTATAATGTTGAGTTTTGACACCATCATCAACCTTGAAATTATGCTTATCATTCTGATATTCATAATTAAGGGGATATTGTTAGGTTTTAGAACATTTGATGATGATTGTCTTTAGATTACTTAGAGTACAAATGTATAGAAAGTGTTAATTAGTAACACTGAAGTTTTGTAGCCAGCAGTTATCTCTTTGTTTGTATTTCATTCATTCTTTTTAAAGAGATATAATTATTTCTTATTTGTAAGTAACTGCTGGAATGGAGTATCAAAGCTTCAGTAAGTCAAAATGTGTATTTGATCCGTTGGAGTTTACAAAAAGGCTTGTCGGAGACTAGGAAAACTTGTCAGAGACTAAGGATTTTTTATCTATCAGAGACTAGTTTTGACTGTCAGAGACTAAGGCTTATGTCATCAGAGACTAAGTCTAAAGGGATCGGAGACTAAAGCTTACGTCATCGGAGACTAAGCTGATGTCATCAGAGACTAAGCCTTAAAGCATCGGAGACTACACAATCTGACGTCATCAAGGACTAAAAGCACCAGAGACTTGCGGTGACGTCACCAGAGACTAAAGATGAAGCATCAGGGACTAATCGTGATTTATTTCCTGAGAGATACAGAGTTTGAATTAAAAAGGAATGTCTTCCACGTAGTTCAAGATATTATTGAAGACGTAGCTGGTAAGGAAACTAACCAGAAATCTCTTCCTAATCAAAAAGGAAAGATTGTATTTGATTCAAATAAGGAAGATGAATCAATATTGATTCAAAATAGGAAAACTGAGAAATTAGTTTTTAGAGAAGCTGTAATTAGTTTTACAGGATTAGTAATTTTGAAGCTATATAGGTTTTTCATAGTTTGTATCTTTTCCTATACAGAATAGAGAAGAAGCTGACGATCATATTATTATGATTGTTAGAATTTATATTCAATTGTTAAAATCAATACAAGCAATTGTTTATAAATTGATTCGTGTTCTTGTTCTTTATTTCCGCAAGTAATTATTAATTTCTTGAAGAACAAGTAATCGAAAAAAATTCAAAGAACTTGTATTCAACCCCCCCTTCTACAAGTTCTCGGCTATCTCACTGGGAAAACAAAATGTGATACTCTGAGGCCTGTTTCGTCCCCACCACAGGCAGCAGCGCCATCCCATGACGAGATGGTACGTGGTTACGATGTAGAAGTTCACTATCGTTTGGCAGCTCGCACCATGACAGTTCGACGACAGGCTGCCACTATTACTAGGTATCGCACAGCAGCATCAGCATGACAATCCTCTTTTTGGTTGACTCAGAGCTTGTACCATCGGCTGGCATTAGAGATGCATGCACAGATGGTAGCAGCAGCAGCAGTTAATCTCACGGTGATGCGTTTGGAGCAAATGAGCAACCACTGTGCACGCTGCATCGAGGAGACACGTATACAATCTCGACATTGGGAAAGGGAGGCGAAACGTGAAGGATCTTTGGACACGGAAGATGAGGAGGATTAGTTATAAAAGTGGATGTAAAATTTAGGCAGAGGTTATTTTGTGTTTATTTTGAACTCTGCTTGGGACAGTTGCGACTATCTCAGATGCATTCAAATGTATTTTGATCTATGAGCAGCTTGTTTTAAGAATGTTAGAGAACGATGTTTATGACAGTCTTCTATGTACATGAATGATAAATATTTTGACATATCTAAATGCTTATGTGTTGCTTAATGCTCTTCACCTTATTGAGTTATAAACTCTTGAGCCATATAAAAATGGAATGTTTCATGAAGGATGTTTAACCCTTTGCGTATATTATACTAGATTATGGTCAGAGGAAGGAGACCAGGAACACCTAGGAGAAGTAATCTCCATAACAACCTAACAAGGTCTGAAAATTTGGCCTGTTTAGAAAAAAAAACCAAGCTGATAATGCTGACAAAGTGGTTGTAGAGGACGACAGCTCAGAGGAGGTAGTTGGGATGAATCGCAATACCCCACATGTTCCACCACTGACCCCTATTAATGACAATAATTCTGTCAACAACAATGCTACAGGGAATGCAAATGACAACCCGCTAGCTCAATTTCTTCAGATTATTCGTGAAGCTGTAGCCGTGAACCAGCCAGCACCACCACCACCTCAAGCCCCAAGGCCTGTTACCCGTGGGCAATGTATTCGAGAATTCACTGGCATCAATCCGCCAACTTTTGATGGAAAGAGAGGACCTACTGTAGCACAATATTTTTTTTTTTGCTAAATTGCAAAAATATATAAAAGGAAAAAAAGATACAAAATTAATGAGAGGCATCCCCCTCGACCTACTAGCACATCTCGCTAGCTAGGGAAAACAAGCCAAAACTATGAGCATAAAGCAAAAACCATAAACACAAAGCAATCAAGGTAGCTAAAGCCCGAATGAGCAAGAAATCTCCTAAAACAGCAGCAGATCCCTTGATGCAAGCAGACCGAACCGCTATCCAGCAGCCCCTGAAGGAACTGAATTGGTCAGCATCCCTTGATGGAACTGCACCGAACAACAGCCCTTGATGGAACTGCACTGGCCAGCATCCCCTAATGGAACTGCACTGAACAACAGCCCCTGAAGGAACTGAACTGTCATTCCCTTGATGGAACTGCACTGATGGAACTGCACTGGCCAGCAGCCCTTGATGGAATTGAACTGTCATTCCCCTGATGGAACTGCACTGATGGAATTGTTATTCCCCTGATGGAACTGCACTGATGGAATTGTTATTCCCCTGATGGAACTGCACTGGCCAACTCATCCAAACTGTCATTCCCCTGATGGTATGCAACATCCCTCAAGAAGCATACAACCATAAAACTAGCCAACAGCAGCAGAATACAGCAGCATATAGCAGCATCATACAGCAGCATATAGCAGCATACAACCATAAAACTAGCCAACAGCAGCAGAATACAGCAGCATATAGCAGCAACAAATAACTGTTGCATACAACAACAACATACAACTAGCAACAACAATAGCATACATCCATCAAACCCAGCAGGAAATTGTATTATAGAGAAAGATGCCACTGAGGAAGTCTAAAGCCCAACCTCCTATATTTTGCATGAGAGGCAAGCCTACTTTTGATGATAAGAATAATTTTAGCTATAAGGGCATGTGAGCTCCTACCATCTTTACCATGCATCCTGCCATTTCTTTCAGACCAGATGTGATATACAATAGTGTTGAAACTGAACCATATCAGTTGATTTCTAAAAGAATTAAAATTTAAGGAACTGAGATTGTTTAGAAGAGCATTCCATATAAAATTGGAACCATACCAACCAGCTTTTCGAAAGATAGCATGAACGATCTTAAAAGAATATCTGCATTGGAAATATAAGTGGTCAAATGTTTCCGGTTCAAAGTTACACAAGACACACAGATTTATGATATTTAGGCCAAAGTTGAACAGTTTATCCAAAGTCCAAAGGCTTTTATGACAGCACAGCCAATTGATGAAGGAGTATCGCGGAACAACAAGATTATTCCAAACAACACGATTCCAAGTAACTTTCTGATTCCTTGTGCGAATATCAGACCATATGCAGATAACCTTAGTTATATTAAGAGGAATATTATTCCAGTGCACAATATCATGATTCATGATGTTGAAAGGAGTAAGATAGTCAAAGGTGTTCCTCCAATTGATAATAAGATGGTGATTAGAATGTGGGAGCCTCCAATTGCCATTGAACATAATATCCAAAACCACAGCATCCCTCCCTAGTCCAGATTCAAGAATGATTGGGTCATTAACAGAACTGGGTAATGGTTGTGAGTTGTGCCAAGGGTCAAACCACAGGCTCACTTTTGAACCATCACCAATAGAGTAATTGATAAATTGTTTAGCAGTGTCTCTAAGGGATAGGATTTTCCTCCAAGACCACGAGGATTGGGCAGTAGCCTTCAAAGACCAAAAATTGGATTTTTTTAATGACAGTATTACGAATCCATAATGTCCATACGGATTGAAATTGAGGGTTTATGATTTGCCAGACCCTGTAAAGAAAATGAGCACGATTCCACTCCCTCAAACATTTAAAAGCCAAACCTCCTTCGTCCTTAGGAGAACAAAGCTTCGCCCAGGCAACTTTGGCCCTATGGTTGTTAAGAGTAGAACCTTTCCATAAAAATCTGGTGAAAATACTTTGGAGCTTCTTGTGAATGTAACTGGGCAGCATGAAGTGTTGAGCCCAATAAGATTGAATGGAAAAAAGAACCAGTTTAATGAGCTAAATTCTACCAGCATAGGATAGAATTTTCGAAGTCCAAGATGTAATTCTGCTGGTAATTCTGTCCACTAAAGTATCATAGTCTCTTGCTCGCAGCCTAGAAGATATGAGAGGCACGCCAAGGAACATTACTGGAAGCACACCCTGAGGAAAGCCTAAAAGCTGAAGAATCTAAACCTTACTAAGATCATCTACCCCAGAAAGGAAGCACAAACTCTTTGAGTTGTTAACGTTCATACCAGAAAGTTGCGAGAAAATGTCTATAGATTGCTTGAGAATATTAACTGAAGAAATATCACCTTTACAGAACATAAATAAATCATCTGCAAAACAGAGGTGAGTTAGATGAACAGCAGAGGCTCTCCAATGAAATGGAAAGCTGTTAGACTTCTCAATTTCCATATTTGTAATAGAAGTAAAGAACTCCATAGCCACTACAAAAAGTAATGGAGAGATGGGGTCACCCTGTCTTATACCCCTCGAGCCCTTAAAATGACCACAAAGAGAACCATTAACTTTGACAGTGTAGGTGACAGTGGAAATGCATTCTTTAACCCAGTAGCAAAATTTTGGTGGAAACTGCAAATGCCTCAGGGTAGCCAAAATAAAGTTCCATTTGAGGGAATCAAAAGCTTTTTGAAGATCAATTTTCAGAGAGCACCTAGGGGGGCCTTTATCCAGATGGTAGTTCCTCACAATGTCCTGAGCAATGAGGATGTTATCACTAATTTTTCTGTTATGTATGAAAGCTGCTTGGGAAGGAGAAATAATGGCAGGGAGCACTTTTTTCATACAATTGGCAATGACTTTTGAAATAATCTTGTAAACAGTTGTACAGCATGAAATAGGCCTAAAATCATGCATCGAGGATGGGTGAGCAATCTTTGGAATCAAGGCTAAAGAGGTATTGTTAAAATTGCCAAGCGGGCATCCCTTATTAAAGAAAGCCAAAGCAGCATCAATAATGTCCTTACCAATGATATCCCAAGTGAAAGTTAAGAATTCAGCATTGAAGCCATCTGGACTTGGGCTCTTGTTCTTTTTCAGTGACTTGAAGGCCAACAAAATCTCATCCTCAGTGACACAAGTATTTAGGAAGTTGAAATCATCATGGCAAATGGTTTTGTGTACAGGAAGGGTACCGAGGTCCAAGAAGTGATCATCAGTAGCAGGACTAAGGATTTTCCTAAAATGATTGATAGCAACATTCTGAACTCCATCATGCCCATGTATAAGGTGACCAGAATCATCTTGAATCAAAAAAATTTTGTTAACATTCCAATTTGATTTAAGTTTGAAGAAGAAGAACTTAGAATTCTTGTCCCCTTCACTAAGCCATTTAACCCGTGACTTCTGCTTGAGTAAGTTTTCTTCTCTAATAAGAGCAACAGACAAAGCAAGGGAAAGGTTATATTGTTTCTCTAGAAGGGAAGGATCCACAGGAAAGGACAATAGATCAGCTTGCACTTGTTGGAGATCCAAGGTTAATTGTTTAACAAATGAGTGGACATTACCATTGGATTTATTGAGGCCTTGTGGAACTTCACCCAGAGCTGCTGTAAAGGGTTACAATGAGAATCCAACTGCCACGCTTTCTGAATAGCATCTCTAAACCCCTTTAAACCAGCCATGAAATTGAAGAATTGGAAAGGTTTCTTGACTCGCTGAGCATGTATGTCCAGATAAACAATCATGGGGGTGTGATCTGAAAGACCCCTTGTGTGGAAAAAAACTTGAGAGTGAGGGAGAAGCGACAGCTATACCGGGTTAACCAGGACCCTATCCAGCTTTTTATAAATAGGGTTAGCAGGCTGCGAGTTCCACCAAGACAAGTGAGTGCCAGTCGCCCAAAGATCAGATAGAGAGCAGTCCACCAAACAAGATTTAAAGTCAAGCATCCCATTTGTCATAAAACAATTCCCACCTAAAACTTCCAAAGGGGAAATGACCTCATTGAAATCTCTAACAACGCACCAAGGATAACCAACACAAAGAGGAGCAATGTTCTGCAGATCAGCCCATAACAGTCTTCTGTCTGAAGGGGTATAAAGGCCATAGGCAAAAGTAACCAAAATGTTACAATTAAGGGGAATAGAAAAAACTTTACAATGTATGTGCTGGGAAGAAGAAGATAAGATATCTATTGTCCAAAGGGTGGTGTCCCAACCCACCCATATCCTCCCGTTAGGGTGATGAAGATAGTTAAAAAACCAATGCCAACTCTCATTAATAGAAAGCGAAATAGACTGAGCTTTGGGAGATTTAACTCGAGTCTCAAAAAGGCCAACAAAAGATAAGTTAAACTTCTTAAAGAAGTCATTGACATTTCGGATGGTTGACAGATGGTTTAAACCCCTAACATTCATACCACAAAAAGCATACATAAAATAAAATTAAATAGGTATTTTGGAGGTGCTCCCTCATTTCTTCTTCTTATTTTTCCTCCGAGAAGAATTTTGGCTAGAAGGCAAAAGATGTGTAGCTGCTGACTTTAGCTCCTTCCCATCTATATTTTTTTATCTTAGAAGCAAGATTGTCCAAGAGCAACGGAGGGGAGAAATCAGAGTCTGACACAAGCTGTAGTCCTTGCAAACTATCAACTGCAGTTTCAGAATCATTATCAAGAGCTTTGAAAGTATTTATAGCAACTACACCTTCTATAACTAAGCGATCTGGAGGCTCAGAAATCTTAAGTCCTTTGGTAACAGGCTTCCAATTATGAGCAGAAGTGTCAATAAGAACACCTTTACTTTTGTCCACACTAATTGAAGCAGAAGTGTTTTGGGGCAATTCCTTTTCCTCAATTGGAACGTGTGTATTCTTTGGAACTCATTTATAATTTGCATTTGGGCAACGAAATTGAGAGTGGCCAAAAACATTACAGTGGGGGCATATGGGAGGTTTGTGTTGATACTCAACTCTGACCAAGCAGGGAGCAGAAAGGTAGAATCACCATTGAGGATAGTAACAGGAAGCGATTTTGGAAAAGCGAATGTAACCTCAACTTGTATGCAAACTCTTGCAAAGCCCATAGGCTCCAATCTTGAAGTGGCCTTGTCTAAAAATAAAGGTTTACCAATCCCAGAGGCTAGATAGCTTAAGCCTTCCAAGGTCCAATAAGATATAGGGATGTCATGAAATTTCACTCAAATGGGAACAACAGTGCATTTCTCCTCAGTACTTTTAACCCCTTCTCGCCAATACTTTAAAGTTATAAGTTTATTTGCAATGTACCAAGGACCTGAAGCAATGAGGTTGTCCCGCCCCATGGAGCTAGAAAAGTTGAAAACAAATCTGCCCTTATAGACAGTGATCTTTTCAAATCCAAAAGGGGTCCAGTGCCTTTTCGCAAAAGCTTCAACAACTAGAAAAGATGGCTTAGAGTGCAAAAAGCTCCCCTCTAAGCTGAATCGCCACCTATCAGCACCTTTCCTTAAAATCTCAGCTGGTGGGCTGATAGAAATTGTCCCATTAAGAACTGAGGGAAGGTAGAAATTAAGTTCAGCAGGCTTACCTTCCTTGGAGACAACATTGCTCCAAGATAAGACCTCCTTATTCAGATGAACAACCTGTTATGAATTAGCTGCACACTTAGGTGTAGTATCACCCTTAGCTAAAGAGCCACACGACACTGAAGTTACATCAGAATCAATCTTATGACTAGCTTCCTTAGAGGAGGTTTTTGATGGAATACGCCCATCCTGCAAGAAAACATTAACATATTTTAGGTCCCAGCCAAGAGTATTGATGAACTTAACCAGATCGACATTCTTCTCTCTTTCCCCTGCAGCACTATCTTTATCATTCTTGGTGAGTTGGGCAGCAGCCCCAAAAACATCTGATGAGAAGGAGCTAGGAACAAATTCCCCAACTTCCTCTTCCTCCTCCTCGGAATCTGTAGAGAGAGTAGCAGAAAACATTTGGATAGGAGTAGAGTTCAAAGAAACAGCCATAAGAAGAGAAGTGAGATAACAATGGTGGGCGAGAAGAAGACGGGAAATGGTTGCAGGTTAGGGTTTTAGGTGGGAAAGAGAGAAGGAGGAGAAAATGTTAGAGAGAGAAACATTTTTCCTTTAGTAAGTCTATCTTGGTTGGAAGAGATTGAAAAAGCTTTCGACTTAGTCGACGTGCCAGAAGATTGCAAGACTAAGTATGCGGCTTTCATGCTGAGAGAGGAAGCCAATCACTGGTGGAAAGGTGCCAAGAGGATGGAGTTAACAAAAAGGGAAGCTACAAGGGACATAAACACCATGATAACCTGGGAACTGTTCACCCAAAGGTTCAGGGATAAATTTTACCCCCCTAATGTCTCCAATGCGATGGAACTAAGGTTCCTAAATTTGAAGCAAGGGTCCATGACAATGGACGAGTATGAGGCAAAGTTTAATGAACTGATGAGGTATGCTCCTCACCAGGTAAACGATGAAGGGAGAAAGGCCCAAATATTTGAGCAAGGATTGAATCCTTGGATTTTGAGGCAGGTAACAATTTTTCAACTAGGAAACTTTGATGCAATTGTGGAGAAAGCAAGAATTGTGGAATGGAGTAACAAGACAGTACATGATTTCAATCGGGAAAATAAGAAGGGAGATAGGAGGAAGGGAGATAATAAGGGAAGCCATCAGAACCTTAGTGGTGTAAGTGTAAAGAAGGAAGAGAGAAGCAACAACAATATTAATCTGAGCAATAGTGGAAAGAGGAAGTGGAGGGAGCAATCATCTGATGTCATTTCAAGGAGGGCTACTGTGTGTGCAAACTGTGGAAGGAACCATGGCACAACCCCATGCTTGAAAGGGAAGGATGTTTGCTTCAAGTGTCGCCAACCAGGGCACTTTTCCTCAAATTGTCCGACTTTGAACTCCACCGCTGCCCAGCTCCAAGGAAGACCACAACAACCTCAGCAAAATAACAGACCGCTGGCCACAGTAAAGACATGTTTCACGTGCAGAATGGAAGGGCACATCTCTCCCAATTGCCCTCAAAAGAAAGGTGGCAAACCGATGCCGACGGGAGCCAACACTATACCGGTACGACCACAAGCAAGGACTTACAATATGACCGTGCAAGACGCTGTGGCTTCCGATGATGTTGTTACAGGTACACTACTAGTGAACTCCTTACATGCTCATGTGTTGTTTGATTCGGGTGCTACTCAAAGTTTTATATCTGAACGGTTAGCTAGGAATATACTAACTCGGCCTGAACTACTACCAAAACCTTTAGATGTAGTAGTTGTCAATCATGAGGTGATAAGCATTTCTCACATTTACCTTAACTGTACTCTGAAGATAGATCAATATGAGTTTCTCGTTGATCTTATTCCTTTTCCTTTGGGAGAATTCGATGTAATATTGGTAATGGATTGGTTATTCAAATATCAGGCCAATATTGACTGTAAAAAGAAGAAAGTTGTCTTACGATCTCCCTAGAAGGCGAAGGTTTGGTTCCATGGCACTAAAATGGAGAAATCCTTGCATTCTTGACCATGATCCAGACAAAGAAAATGATTCGCAAAGGTTGTGAAGTCTTTTTAGCTTATGTGCATGATGTCAACAAGAATGAAAGTAAGATCGAGGATGTCCCTGTGGTAAGGGAGTTCGTAGACGTATTTCCAGAAGAGTTGCCTGGACTACCCCTAGATAGAGAAGTAGATTTTGAAATTAACTTGATCCCCGGTACCGCGCCAATATCTAAGGCCCCGTATCGAATGGCATCATCCGAATTAAAGGAGCTGATGATGCAGTTGCAAGAACTCTAGAATGAGGATTGATCAGACCAAGCGTTTCACCATGGGGAGCACCAGTGCTATTTGTTCGAACGAAAGATGGATCGATGACACTTTGCATTAATTATTGGGAACTGAATAAGGTCACGATCAAGATTAAGTACCCCCTGCCGAGGATAGACGATCTTTTTGATCAACTTAAAGGAGGAAGGTACTTCTCTAAAATTGATCTATGCTCAGGGTACCACCAATTGAAGATCAAAGAAGGGGACATATCAAAGACGACATTTCGAACTCGCTATGGTCACTATGAGTTCTTGGTAATGCCATTTGGACTAAAGAAATGCACCCGCAACCTTCATGGACTTAATGAATCGTGTCTTCAAACCATTTTTGGATAAGTTCATTATCGTTTTCATTGATGACATTCTTATCTATTCAAAGACGGCAAAAGAGCATGAGGAACATCTAAGGATAACGCTGGAAGTTCTAAGAAAGGAGCAGTTAGATGCCAAATTCTCCAAATGTGAATTTTGGCTAAAGGAAGTAAAGTTTCTTGGTCATATGATCAACGAAACTGGTATTGCAGTGGACCCTAATAAGATAAAAGCAATCACGAAGTGGCCTCGGCCAACAAACCCAAATGAAATAAAGAGTTTTTTTAGGTTTGACAGGCTATTACAGAAGGTTCGTTAAAGACTTCTCGAAGTTAGTTATGCCTTTGACAAACCTGACAAGAAAGACTTCAAAATTTGTTTGGACCCCAGATTGTGAGAAGAGTTTTCAGGAATTGAAGACAAGGTTGACTATAGCCCCTATTCTGACACTACCAGATGACAAGGGAGAATTCATTATTTATAGTGATGCGTCAAAATAAGGACTTGGAGTAGTTTTGATGCATCATGGCAAGGTGATTGCTTATACATCAAGACAACTAAAAGATTGTGAGAAACAATACCCTATGCATGACATAGAATTGGCAGCTATTGTTTATACGTTGAAGATTTGGAGGCATTACCTTTACGGTGAGAAGTGCGAGATATATACGGATCACAAAAGTTTGAAGTATATATTCACGCAAAAAGAACTCAACATGCGACAAAGGCGTTGGTTAGAGTTGATTCAAGACTATGACTGTTCTATCAACTACAATCCCGGAAAGGCAAATGTAGTTGCTGATGCGCTCAGTCGTCGTGAAAGACTGAATGTAATGACCATCCAAGAGGAGATCAGAAAAGAATTTGAACGCCTACAACTTCATACCCTTACCACTACTCAGAAGATAGATATGGAAGAAGAAATTCGAGTTCGGCCTCAATTGCACGACCTCATTAAAATCGCACAAGAAGAGCATTACAAAGAAATGGATAGATTAATTGAGGGAGATAAAGGCAGATATCACATGCATAGCGATGGATTGCTGCGATATGAAGGTCGAGTGTGGATTCCTGCGAAGGCTAAATTAAAGCACAAACTTCTGCACGAAGCCCACAACTCAAAGTTCTCCATATTCATCCAGGAAGCACGAAAATGTACCAAGACTTGAAACAAAGCTTTTGGTGGCCCAACATGAAGAAAGAAATAGCTGAATGGGTAAGTAGATGCTTAACATGTCAGAGAGTTAAAGCGGAACATCAAAAACCAAGCAGACTACTTCAACCATTGGAAATCCTTGAGTGGAAGTGGGAATTTGTCACAATGGATTTCATAGTTGGATTACCAACCACGCTTGGAGGAATGAATGCCATTTGGGTCATAGTCGATAGACTGACCAAATCGGCACACTTCTTGGCCATCAAATACACATACAAGATGGATCAAATGGTAAGGTTATATGTTAAAGAAATTGTGAGTCGACATGGAGTGCCAGTCTCCATCGTCTCTGATTGGGATTCGAGGTTTACCTTAAGATTTTGGAAAAACTTCCAAGACTATATGGGAACAAGACTAGATATGAGCACAGCCTATCACCCCTAGAAAGATGGTCAATCTAAACGCACGATTCAGACACTAGAAGATATGCTACGAGGTTGCGTTCTCGATTTCAAAGGTCATTGGGACAACCATCTGCCACTAATCGAATTTGCGTACAATAATAGTTATCTTGCTAGCATTGGCATGGCCCCCTTTGAAGCACTGTACGGTAGAAAATGCAGAACTCCACTTTACTGGAACGAAGTAGGAAAAAGGAAGCTAAATGGACCAGAGATAGTCCAACAGACTGAGGAGGCAATTAGGATGATTAGAATGAGAATGAAGGTAGCTCAAGACCAATAGAAACAATATGCTGATCAACATAGGAAGGATCAAATTTTGGAAATTGGAAGTTATGCACTATTGAAAGAGTCACCCTGGAAAGACGTAATGCGTTGTGGCAAGAAAGGAAAGTTGAGTCCCCGCTATGTAGGACCTTTCGAAGTATTGAGGAAGATTGGAGAAATGGCCTATCAATTGGCACTGCCACCGACTTTGGGCCACATTCATGATGTATTTCACATATTAGTGTTATGTCCTTATAAGGCAGACCATAAAGGAGTAATTAATTATCAACCGATAGAGCTGCAATCGGATTTAAATTATGAAGAGGTTCCAATCCAGATTTTAGATCGACAAGTTAAAATTCTTAGGAATAAAGAAATTCCTTCTGTAAAAGTGTTATAGAGGAACCATAAGGTAGAGGAAGCTACTTGGGAGCTTGAAAACGCTATGATTGACGAGTACCCCCATTTATTTCATAGTTAAGTTTCGAGGACGAAACTTCTTTTAAGGGGGGAAGTGTGAAGACCCGGATTTGTAAATAAATTTCGTTATGAAATTTAATTATTTTAGCTTATTTTCTTCATGAAAATTATTTTCTTATAAGTTGTGAATATCGAAATTATATATTTCTTTTTATGAAAAAAAATTTTATCTGCAATGTGATGTCCAAAAGATTTTTTTTATTATTTTGTAAAGCTCATGAGGTTATGAGTTGTTCTACCCTTAAAAGAGTGTTTCGCGGGTAGCTAC
>CM025788.1:18981157-19044440 GCA_014636745.2 Centella asiatica
CTGAACCCTCTGACAAGGGGAAAGCAAAGATGATAAGCTGCTAAGTGTTTATCCTTTTGATAGAACTGATGAAGGAAAGAAGGAAGACGTTTGAAGAGTTGATGAGATTTATTTTGTTATTAGGAAATGATGTAATAGCTTCCGCTGTAATTACTTAATTCTTGGGTTGTAATAACTCTTAAATGCTGTTTTTATTCAGTATTTATTTAGGAATGGATGAATGGTTATCTTTACCTTTTTATGATGATGCCCTAGTCCGGTATGGGATTATGGGGTCGTCACAGGAAGGATGTGAGAACCCAAACATTTTAAATGTATTTTACGATAAGAAATAATGTTATTTTGTGTCATTTTATTTTTGCATGGAGGTTAGCCTTTTTAAATATGAATGATGAATTCATATCTACAATGAAAATTTTTATGATGATGTGATATCCATGATTATGAGGTTAAGTTCCTTAAAAAAGTATTAAAAAGGGGACTAGCAAATCCCACATAAGATTATATTGATCAGCTTGGAAGAGGGTGAGAGAATTACGTAAGTGTTATACTTACGTGTTGATCAAAGAGTTGTTTAAGTGACAGTAGTCGATCAAGGCATTGTGCATGTAGGACAACAGTTGTTAGCTATTAAAGAGTAATGATAAGCAGCCATTTTACCATCCAGATTAACCAATCATCTTATCTTAAAGCTTAACCTTAGCTTATTGCTCTTGAACTCTATAAATACCTCATTCGAGATGAAATTTTAATTCCTTTACCAAAATTTCTCTTTTAAGAGTTTCGTTTAAACTTATCATCTCCATAAATTTCCATGTTCTTCTTTCAGAAAATTATTCTCAGACAAGCTTTGATTTCACCCTTAAGAATGAAGGGGTAAGAACCTGGTACTCTACTTAGTTTCTTTCGTGCATAGCATCAAAGATTTATGCTAAGTTTATATTCTTTTGCATTTTCATGAGACATTCTAGGTTGAGTTTGTTCATGATAAGCCTTCCATGGTAGCAACAACAAGCTCTAATGTTAGTCTCTGATGAGATACTTTAGTCTCTGATAAGATAGATGTTAGTCTCTGATGAGATATATGTTAGTCTCTGATGAGATGTTGTTAGTCTCTGATGATGTCATCCTTAGTCTCCGACAGGCTAAGTTTAGTCTCTGATGATGTCATCCTTAGTCTCCGATAGGCTAAGTTTAGTCTCTGATGATGTCATCCTTAGTCTCCGACAGGCTATGTTTAGTCTCTGATGACGTCATCCGTAGTCTCTGATGGGCAAAATTTTTTAGTCTTTGATGCCTAAAGATATTAGTCCCCGAGGAGTTTGGCGATAGCCAACTGAGTTTGGTGCTGAACAAATGATCCACTGATGAAGTTCAGTGGTGACTTATTAAGTTTGGCAATGAACAAATCATCCCCTGTCAGCCAAGAGAGTTCGGCGATAGTCAAAGTTACCACCCGACGAGTTTGGCGGTGAGAAAATTATCCCCTGATGGGTAAGTCATCCCCTGATGACTATTCCCTGATGAGTGAATGATACCCTGATGGTCGAAGGCTATCCCCTGATGGGCGAGACATTCCCTAACGGGTAGTTTTTCCCTGATGACCAGTTATCCCCTAATGCGCAGTCTGTCATCAAGATTATAAAACATTATTTTCTTAAAATTATTTTATGATATTATTTAAGACAATAAAAGTCTAAGGACATCATATACACATTTTCTTTTATAAATTCTTATTAAGGTATTAAAATATTACTTACATAATTTACAGAATCTTTCACTCACCAGTAAGTTGAATTTGAATCTTTGTTGCAAAGGACCGAGGCAAGTATATTCTTACTCTTATGCTTATTTCAGTTAAGTGCATGATCAATTGATTCGACAAGCGTACAAAATTATGATTTTTATATTTAAATTTCCTTGTGAAACAGAATGCTATGCCGTAATTTCTGCTAGCATGATATGAATGAAAGTGCATGGATATAAAGAAGCTTTGCTCTATCAGTTATTCTTCAATATTATATCTGTACAATAAATGAGAATGATATGTTCCTTAAATGGGTTATGCCACATGGATGGCTAGAGGAAGGGAAAGGTGCTGATTTGTTCTTCACCTGACCTAGAGCAATTTTATGTGACTACGTACGTTCACGCAAGGAGGGATCATGCGGACACAGTTAGGCTAGCTATATACCGTATGGTTAGCAGATCCAACGGTTTAAGCCCCCGATGGATTTTTTTTTTACTTCAAAGAAGTTATGCTTTGTTTTAAGAAGGATTATACAATTGTTTATCATCAGTAATCCTGAACATCCTTTAAAGATTTCTGAGGCAATAGTATTGTTCCACCAAGCCTCTTAGCATAATTGAATCCTTTGAAACATTCCAGATTTGCTTTCCCAAATTGTTTATATACTTGCTGGGTGTAAATTGCTCATTCTTGTTGAATTTTAATGTCTTGCAGGGCAGAATATAAAGGTTGAGCCCTCTAACAAGGGAAAGGCTAAGATGGTCGGTTACTGAGTTTGGCTAACCCTTTGTAGTGCCGATAAGGAAGGAAGGAGGGAAGATGTTTGAAGAGTGATGTTTTGTATTATAGTATAAAGATAGAATAGCTTCCGCTGAAAATGTAATATTTTGGGTTGTAATAACTCTTTAATATTGTTTTCTTTTCAGTAATTATAATATGAATGGATGTGTGGTTATCTTTTCCTTCTTTTGACGAAGCCCTGATCCAGTGAGGGATTTTGGGGGTCGTCACACTAACTATCCCCTAACGCATGAATTTGGCTGTTGGAGACTATTATCCCCTGATGTCATAGTCTCTGATGTTGATACTTAACCCTTGACGCTCGTAATCTCCGATGTAATAAATATCCCCTGATGTTCTCCTCAGCAAAGTTTCGACTAAGTCACAAACGTGCTTGACTCCAAGTTTAAAAGCAAAGTAATAACATAATTACAAGCACCTTGTGAAAGATCATAATGCAGAGTTGGCCAAGTCCAAGTTTCAGTGTCATCTTCATAATGTTCCAAACATAACCCTAATATCCGAAACTCTTCAAGATTTAAACCCGCTGCAGTTGAGAAATTTATTTCAAACTTTCTAGACTTGGATCTAGTAATTGGACCCCTAAGCCTTAGCTCACCGTCGCCATCTGATTCCTTCTTGTTCATGCCCACATCACTTACTTAATAGGGAGTAACCTAAGAAAATGGCCTCATCAGACTTGCTATCAAATTTTCTTCTTGTTTCTGATGAGTCTCCTTGAACAAAGCACTTACAACCAAACACATGCAAAAACTTGAGAGTTGGTTTTCTCCCAGTCATTAACTCATAAGGTGTTTTGTTGTAAGTCTTGTTGATCAAGGACCTGTTCTGAGTGAAGCAAGCAGTGCTAATAGCTTCCTCCCAGAAGTAGGTTGGAAGTTTTGATTCTTCTAGCATTGTCCTTGCAGCTTCAATCATAGTTCTATTTTTCCTCTCAACAACTCCATTTTGTTGAGGGGTTCTTGGAGCTGAGAATTGATGAGTTATTCCTTTTTCAGTGCAGAATTCATTTACTTGGGAATTTTTGAACTCTGTTCCTCTATCACTCCTTATTACTCTTACTGATTTTCCTGACTTAGTTTCTACTTTCTTGATATTATCAATAATCAACTGAGCAGCTTCATCCTTTGAGTGAAGGTATTTTATCTAAGTATACCTTGTGTGATCATCCACTATAACCAAGGCATATCTATTTCTTGATATTGATATCACATTCACTTGACCAAATAAGTCCATATGTAATAACTATAAAGGGTCAGTGATTGATGCTGCTGGTTTACTCTTGAATTACACACTTCTTTGTTTTCCTTTATGGCATGAATCACACAACCCTTATTGTGTAAATTCCAATTGAGGAATGCCAGCTACCAATCCTTTTCTCACCAAATTGTTGATGTTTTTGAAGTTTAAGTAGGAGAGCTTTTTATGCCAAAGCCAACTTTCATCAGCTGAGGCTTTGCTATAAAGGCATGTGACTTGATCAGTGGAAGAGATTAGATTTGCAGTGTACAAATTTCCTTTTCAAGTTGTTTGACTAAGTAATATTCCCTCTTTTTCAAAGCATCTATCATGTGATGAGCTTTATCCAGTTCTAACTTGATAGTATCAAATTGTATTTGTCTCTCTTCAAGAAATTTATTTCTGTTCAAGAGTTGGTCATGTGATTCTTTAACTTTGGTATGTTCAATGGTCAATGATCTAAAACTTACATGCAAATCAGACGCATCTTTTTGTATGCTTTCTATACTAGATGTATCAATTAGATTAAGCACGTTAAAGTTCTAAGTTGCATCACATACCTTTGTAGAATCACTTGGCTCATCAGTTCGAGTCATCAAAGCAAAGTTGACAATTTCTTCATCAGAATCACTATCAATCCAATATTTGCCTTCATTAATCAAGGCCTTGCTCTTTGATTTGTATTTTTTGTCAGCAAGATCATTCCCTGATTTCCTGTTCTTTTCATCCTTAGATCTCTTTGTAGTCTTAGCTTCTTGCACTCATAGGCAAAGTGCCCTAACCCATTACAGTTGTAACATCTTATTTTCTTTTTATCGAAGGTCACAGTTTGACCTTCTCATTTTGTATTAGGTTTTCTTGATGATCTTCTCCCTTTTCTACTAGCTTTAAATTTCTTGAATTGATTTACCATGAAGGTCATGAATTCTTCCATGTCATCATCAGTGTTGGATTTAGATTCTTCATTAGTCGAGCTTGCAGTGTAGGTTTCATCATCAAGTTCCTCATGAGACATCTTTGTCTCAACCATTAATGCAATTCCTTTGTCCCTGCCATGCATCTTTTGTCTTTGCTCTACTTCAAGTTCATAAGTCTTTAGATTTCTATAGAGACTGTCCAATATGAGAATATCCAAAACATGAGCTTCTCTTACTGCGGTTTTTTTTGGATCCCAGCTTGGTGGAAGAGCCCTCATGAATTTGGTATTAACATCTTCATTATCATAGGACTTGCCAAGTATTTTTAGGTCTTCAGCAAAGCATTGGATCTATCATACACTAATGTTATTGATTCACCAGGCTTTGCTTGAAAGAATTCATATTGTTATGTTAACAATGACCTTTTATTTTTTCTTACTTGGTCTGTTCCTTTACATAGGACTTTGATGGTGTCCCGGATTTGTTTTGATGTTGTGCAATTGATGATGC
This sequence comes from Centella asiatica, assembly GCA_014636745.2. Taxonomy (NCBI): domain Eukaryota; kingdom Viridiplantae; phylum Streptophyta; class Magnoliopsida; order Apiales; family Apiaceae; genus Centella; species Centella asiatica. The sequence goes on from CM025788.1 coordinate 18,986,375, forward strand.
TTGTGAATATATTCTTATCCAATCCATTGTAGAGTATGTTCATCACTTTAGCATCTTTCAACACTTGTAACCTATCTTCATTAGTATAATCACTCTCAGGAGCAAGTTCAAAGTGTTCAACAATCATTGTTCCGTCCATAGTTTTTGAAGGAACAAATTTCCTAGGTTGATAAGGACCCTTCTCAATCCTATCAATGTAATCAGGATCTGTTGCTCTCAAGTTCATGTACATTACATCTTTTGTTTCCAGATAAGATATTCTTCCCTTTTTTAAAACTGGAATTCTGGTTCCACCATCACGACTTCGTGCATATGTCATTATGCTGGTGCTGCTTCCTTCATCATTGGCCATCTCTAGATCTTGTTAATTGAAATATATCAATCAAATGCTCTGATACCACTTGTTGTCCCAATGAGATAGCCTAGAACTTGTGGAGGGGGGGGGGGGGGGGGTGATGTGATAGGATAATCAACTTATAGTTAGTTTTATTTGATTTATAGTTTTATAGCTTATTAGGTTAGATTGGTGTGATTAAGTATGCATCAGGGACTAGCTTAGCTGAGACTTGGCTGAGAACGGACATCGGGGGATATCAAAGCAAGCATTAGGGAATAATTATAACATCGGAGACTACGACATCAGGGAATAGAATTCAACATCAGAGACTACGAGCGTCGGGGGATCCTTAGTCTCCGACAGTACAAATTTACTGTCAGGGGACAGTTAGTCTCCGACAGTGTAATTTGCCTTGTCAGGGGATAATTAGTCTCCAATAGTCAAAATTCGCCGTCAGGGGATAAATAGTCTCCGAAAGCTTAATTATCCATTGATAGTTTCGGTTATTTTTTTTTTTTGTTAAGTTGGGTATAATATAAAACAAGAAAGAAATTACAAAAGAAACGAGAATTATCCCCCTCGATCTACTAGCACATCTCGCTAGCTAGGGAAAACAAGTTAAAACAATGAGTATAAAGCAGAAACCATAAAAGGCTCCTGGAACAGTAGCAGCAGATTAAGCAGCATACAACAACTCTTGACAGACAAGCAGTATACAAGCAGCATGCAACATCCCCTGACAGACAACAACAAATATCCCCTGATAGACTAACCAGAACCACTGACCCGCAGCCTCTGTTGGCATAACCTCCGCTGATGGCATAACCTTCGCTGGGCAGAAGCCCCTGATGGATGCAGCAAGAAATCACCTGAAACAGCAGCACCAGATCCCCTGATGTATGCAGACCGGAATCCCCTGATGACCAAAACTGGCATATAGTAGCAGCAAATAGCAGCAACAACAGAGCCCCTGAACCACTGACCTGCAACCTCTGTTGGCATAACCTCCGCTGATGGCATAACCTCTGCTGGGCAGAAGCCCCTGATGGATGTAGCAAGAAATCACCTGAAACAGCAGCACCAGATCCCCTGATGCATGCAGACCGAAATCCCCTGATGACCAAAACTGGCATACAGTAGCAGCAAATAGCAGCAGCAACAGAGCCCCTAAAGAAAAAGCAGTAGAACCCCTGAAGCAACAACAGCAAAACTCCTGAAGCATCAGCTGCAGAACCCTGATGCATGCAGACCGGAATCCCCTGATGACCAAGACTGGCATACAGCAGCAGCTGCATACAGTAGCAGCAGTAGCAGAATAGCAACAACAACAGCAGAGAAAGAACAGCAGCAGCAGCAGCAGCAAAGAAGCAGCAGCAAAGAAGCAGCAGCAGTAGAACAGCAGCAGCAGCAGCAGAACAGCAGCAACAGCAGTAGAGAAGCAGCAGCAGCAGGCACAACATCCTGAAGCAGCAGCAGTAGAACCCCTGATGACTAGGACTGGCATTCCCTGATGGTATGTAACATCCCCTGACAGACAAACAACACACAACATCCCCTGACAGACAGCAACATACACCCTCTAACAAGCAGCATACAACAGTTCCTGACAGACAAGCAGCATATAACATCTATGTTGAGCTTTGTTTACCATATTATAAATGAGCAGTTCCATAAAGTAACCAATTCCGGTAACACGGAAAAAGTTTGCTAACCTTGTGGAATTTTCGAGAGCTATGCAATTTATTTTTAATTATATTAATACAATCAGAAGCTAGACAACTTTCAGGAATAGAGGTACCATTATGCATTCGAGAATTTCTTTCACCCCAAATCTTGTAAACATAGACAGATAAAGCAAGACGTTTGATGTAGGACCAAAACTTATGATTTGTGTCCAGAAGAAAGTCATCCGACACATGATCCCAATCTGACCATAAAAGGTTTCTGCCTAGGAGGCGTAATAGCTCACCTAGAATCTTACAAGTGATCCATGCGAGAACATAATGGGGAAGAAGCCTATTGTGAAGGCCCAGCCAGAGAATGAAGGAGAAGCGAGGGATATGCAAAGGGTGTCAAGCTATCTCCCAGATAGGATTTTGGGGGCTCTTAATTCTGATGGATTCCCATATATGGCTGACTCTAACTGTGTTGATATCACATCCATTCCATAAAATATTGTCTGGGCAGTTATCACGAATAGGAATTGTAGAAATCTTATTTTTAAGATTGATAAAAGACACATGGTAGTTCATTGGAAAACACCATTGGTCACCAGAGATGATAGAGCTTACATGGGAATTGAAATCAAGTTGTAGTTCCTGGACAATAAGATCAATGGGCTTGTAGCATAAAGGGGCGAAATCACACCAAGGGTCTTGCCATAAAAGGAAAGTATTGCCATTTCTGAGGACATATTTTAGGTGTTTGAGGGCCAGGGGACGTAGATTTAGAACTTTCCGCCAACTCTAAGAGCAAATTGAAGGAATTTTAGCAGTCCAGAATTTGCATTTCCCCAGGAGTGTATTTCGTGCCCACTCTACCCAAAGATTCATGGAGCGAGGATTAATTAGGGAGAGGAAGAGATGAATCTGTTGAGCTTTGTTCCATTCCTCCACCTTTTTAATACCAAGCCCACCCTTCTTAAAAGGAAGTGAAACAGCAGACCAGGCTATACGTGAGTAGCCTAAACCTCTCCAAAGAAAAGACATCAGGGTTTTGTCAATTTTCCTTGCAACATACTTGGGAAAGAGGAACATTCTGCTCCAGTAGGTTTGGATAGCAAAAAGAACCGAACATATAAGTTGTCTTCTGCCTGCAAAGGATAAGAACTTGTTAGTCCAAGAATTTATTTTCTTGGTAATCAGCTGAATAAGAGGCTCGCAGTCAGAAGTTGAAAGCTTTTTGGAGATAAGCGGGACTCCGAGAAACTTGACAGGCTCTTTAGTGACTTGCATTTGGGATAGAGCCAAGATCTCTTGCAGATGTTCAGATTTTATATTTGAGCAGAATAATTGGCTCTTGGCTACATTCCTTTGAAGACCCGAGAGGGAGGAGAATATATCCAAGGCATAGAGGAGGGAGTTGACTGACGATACGTCACCTTTGCAAAATAGCATGAGATCATCAGCAAAGATGAGGTGAGAAATTTTCCCCGCTCTCCAGTGATGAGAGAAAAGGGGGTCCATAGTTTTCTTGGCCAAAATCATACTGAGTACTTCCATAACAATGACAAATAAGTAAGGAGATAAAGGGTCTCCTTGACGTATTCCCCGTTTCCCTTGGAAGTAACCGCACAAGGATCCATTAACTTTAATAGAGAACATGGCTGTAGAGATACACAATTCTATCTAGCCAACAAAAAGAGAAGGAAAGTTCATCAACTTCAATGTATCAAGGAGAAAATCCCAGCCGACCAAGTCAAAAGCTTTGCGAAGGTCAATTTTTAAAGCACATCTAGGTGGTCCAGCTTCCCTGTGATAACCTCTTAATAATTCTTGAGCAATGAGGTTATTGTCACTAATTTTCCTTCCCTTGACAAAAGCCGCCTGTTCTGGTGAAATTAAGCTTGGAAGGACCCTTTGTATTCGATTTGCTAGGATTTTAGATATACACTTGTATAGAGTGTTGCAGCAAGCAATGGACCTGAAATCACCCATGACAGTAGGATTTTGAACTTTTGGGACCAGAGCAATAGCAGTAGCATTAATTTCTCTGAGCATTGTACCATTATTGAAGAATTGTAGGACAACTTTTGTAAAGTCATCCCCAACAGTGCCCCAAGTGTGGAGGAAGAAATTAACATTAAAGCCATCAGGTCCAGGGGCTTTGTTCCTTTTCATACTTTTCAGAGTGTTAAAAACCTCATCAGCGGAGATGGGGTTAATCAGCTGATGTGCTAAATCCTGTGGCAAAGATTTAGAAATAAACCTTTGAAGATCATCTTTCCCTAGGTAAGGGGCTGGGGAGGAACCAAGAAGTTCTTTATAGTAACCCACTGCTTCCCTCTTAATATCATCTTGGTTATGGAGAGAGTTGCCTAGAGCATCATTTAGCAAGAGGATTTTGTTCTGGTTCCATCTGTTCTGCAATTGAGCAAAGAAAAATTTTGAGTTCTTATCCCCACAATCAAGCCATTGAACTCTAGATCTTTGCCTTAAGATTTTTTCCTCAATAGCCATAGCGTCCTCAAGGGCTGCAAGGAGAGCCTTTTCAGTATCAATATTAGACTGGTTAATATCAACAGGGGATTGTTGTAACTGCAGTTGGAACGTAAGGAGGTCCTTCCTTGCCCTTACTAAAGAAACCGAATTCTTCCGATGATTAGAGTTTAATTTGATTAACCCCTTCTTGGTGATCCTCAATTTTTTGGCAAGAACATACATAGGGGACCCTTCGACTTGGGTATTCCAGGCCTCGATCACCACAGTACTAAAACCATCTAACTCCATCAAGTAATTCAAGAATTGAAAAGGCTTAAACGAGGGCTTGATTTTTATACCTGTATCATGGATAATATGAGCATGATCAGACATGCCCCTGGCCCCAAAAGTGGCAGAGGAGTGTGGGAAGTTGGTAAGCCAGTTGTCATTTCCCAAAACTCTGTCAATCTTCCTAGAGATCGTGAAATTTGCTTGACCATTCCACCAAGTATGATGTGGACCAACCGCTCTAATATCAGTGAGTTTGCAAGTGAGAAGGCAATCTTTGAAATCATGCATCCCTGCATTATAGACCCCCCGACCTCCCCAAGCATCTTCCAAGTCCAAGATGACATTGAAGTCTCCAAGCACAAGCCAACTGCCCTGTGTGCTAGCATTAATAGTACATAAATCTGCCCAAAGGATTTCCTTTGCGAGGCTAGGTTGAAAGCATAAACAACAGTGACCAAAAAAACAGCCTTAGTCTTAATATGGTGGAGGCGACAGTGCATAAGTTGGCTAGACGTATGCAGCACTGAAACCTGGATAGTACGAGGATCCCAGCCCACCATATTCTACCATTCTGATGGTGGCTATAATTATGAAGCCAGTGCCAATGTCTATTAAGCTTGGAGGCAACAACATCTGCTTTGTGGAGTTTAACTCTAGTCTCCAAAAGACCCACAAACAAGATGCCATTATTTGCAAGGAATACTCTAATATCTTCTTGCCTAAGAGATTTATTAATGCCCCGAACATTGTAGGTACTGATCTTCATCAAAAAAAGAGGTGGAATATTATTTTTTCCCTTTTCCCTTTTTCTTCTTAGAAGAAGAAGATTGGGATTGACAGGGTAAAGAAGGGTTATCCCCAAGACTTATGGAGTGGATTGCGTGAGCTTTGAGAGCTTTAAGTTCCATTTCATCAACCCCTTTAAGCTTGTCAAGGAGTTTGTCGTCAAGAGGGAAAGTACTGCCATCAGAGGAACCTTCACCTGGGTCTTGAGCAACTCCCAGGTCTTTGTTCTTCTTCTTTGAAACTTCAATCCAACCTTCATTAGTCTCAGAAGGAATCATAGGATGTCTAACAGAGGGGAAAGCTGGAGATTTAGTCACAAGGGGCACTGTAGTGATCGCAGGTTGAACAGTCGAAAGGGGGGCAGTTTTGGATTTATCTAGAGACTTCGAAACCCAGAGATAGCGAGCTTTTGGACATTTAAGAGTTGAATGCCCAAAGACGTTGCACGTAGGGCAGGAAGGAGGCATGTTTTGATACTCAACAGATACATTAACAGGGGCGCCAAAACTATTATCTTCATCCAAAGTAGATACAAAAAATCTATTTTGGCCAGACGGAAGCAGCGTCCATTTCGACACAAACCCTAGCAAAGGGCATGGGATCCAAGTTATGAGTGGTTTTATCCAGGAAGAGAGGTTTGCCAATTCCACTTGCAACATAGCTTAAACCCTCTATCGTCCAGTAAGAAAGTGGAACATTATGGAACTTTACCCAAATAGGGGCTTTTGTATAACATTCAAGGTTGTTAGAGAACCCCTCCTTCCAAGGTCTGAGAATGAGCAGTTTGTTATGGATAGAGTGTGGTCCCAAAGTTAAAATATTGTCCCTATCAGCAACCGTATTGAAACGAAACATATAGAAGTTTTGGTGAGTGAAAACCCGTTTTAGTCCTAGGTTACCCCAAAGTTTCAGGGCAATAGGAGCAACAACATTATAAGGAATTCTAGATTGGAGGAAATGACCCACCAAGCAGGTTTCAAACTGTTTAACACCTTTATTCAAAACATCTACAGGTGCTTTAACAAGTACTGTTCCGTTTTCCAGTTGAGGGGGAAAATATTGGAGAGTTACAGGTTTGGTAACCTCATTACCAACAATATTACTCCAGGATTTAGGCTTATCATGTTGCAGCAGATTTGGCCCCAAAAGGGGACCAGAGCCAGCAGGAGAAGGGGGAGCAGGAACTCCAATCTCAGAGCAAGGAGGTGGCCTAAGGCTCGCAGAGCAACCTGCGGAAGGGCTAGCAGGAATTCCAATCTTAGAGCAGTCTGCAGAAGGGCTAGCAGGAACTCTAATCTCGGAGCAAAGGGGTGGCCTAGGGCTTCCAGAGCAGCCTGTAGAAGGGCTAGCTGGAGAGGGTCTAACAGAAGATGGCTTATCAGGAAAGATACCTAAAAGATAGAACTGTTGAACATCAACTAAGGACCAACCAGCAGAGTTGAGAAATCTGGTTAAGGCTTCATTCTTCCTGCGCTCAAAGACAGCAGAGTCTCTATCACTCTTGGAGAGTGAAGCAGCAGCAACAAATATATCTCTAGTCATAATAGGTTTGTTTTCCTTTCCTTGTTAAATTAGATTTCTTTCCAGAATAGTTTTCTTTCCATTGTAATTTTCTTTCCATAGTAGGATTAGGTTTTAATCTCAGCTTATAAATAATTGCTTGTAATGTATATGAATAGTTAGTTGATTGATTAATCAAATTCAGAGTTATTCTGCAATTTCTTCTTGTTTGTGTGATATAAACAAAACCCTATTCGTGTGATTCGAGTAGCATTGAACGTGTGATTCGTTCAAGAACCTTAAGTCGACTTCTTGTGCGTACATCAACAAGTTGATTTAAGCTATCCGAGGCTGTAGGCTTAAACACCTTACATCATATTCTATATTATCCTGTCCACTTGAATCAGATATATTTAATTCAATGAAACAATCAAACAAATTTCATGATAAAAATTTCTTGATTGTAGTTCGAACACAAAGCACCAGAATAATCTCTATATAAGAATCTAGAAAACAAGAAAGAGTCACATGTCCTTGTTTCTCTACTCCCAACGCCAAGCCTTGCTCTAATACCAATATGATATAAGGTGTTTAAGCCTACAGCCTCAGATAACTTAAATCAACTTGTTGATGTATGCATAAGAAGTCGACTTAAGGTTCTTGAACGAATCACACGTTCAATGCTACCCAAATCACACGAATAGGGTTTTGTTTATATCACACAAACAAGAAAAAATTACAGAATAACTCTGAATTTTATTAATCAATCAACTAACTATTCATATACATTACAAGCAACTATTTATAAGCTGAGATAAAACCTAATCCTACTATGGAAAGAAAATTACAATGGAAAGAAAACTATTCTGGAAAGAAATCTAATTCAAGAAGGAAAGGAAAACAAACATATTATGACTAGGAAACAAATACGGAAATAAATAAAATACATGACAAATAATAACCGAAACCGTCAGTGGATAATTAAGTTTTCGGAGATTAATTATCCCCTGACGGCCAATTTTGACTATCGGAGACTAACTATCCCCTGACAAGGCAAATTACACTGTCGGAGACTAACTGTCCCCTGACAGTAAATTTGTACTGTCGGAGACTAAAGATCCCCCGACGCTCGTAGTCTCTAATGTTGAATTCTATTCTCTGATGTCGTAGTCTCCAATGTTATAATTATTCCCTGATGCTTGCCTCGGCATCCCCTGATGCCCGTTCTCAGCCAAGTCTCGGCTAGGCTAGTCCCTAATGCATACTTAATCACACCAATCTTACCTAATAAGCTATAAAACTATAAATCAACTAAAACTAACTATAAGGTGATTATCCTATCACATCAGGGGGTTGAATACAAGTTCTTAAAACCCTTTTCAAATTCTTGTTCTTCAAAGTATTAAACTTGCGGAAAATAAAGAAAACAAACAAGAACAAATTTATAAACAATTTGCTTTTATTGATTAACAATTGATTACAAATTCTAACAGTCACAAATCGATTGTCAGCTTCAATTTTTGTACTGTATATATACAAATCTATAAAAACATACAGCTTCTAATACAAATCCTGTAAAATTAATTACAGCTTCCAAATCTGAATCGAAATTCAGCTTCTAATCCTATTCAATATATGATTTCTATATTCAATCGAAATAGATTTTTCTTAGTTTTAAGATTGATAATAGACACATGGTAATTCATTGGAAAGCACCATTGGTCACCAGAGATGATGGAGCTTACATGGGAATTGAAATCAAGCTGTAGCTCCTGGACAAGAAGGTCAGTAGGCTTGTAGCATAAAGGGGCCAAATCACAGCAAGGATCTTGCCATAAAAGGAAAGTATTGCCATTTCCAAGGACATATTTTATGTATTTGAGGGCCAAGGGGCGAAGATTTAGAATTTTCCGCCAACTCCAAGAGCAGTTTGAAGGAATTTTTGCAGTCCAGAACTTGCATTTCCCCAGGAGTGTACTTCGAGCCCACTCTACCCAGAGATTCGTGAAGCGTGGATTAATTAGGGAAAGGAGGAGATGAACTTGTTGTGCTTTGTTCCATTCCTCCACTTTTTTAATACCAAGCCCTCCTTCCTTAAAAGGGAGGGAAATAGTAGACCAGGCTATGCGGGAAGAGTATGAACCTATCCAAAGAAAAGACATAAGAATTTTGTCAATTTTTCTTACAATATACTTAGGAAAGAGAAACATTCTGCTCCAGTTGGATTGGATAGCAAAGAGTACCGAAGTTATAAGTTGTCTTCTTCCTGCAAAGGATAGAAACTTGTTAGTCCAGGAATTTATTTTCTTGGTAATCAGCTGGATAAAGGGCTCGCAATCAGAGGCTGAAAGTTTTTTGGTGATGAGCGGAACTCCAAGAAACTTGACAGGCTCATTAGTGACTTGCATTTGGGATAGAGCCAAGATCTCTTGCAGATGTTCAGATTTTATATTAGAGCAGAATAATTGGCTCTTAGTTGCATTCCTTTGAAGACCTGAGAGGGAGGAGAATATATCCAAGGCATGGAGGAGGCTTTTGACTGAGGATACATCGCCTTTGCAAAATAGCATGAGATCATCCACAAAGATGAGGTGAGAAATTTTCTCGGCTCTCCAGTGATAAGAGAAAAGGGGGTCCACAGTTTCCTTTGCCAAAATCATACTGAGCACCTCCATAACAATAACAAATAAGTATGGAGATAGAGGGTTTCCTTGACGTATTCCTCGTTTTCCTTGGAAGTAGCCACACAAGGAGCCATTAATTTTAAAAGAAAACATGGTTGTAGAGATACACGATTTTATCCAGGCAACAAATTGATAAGGGAAGTTCATCAATGTCAAGGTATCAAGGAGAAAATTCCAGCTGACTGAGTCAAAAGCTTAGCGAAGGTCAATTTTAAAAGCACATCTAGGTGGCCCTGCTTCCCTGTGATAACCTCTTAATAATTCTTGAGCAATGAGCATATTGTCTCCAATTTTCTTTCCTTTGACAAAAGCTGCCTGTTTTGTGGAAATTAAGCTTGGAAGGATCTTTTGTACTCGGTTTGCCAGAATCTTAGAGATACACTTGTATAGTGTGTTGCAGCAAGAAATAGGTCTGAAATCACCCATACCAGTTGGATTTTGAACTTTTGGGACCACAACAATAGCAGTAGCATTAATTTCTCTGAGCATCGTACCATTATTAAAGAAATGTAAGATAGCTTTTGTAAAGTCATTACCAACAATGCCTCAAGTGTGGAGGAAGAAATTAACATTAAAACCATCTGGTCTAGGGGCTTTGTTCCTTTTCATACTTTTCAGAGTGTTAAAAACCTCGTCTTCAGAAATGGGGTTAATTAGTTGATGGGCTAGGTCCTGTGGCAAAGATTTAGCAATGAACTTTTGAAGAGCCTTTTTACCCGGGTAAGGAGCTAGTGAGGAACCAAGAAGTTCTTTATAGTAACCCACTGCTTCCCTCTTAATATCATCTTGGTTATGGAGAGATTTTCCTAGAGCATCATTAAGCAAGAGGATTTTGTTCTGGTTCCATCTATTCTGCAACTAAGCAAAGAAGAAATTCGAGTTCTTATCCACAGAATCAAGCCATTGAACCCTAGATTTTTGCCTTAAGATTTTTTCCTCATTAGCCATAGCATCCTCAAGAGCTGCAAGGAGAGCCTTTTCAGTATCAATATTAGACTGATTAATATCACCAGGGGATTGTTGTAAGTGCAGTTGGAACTCCTGGAGGTCCTTCCTTGCTCTTACTGAGGAAATTGAGTTCTTTCGATGGTCAGAGTTTAATTTGATTAACCCTTTCTTTGTGATCCTCAATTTTTCGGCAAGAGCAAACATAAGGGACCCCTGGACTTGGGTATTCCAGGCCTCAGTCACCATAGTGCTAAATCCATCCAGCTCCAACAAATAATTCAAGAATTGAAAAGGCTTAAAAGAGGGCTTGATTTTAATACCTGTATCAAGGATAATAGGAGCATGATCCGACATTCCCCTGGCCCCAAAAGTGGCAAAGGAGTGTGGCAAGTTGGTAAGACAACAGTCATTCCCCAAAACTCTATCAATCTTCCTAGAAATTGTGAAATTTGCTTGACCATTCCACCAAGTATGATGAGGACCAACCGCTCTAATATCAGTGAGCTTGTAGTTAAGAATGCAGTCTTTGAAATCATGCATCCTCGCATCATAAACCCCCCGACCTCCCCAGGCATCTTCCAAGTCGAGGATGACATTGAAGTCTCCAAGCACAAGCCAACTGTCATGTGTGCTAGCATTAAGATTACATAAATCTGCCCAAAGGGATTTCCTTTGGAAGGCCAGGTTGAAAGCATAAACAACACTAACCAAAAAAACAGCCTTAGTCTCAATATGGTGGAGGCGACAGTGCATAAGTTGGCTAGACATATGCAAAACTGAAACTTGGATAGAACGAGGATCCTAGCCCACCCATATTCTTCCATTCTGATGGTGGCTATAATTATGAAGCCAGTGCAATGTCTATTAAGCTTGGAGGCAATAGCATCTGCTTTGTGAGATTTAACTGGAGTCTCCAAAAGACCCACAAACGAGATGCCATTATTTTCAAGAAATACTCTAATATCTTCTTGCCTAGGAGATTTATTGAGGCCCCGAACCTTGTATGATCTTCATCAAAAGATTGGGGGGGGGGGATTATTTTTTTCCTTCTTCCCTTTTTCTTCTGCGAAGAAGAAGATTGGGAGTGAAGAGGTAGAGATGGGCTATCCCCAAGACTTATGGAGTGGATTTCATGAATTTTGAGAGCTTTAAGTTCCATTTCATCTACCCCTTTAAGCTTGCTGAGGAGTTTGTTGTTAAAAGGGAAAGTACTACCATCGGAGGAACCTTCACCTGGGTCTCGAGCAACCCCCAGGTCCTTGTTCTTCTTCTTTGAAACTTCGATCCAACCTTCATTAGTTTCAGAGGGGATCACAGGATGTCCATTAGAAGGAGAAGCTAGTGATTTGGTCACAAGGGGCACTGTAGGGACTGCAGGTTGATCTTGTCCAACAGAGGTGGGGCTAATTTTGGATTTATCTAGAGCCTTCGGAACCTAGACATAGTGAGCTTTTGGACATTTAAAAATTGAATGCCTAAAGACTTTGCACATAGGGCAAGAAGGAGACCTATTCTGATACTCAACAGCTACAGTAACAGAATCGCCAAAACTATTATCTTCATCAAGAGTAAATACTGAAATCTGTTTTGGCCAAACAGATGCAGCATCCATTTCAACACAGACCCTAGCAAAGGGCATGGGATCCAAGTTTTGGGTGGTTTTGTCCAGAAAGAGAGGTTTGCCAATTCCACTTGCAACATAGCTTAAACCCTCTATCACCCAGTAGGAGAGTGGGACATTATGGAATTTTACCTAAACAGGGGCTTTTGTACAACATTCAATGTTGGTAGAGAATCCCTCCTTCCAAGGCCTGAGAATGAGAAGTTTGTTATGGATATAGTTTGGCCCCAAAACTAAAACATTGTCCCTGTCAGTAACCGTATTAAAACGAAACATATAGAAGTTTTGGTGGGTGAAAACTCTCATTAGACCAAGATTACCCCAAAGTTTCAGGGCAATAGGAGCAACAACATTATAAGGAATTATAGATCGGAGGAAATGGCCTACCAAGCAGGTTTCAAACTGTTTAACACCTTTGTTTAAAACATCTACAGGAGCCTTAACAAGCACTGATCCATTTTCCAGTTGAGGGGGAAAAAATTGGAGGGTTACAGGTTTAGTAAACTTATTACCAACAATATTGCTCCAGGATTTAGGATTTTCATGTTGCAACAGATTTGACCTCAAATGGGGACCAGAGCCAGTAGATGAGGGTTGGGGAGGGATGGGTTCAGAATGAGAAGGGGGAGCAGCAAGAACTCCAATCTCAGAGCAAGGAGGTGCCCTAGGACTCCCAAAGCAACCTGCAGAATAGTTAGCTGAAGAGGGTTTAATAGAATCAGGAAAAATACCTGAAAGAGAGAACTGTTGAACATCAGCTAATGACCAACCAGCAGACTCGAGAAATCTGGTTAGGGCTTTATTCTTCCTACGCTCATAGATAACAGAGTCTCTATCATTCTTGGAAAGTGAAGCAGCAGCAACAAAGATATTTCTAGAGTTATCGATGACGGAATCAGACACAAATTCACCATCTTCAGAGCTAGAATCATCGTCAACAGCAGAAACCAAGTTAATGGGGGTCTGAGAGGGGTTAGACTCTACCATAGGCAGGGTTTCAAGAGGGAAAGGGGAAAGAGTTGCTCCCCCCAATCTTGAGTCCATGGGAAAAGAGTACGAGAAGAAAGGATCTAAGAAAAACACGTGAAGGAAGAAAAGGAAGAAGATGAATAGTAGAAAGCGGGAAAAGTTAAGGGGGGGTTAGAGAGAAGGAGGAGCATTTATTTGGGCCTGAATTGCATGTGTGACGACCCCATAATCCCTCACTGGATCAGGGCTTCGTCAAAAGAAGGAAAAGGTAACCACACATCCATTCATAAAATAATTACCGAAAGAAACGATAACGAAGAGTTATTACAACCCGAAATATTACATTTACAGCGGAAGCTATTCCGTTTCTATGTTGTAATACAAAACATCATTTCCCAGATCATCTTCCTTTCTTCCCTCCTTATTGGCATAATAAGACTAGCCACCCTTAGTAATCGATCATTCTTGCCTTTCCCTTGTCTGAGGGCTCAACCTTTATATCCTATCCTGCAAACATTAAAATTCTACGAAAATGAGCGATTTATGCCCAGCAAGTATATATATAATTTGGGGAAAACAAATCTGGAATATTTCAAAAAGAATTCAATTCTATTAAGAGGCTTAGTGAATCAATACTAATGCCTCAAAAATCCTTAAGGAATCTTTAGGACTACTAATGATAAACAATTGTGTAATCCTTCTTAAAACAAAGCATAACTTCCTTGAAGTAAAGATATCCATCGGGGGCTAAAACCGCTGGATCTGCTAACCATACGGTATACAGCTGGCCTAACTGTGCCCGTATGATCCCTCCTTGTGTGAACGTACGTAGTCACTTAAAATTCTTCTAGGTCAGGTGAAGAACAAATCAGCACCTTTCCTTTCCTCTAGCCATCCATGTGGCATAATCATTCAAGGAATATGGCATTCTCATCTGTTGCACAGATATAACATTGAAAAAAGATAGCTGAAAGAGCAAAGCTTCTTTATATCCATGCACTCTTATTTATGTCATGCTAGCAGAAATTAAAGCATAGCATTATGATTCACAAGAAAATTAAATATCATAACTTTGTGTGCATGTCGAATCAATTGATCATGCGCTTAACTGAAATAAGCATAGGAGTGATAATATACTTGCATCAACTTGCAATAAACGTAAGGTTGTGAATATACTTGCCTCGGTCCTTTGCAACAAAGTTTCAAATCAATTTACTTGTGAGAGAGAGATTCTGTAAATCATGCAAGTAATTTTTAATACTTTAATAAGAATTTATGGAAGAAAACATGTATGTGATGCCCTTAGACTTTATTATTTTAAAGAATAATATCATAAAATAGTTTTAAGAAAATAATATTTTATAGTCTCGATAGCAGACTAGGCATTGGAGATAAATTTTCTCATTAACAAACTCGTCAGGGACTGATAATTATAGCCATCAGGGACTATGAAAAGGTATCGGGGACTAATACGTGTATTGGACGCGCCAGGGACTAAAACACGTTGGGGACTAAAGTTCCGCGTCGGGGACTAAAACACGTATCGGGGACTAAAACTCATCAGGGACTAATGACGTCATCTCAATTCTATCGGAGATTAAGGGTGACGTCATCGGAGACTAACTTCTCATCAGAGACTGATGACGTCATCAGAGACTAAATAACTGATCAGAGACTAATGACGTCATCGGGGACTAAACTTTAGCCTGTCAGAGACTAAAGCTAACGTCATCTTCAGAGATTAACAGCATCTCATAAAAGATTAAAGCTTGTTTCTGCTACGATGGAAGGTTTTTCATGCTCAAACTCAGCTTATGATGTCTTATGAAGATGCAAAAGAATAAGAACTTAGCATAAATCTTTGATGCTATGCACGAAAGAACTGAGTAGGGTTCCAGATTCTTACCTCCTTGTTTTTAAGGGTGAAATCAAAGCTATTCTGAAAATAATTTCCGAGAGAAAAGCTTGGAAATTTATGGAGATGGTATGTTTAAACGAAACTCTGAAGAGAGAAATTTTGGAAAAGGAATTAAAATTTCATCTTGAATGAGGTATTTATAGAGCTCAAAGGCAGTAAGCTAAGGTTACTCATTAAAATAAAATGATTGGTTAATTTGGACGGTAAAACGGCTATTCATCATGACTTCTTGACAGCATACAGCTACTGTCCTACATGCATGAAAACTTAGCCACCTAATCAGTTTCTAATCAAACACGTAATCACAAATACTACGTAACCCTCTCCTTTTCCTCCATGATGTTCAATATAATCTTATATGGGATTTGCTAATCCCCTTTTTGATACCTTTTTAAGGAACTTACCCTCATAATCATGGGTATCATGTCATCATAAAAATTTTCATTGTAGATATGAATTTATCATTCCTATTTAAAAAAAAAAAATCTTCCATGCAAAAATATAATAACACAAAGTAAAATTATTTCTTATCATAAAATACATTTAAAATTTTCGGGTTCTCACAGCATGTAAACCCAATTGAGTGAGTTATAAATTCATTTAGGTTGGTTTATTCAGATTTGATTGAGTTTATATTAATTAGATTAGGAATATGATTAGATAATCAGATTACGAACATGATTAGATGGTCAAGTTTGGATTTGGATTTTGAGTCCTTAAGAGTTATTATAAATAGGATTGTATTTCCTTTATTTAGAAATAATGAACTAAGAATTTTTTTTTTCAGAAAAGTGTCTTACATGTTTTTTTTAGTGTTCAAGAATGATTCTTGAAACCTAACACACACGTAAATCTGTTCAGCAACACAATCACGAAAGGTTCTTGATTCCCTTATGTCACCACATCAATAATTCAGCAAATTTAAGAAAATCTTGACTACAGTCCACGCACAACAAACTAGTAATCAAGAAAGGTTCTTGATTTTAGAGTTTTCCTCACCAATACCAAAAAAACTCTAACTTGATTCTCCAAAAATGTGAATTATAACTCAATCCTGCTCCCCATTTGATTTTTATGTAAAAAAGATTAGAAATTAAGAAGAAGAAGAACAACAAACCAGAAGGGTTCTAGTTCTTGATCTTGCGCATCAAGAACAACAATTAGCTGCTCCTTTTTCTTGTTCAATCACGCAAATCCAGCCTTCAACTTCATTTATTACCACGCACTAATCAACCTCCTTGATCAACCAACCTCACACCAATATGATCCAGGAAGAATAAACTAGAACGTACACCACACAAGAAACCAGAAAATAAGAAAGGATCACACGTTCTTGATTTCCCACTCCCAACGTCGTTCTTGATTTCCCACTCCCAACGTCGAACCTTGCTCTGATATCAATATGATTTGTGAAGAACTTTAGCACAATTGCATCACCTATGCTTGAGTGTCTAAAGAAAGGAGGTGAGTTTAGATGGACGAAAGCTGCCCAAGAGAGTTTTGATTTGCTGAAGCAAAAGTTGATGTTTAGCACAACTAGTCATCCACAAACGGATGGACAAATGGAAGTGGTGAACAAAACCTTAGGAGTGTACATTCTAGTTCACAAATGTGTCCGTTTGAAGTTGTTTATGGCTTTGTGCCATTGAATCCATTGGATATGTTGCCAATTCCAATCAAGCATGCAGTTAACTTGGATGGACAATCTAAGGCAGAATATGTCAAGAAGCTACATAAGGAGGTTCAAGCGCGGTTGCAACGAGCTAATGAGGCATATATTAGGCCTATATTGGTATCAACAGCAAGGTTTGGCGTTGGGAGTGGGAAATCAAGAACGTGTGATTCCTTCTTATTTTTTGGTTTCTTACGTAGTTTTTTGCATGGTGTACGTTCTGGTTTGTTCTTCTTGGATTATATTGGTGTGAGGTTGGTTCATCAAGGAGGTTGATTAGTGCATGGTAATAAGGTGGAGTTGAAGGTTGGATTTGCGTGATTGAACAAGAACAAGGAGTAGTTGATTGTTGTTCTTAACTCGCAGGATTAAGAACTAGAACCCTTCTGGTTCGTTCTTCTTCTGCTTCTTAATTTCTGATCTTCTTTGCATAAAAATCAAAGGGGGAGCAGGATTGAGTTATAATTCATATTTTTGGAGAATCAAGTCAGAGTTTTTTTGGTGTTGGTGAGGAAAAATCTAAAATCAAGAACCTTTCTTGATTACTGGTTTGTGGTGCACAGACTGCAGTCAAGAGTTTTTGAATTTGCTAAATTATTGACGTGGTAACATAAAGGAATCAAGAACCTTTCGTGATTGTGTTGCTAGACAGATTCATGTATGTGTTAGGTTTCAAGAATCATTCTTGAACCCTAAAGAAACGATTGGTGGTGGGTTTTGTGATCAAAAACATATCTTAATTATTCTGGTTTGTTGGCAAGGATTTGAAGAACATGATTAGCACACATTGGAGTGAAAAGTAGTTGGTTTCTTTCTTGTTCATAAGATATAAACAAAGCCCTATTCGTGTGATTCAAGTAGCCTTAGAAGTGAGATTCGTTCAAGATCCTTAAATTGACTTCTTATATGCATATCAATAAGTTGATTTAAGTTATCTGAGGTTGTAGGCTGACCACTCTACATTAATTACTCATCCAGGAATAACAAGTAGCTTTCTAATGATGCAAGAATTAAGCATTTTAGAAAAGATATGAGTGAGATATCACACATCAGTCTAAGACTTTTATTTTGAAATAGAGTTGCAAGTGAGGATTTTCACCCATGTTCAAAGAATTGCATGTACCTCTGCACAAGGAATTAGAGTACAAGGCTCACATAGTTGGAAAGATATGCAAGTTTAGGTTTTAGCAAAAGAAGAATCACCCAAAAGGCTTACCCCTGGAGGAAGTTATGAGTTTTTCCCAAAAGTAGGTTTCTACTGACTGCTACAAGCAGATTGCAAGACAAGAGAAACTAAGGTTCAACAAAGAAAGTCTGATGTACATTACATGATACTAGCACATACATTTATGAGACCACATCACAGTACTTCAAGTTTTATTCTATGGATGCTATGAATGTCAATCAAGAAGTCATAATATTAAAATGATGAAAAGGAATGATGCACTCTCTACGCAAATGGATCATGTCAGTAGGAGGTGGTCTCACAGCCTTTGTCTCATGTTCAGCTCCTTCTATGTGAAGATGTACTTCAGACTCTTATGGTTAGTGTAGATTTCACATTTTTCTCCTTATAGATAATGTCTCCAAATATTCAACTCAAATACGAAGCAGCCAACTCCATGTCATGTGCTGGGTATCATCTATCACAGTCCTTCAGTGGTCGAGATGCGTAGGCCATGGCTATGAATTTGGCATAGAGTTTCTCCATCTTTAATGTCACTAATGTTATCCTCAAATGTTCAGCATGTTCCTCTTCCGTCATAAAATAGATGAGGATGTGGTCGATGACCACAATGATGAATTTGCCTAGTTGCTGCTTGAATACTTAATTCATCAGGTCCATAAAAGCAGCTGAGACATTGGTGAGTCAGAATGGAATCACTAAAAATTCGTAATGACCATATCGAGTCCTAAACTTAATAAACACAAACTGGAATAGATGCAAAGTTATCCCCCTGATGAGGATGAACCTTCAAAAACAGTACAAATATTTAAAATGAATACAAAAGAATTCAAGTTAAAATAGTTTTATTATAAAATTGGGTTTATCTGGGAATCTGTATAATCACAATGTGATTAACCAACTACAAATCTGTAAATGAATACATCTTCTTTGTTCACACTTCTAGTTGGAATCTCTCTCTATAATATTTCTCTCAAGAACTATTACAAAGCTTCTCTCTAGTGTGTGAAGACAATTTTGATATCTCTGTGTTAATCATCTCTCTTCTTTCATGGTGTATTACAACCATTTCATATATAGGAAAACAAAAAATAAAAATCATTTGCTTGTCATGCTTCTTTTTCAGTGTAGTCGTAAAATGTCCTGACATTGTCCTTTTGGAGTGACAAGTGTCAAACTACTGTTGGCTATAATTGTTTCTTTTCAGTCCCTGTTCTCCATGCCTTTCTGGTGCAAAAGGTTGTTATTGGACCACCAAATCCCAAGGAATATCATCTTAGATATACCCCTTGCTTCTATAACAATATCAGTGCATAGCTTGAAAGCCCTGATGACGAGTAGACTAGGTCATAACTATCCCCTGATGACAAGTCTTAATGTTGACTTGATCAGTGTTTCTGGATCCCCTGATGACAAGCCTTGATGTAGACTTGATCAATGCTTTGGTATCCATTGATGCTAATCCCTGATGTAGAATTAGATCAATGCTTCTTAATCCCCCAATGTTAAATCCCAATGCTATCCACTGTTATCATCCATGGATGCAGTGTTCAAGTTATCCTCTGAAGATATCCCCTGACAGTTAAGTTGTCCACTGATGGTATTCCCTGACTGTCAAGTTGTTCCCTAATGTTATCCCCTGACGGCCAAGTTTTCCCCTAATAGTATCCCCTGACGGTCAAGTTTTCCCCTGATGGTATCCCCTGACAGTCAAGCTATCCCCTAATGGTATCCCTTGATAGTCAAGTTATTCACTGATGCCTTTTTGAACGCTAACATCTTTGATCACTAATACATTGTTGGCTTTTCAATGAATATTTGTTGTGCGAAAAACTTGAGCATCAAGTACAACCAGACATTTATTAATACTAACAATTCCTTCGAAATATCCAATGATGACTTACTTAGTACAGTATAGGCTATTCCCTGTCAAACTAAGTTGTCTATCAGTGAATGCTTGTTTGTGCAAATATACTAAGGTTTATTGAACACCTTCAGTATTTAGAAGTGCACATTTATTAAATGAATAAAAGAATAATTGCATCATCATCATCAATAACATTATACCTAACAATTTCCCCCTATTTATGATTATCAATTGGGTAACCATAAATCTAATTTATTTACTGATGATGATGTCAAAAGCAAAAGTATAAAGAATAAAGAATAAGGATTGCAATTGCATTAATCTAATTGTATTTGTACAAAAAGAAAGAAAAACTATTTACAAATTTATAATACTTAAACAAGTTTTTATCACTTAGGTTTCAAGATCCTTTGGTTGCTAAGCTTTAACAAAAGGAAATGGATGGCTTGATTCTATCGGTTGTGAGTCACTTCCAAGCCCTTGTCTTCTTTGGTCAGGATTTTGAGCAAGAATCCTGAGTCTCTTGTTTTATTCACCAGCCTTCAATGAATTGATCTCCTTTTCAAGCAGTCTTCTAAAGTTGACAATGTTGACATTTGTGCTTTGCTCCAAGTCTTCAAGGACAGATCTAATATCTTCCAAGTTAACTGCAGCAAGTTGTGACTAGTAAAAGGTGATGATCTCCCCTTTGGAATTTTTGAATTCAACATTCATGGGGCTAGTTATCATCATAGGATATTCTTTGCATCCTTTTACTGGGGGACCATTCCTTACAACTATTGAGATCCTATCATCAACTTTGGCCTCTTCAATCTCCTTTAATACTTTCTAGACTAGCATGGCTCTGAACTTGATGACATGCTCATTCTTATGATAAACAATCTGGCTTAGAACATGCTTGACCTCCTCAAGGTTAAGCTCATCAACATCTTTATCTTGTATGTTCTTCTCTTGCCTATCAACATCTTTATAATATAATTTCAAGGGTTTTTCCATGGCTGTGGACAAGTTTTTGATGTCATTGATGGCTTTCCTCATCTTCTCTAGCTCTCCCCTCAAGTATCTGTTTAGCAGTGAAGTGTTTGGCATGACTTTCTTGGCAAAGGTAAGTTGTTCAACATCTATTCTCCTAAACCAATCAAAAGAGAATGTGAACTCTGACATATTCTTCATTTAGATGACAATGACTTTCTCTCTATTGCTTTTGACTTTGACATTTATGCTATTGATAGATTTCATGTATGTCAGGTTCTTCCCTTAGGAATTCTTCCAGCGTAAGTGCTCTATATGTTATAGGAGGAGAAGTTTGAACTTTGACTTAAAATGACTTGGGTTTGGATGCATCAGGGGATGTTGAAGGTACTTGAGTGTCGGGCTTCATTGGTTTGTCTTTATTTTTATCCCCTGATACACCTTTTGAGAGCTGAGATTTCTTTGAGGGTTTTGGCTTGACACTTCATTTTACTTCTCTCTTCTCCTTCTCCACTGCCATCTCCTTTTCTTGTTGGAGTTGATGTGCATAGAGTGCATCAGTTTCCACTAACTTTGTTAGAACAAAATAAGCTAAAGTGTTTGTAGAAGGAGGGTTGAATACAAACATCACAACTTTTTTGAACTTAAAGCTTGAAAAGCACACACTGGAATAGCTATAATGACCAGAAAAATAGAAAGGATATTTGATATGAAAACACACAGATTCAAGTTAAAATAGTTGTATTATAACTTGTATTTTTTTAGGATTCTGTTATAATTACAAAGTGATTAAACAATTACAATTCCGTAAAGGATTACAACTTCTTTACTCACACACTAGTTACTAATTTTTCTTTGAATATTTTTTTTAAGAACTATTTCAAAGCTACTCTTTGTTGTGTAAGTGTTGTGGTAATTTTTGGTGGCGTGTTACAACTCTTCCATATATAGGAGAACAAATATAGAACCCATATGCAAGTCATGTTTCTTTTTCAACGTAGCCACAGTATGTCATATCATTGTCCTTTCAGAGATACGTGGCAGACTGCTATCGGCTAATGTTTGATGTAGGCTTAAACATCCTACATCATATTGGTATCAGAGCAAGGTTTGGCGTCGGGAGTAGAGAAACAAAGGTGTGTGACTCTTTCTTGTTTTCTAGATTTCTACGTGGAGTGTAATCTGGTATTTTGTGCTCAAACTGTGATCAAGAATTATCGGAAGTTTGTTTGAATATCCAATCAAATTAAGCATGTCTGATTTAAGTGGGCACGATAATATTGGAGAAACGGGCTTACCTCGTGGAACAACTTTACAAGACGCAAAGATCCATCGAATGCAAAATCAATTGGATCGATTGGAAAAGATGATGGCCAGATTGTTGGGACATAACAATGGTCATGCTCGAGAAACTGAAGGTCCAGAATAAGAGCTGGAAAATAATGTTCGTAACGACCCACCTAATGTTCATGAAGAACATTCCAATATAAAACTAAAAGTTCCTTCTTTCACTGGAAGCAGTGATCCTGAAGAGTTCTTGGAATGGGTTCAAAAGGTCGAAAAGATCTTTGAATTCCAAAACCACACAGAAGAAAGAAAGTGTAAACTAGTAGCTCTGGAGTTCTCGAAGTATGCTAGCCTATGGTGGGATAACCTAGTGGCTCAAAGAAGACAAGATGGTGACGAACCCATTACTAGTTGGCGCATGATGAAGAATTTAATGAGGAAAAGGTTCGTTCGTGATTACTACAAACAGGAGTTATACTTGCATTTGCAAACACTTCGACAAGGAGGTATGAGCGTTGAAGATTATGTGAAGGAGTTTAAATCTTTAAAATTGCGATGTGAACTGGTCGAGCCAAAGGAGCAAACTATTGCTCATTTCCTAAGAGGATTGCGTAGAGAAATTGCAGATACGGTTGAACTTAGTCCGTATGTGTTTTTCAAAGATGTTGTAAAATTTACTGTGAAGGTGGAAAGACAACGCAAAGTGAATGCAAACAGATCCTACTCAAAACCTAACAAAAGTACTAGCTCTTGGAAATCGGAGGATAGAAAAACTGAATCAAGTGATTCCAGGAACAAAGGCAAAGAGAAAGTAATGGACAATATGGTAAAAAAGGAGAAGCCAAAGAAGGACCTGAGTAACATTACTTGTTACAAATGTAAGGGGCTAGGCCATTATGCCATGGATTGTCCTAACAAAAGGACTTTCATTATACAAGAAGTGAGAGAAGCGTTTGCTATGGAGAAAACTCATGTCAGTGACTCTGAATCTGATGAAGAGTATGAAAATGAAGTCGAGGAACAAGAATTAGAGTGTGATAATGGAGAGCTTCTAGTATTGAGACGATTACTTAACACCCTAGTAGTCGACGAGGTTGATCAACGAGAGACTATATTCCAAACAAGGTGCACTGTGTTGAAGAAGGTATGCAACTTACTCATCGATGGGGGAAGTAGCACAAACGTGGTTTCAAGTGAGGTTGTGGAGAAACTACAACTCAAGACAATGGAGCACCCAAATCCATACAAGCTCCAATGGATTAATCAAGACAATGTGGTGAATGTCGACAAACAAGTCTTAATTCCATTTTCAGTTGGCGACGTGTATAAGGACGAAGTATTGTTTGATGTTGTACCGCAGATGGACGCATGTCATATGCTTTTGGGAAGACCTTGGCAGTTTGATCGCCATGTCATGCATGATGGAAAGCATAACACTTATGCTTTTCACAAGGAGGGCTAAAAGATCGTACTAAAGCCTATGATACCCAAACAAATTGTGGATGATCGTAAGGCAAGGGCTAAGGTAAACAAAGCGTCAAAGGTAAAGGAACCAAAAGAATCCTTGCTTATGAGTAGACATGAGATAAAATCAAACTTACGAGAGGGTGGGACTGTTCTACTATTACTGGTACGTGAAGTATTGAAGTCGAATTCATTGATCAATAATCCACGGCTTCAGAGCTTACTTGACGAGTTTAAAACATTATTTCCCGAAGAATTGCCTAAAGGATTACCACCAATCTGAGGCATTGAGCATCGGATTGACTTGATACTGGGAGCATCGTTACCTAATAGAGCAGCCTATAGATGCAACCCAGAGGAGGCGAAAGAGTTGAAAAGGCAAGTTGATGAATTGATCGAGAGAGGATATGTTCGCGGATCCATGAGTCCGTGTTCAGTTCCAGCCTTACTAGTACCGAAGAAAGACGAATCCATGAGGATGTGTGAGGATGTTCTAGTTTGACAGGTTTGTTTTCTTTCCGTATTGGATTAGATTTCTTTCCAATGTAATATTCTTTCCAATTAGGAATAGGGATCTTAACAGCTTATAAATAGCTGCTCATGTTGTACAATAAAGATATAGTTGATTGATTAATAAAATTCAGAGTTATTCTATAATTCCTTCTTGTTTGTGAGATATAAACAAAACCCTATTCGTGTGATTCGAATAGCCTTGAACGTGTGATTCGTTCAAGAACCCTAAATCTACTTCTTGTGCGTACATTGATCCGTTGGAGTCATTGGATGCCAAACAAGCTGATGCGGTTTCAGATGAAAGAATAAATCTTGCTTGGAAGGAAATATCCTTAGATTTATTTTTTGTTACTATATTTGCAAGATGTTGGTTAGGAAGTGCTTATCAACCTATTATTACTTTACTTGTTAACATTGAGTTAAGCAACTTCGGGACTTAGCCAAGAGTTAGGCATCGGAAACTAGCGTCAGGGGATGTTTAACGCATCAGGGACAAAAGATGATGTCAACAGTGAATCTTTTTATTACATCAGAAACTATGACTGACGTCATCATCGGGGGATGTATTGTGCATCGGAGACTAGTTTATTCATCAGAGACTAATTTAACCCGTCAGGGGATAATTAGTCTCCGATAGTTATTTCATCCGTCAAGGAATGATTTAGTCTCCGATAGTGTATTTGGTCTGTCAGGGGATAATTAGTCTCCGACAGGTAATTATCCACTGACGGGTACAGTTATGTTAATTTTTCTATTTTATTATTTTTTGTGTTTGTTTCAGAAATAGTTTCCTATTTAAAATAGGTTTGTTATGTTTTCCTTATTAGATTAGATTGCTTTCCTTTGTAGAATTCTTTCCAAAGTAGAATTAGGGTTTTATAACAGCTTATAAATAGCTGCTTATGTTGGACGAAGAAAACAGACTTTGATTAATAAACTTGTGTGAGTTTTTACTTACGTTTATCCGAAAGTTGGTGGTAATTCCTTTAAACTTTCACAACTAATTTGTGTTAGTTTTGCGGGTGATTAATTTCTTTAAGCAAACTAAACAAATTGATCCTTTAGTGTTGATTTCTGGTGATTAATTTCTTTACGAAATCCTCCTAAAGTTATTTTTCGCAACCTGTGTTTGATCCTACCAGATCAAATACATCATCTTGGTATCAGAGCTTTGGTGAATGGATTGTTCTTGACTTATTCTACAACCTACAATCTAATGGCTGGAGAAGAAGAACAAATTATTCCCCGAGGACTTGTTTTCCTAGTGAGACGACCTAGAACTTGTAGAAGGGAGGGTTGAATACAAGTTCTTTGAAAATTCTTTTCGATTGACTGTTCTTTAAGAAATTTAAACTTTTATGCGGAATATAAAGAACACAATCAAAACTCTATAAACAATTGCCTTTATTTGATTTAACAATTGATTACAAGTTTTCTAACAATCAAAATAATCTTTGATCGTCAGCTTCTATTCTGTATATAAAGAGAATACAACTCTTTCAATTCTATACAGCTTCGTATTGTTATTCTGTAATATTTTAATTACAGCTTCTAAAACTAAGTTATCAAAAACCTAGTTTCCTAATTCAAATCAAATACAATCTTTCCAATTGAAAGATTTCTAACAATTTTCCTTGTCAGCTACGTCTTCAATAAAGTCTACGTGTGCATGGAAGACTTTTCTTCTTTGATTTGAACTCTAACTCCATCAGTGATTAAGTCCTCGACTAATCTCCGATGGCTTCTTTCATTAGTCCCTGATCACTTCGAGTAATATCTGATGCTTTGGCTTTAGTCGCTGATGACATCAGCTTTTAATCTCTGATGTATTGTATTAGTCGTTGATGACGTCAGCTTTTAATCTCCGAGTTATTGTGTTAATCACTGATGACGTCAGCATTAATCTCTGACTCTTTAGTTTCAATCCCCGATGACATAAGCTTTAATCTCCGATGACCAATCCTTCAATCTCTGATGAACAAAACTTTAATCTCCGATGAAGGATTCTTCAATCTCCGATTAACAAAACTTTAATCTCCGATGGGCAAAGTTCAATCTCTGATGAACAGAAACTTAGTCTCTGACAAGCCAAATTAAATCTCCGAAGGACTAATAAATTTAAAACAACTTGTTGAACAAACTCAACAAGTATTCCAGCAGTACATACAAATGAAATAAATCTATCTCTTTATTATAATGACTAATTTACAAACAAGAGATACTACTGCTAGCTACAATACTAAAGTGTTATAAACCAACACTTTTTTGTATATTTGTATTCCTAAGTATTCTAAGAACAATCATCATCAAATGTTTATAAAACCTAACAATCTCCCCCTAATTATGAATATCAGAATGACAAGCATAATTTCAAGGTTGATGATGATGTCAAAACTAATCTATTACAAATACTTAGTAAAAGAATAAAGAATTATAAAAATTACAAATGTACCTGAACTTTAGATCTTTGATCTATCATTCAGCTTCTCTCCCTGGATAATTTACCCAGCTTCTCCAAGGTTTAAACAACCCTGGCTACACTGAATAATACATTCAGCTACTCCAAGACTATGTCTGGCTTCAACAATTTTCACCTCAACTTTCTTTTACACATCAGCCCCTGTTTTTCTCAATTCTTCCTTTTTCTTCCTATTGTCCATTATCTTATTCCACCTTCTTGTCAGTAATTTCTTTACTACAACCTCTGAAGGTTTTTCAGTATTTTTCAAGTATTGAATGTAACCTTCAAGGGTTTCTACACTTGTGCTATTTATATCCCTATTGTAGTTAAAGAAATTTCTCACACCATGAAAAGTTTCATACCAAAATCCAAGAGGTCCTGGAGCTTCCCTGAATACTGTAGCTTCTAGTTTGACATGCAAGGCATGATGAATTTGTACTTTAAAGTCCTTGTTCAAATCAGAAGTACCAGGCACCACACTCATTAACCACTCCAAATCTTCTCTTCTTTGCTCTTCCAAAACTGGCTTTGTGATCTTGACAGAATCTCCATCTTCAAAGAAGATATGAAGCAATTCATTGTCACTCTGACCCTTGATCAAATCAATGTGTCTTGTCAGCTTCTTCAACACCTTTATGATTTCCTCTATGCTAGCCATTCCAACTTTACCAGTTGTTTTCTTTGAAGTTTGTGGTTTGGGAGGTCCACTTGTAGATACTAGTTCAGTTGAAACAGGTGTTGAAAATTTTGGTGTAGTAGGCTTCCTTGTAGAAATGGGTTGTGGCTTAAGAATTTCAGGTACAGGTATTAAGGCAGTTTCCTTGACTTGAAACTTCCTTGCAACTTTCTTTACCTCAGCCTCTGCTATCTCCTTATTTCTCCTTCTTGTTTCTGCTGCTTTTTGCTGTGGAGGCTTTTTCTTAGTTTTGGGAGTTTTCCTTTCTCTTGCTTTCTCCTCCTCTCTCTCCTTGGCTAGGATCTCTTGCTCCTCCTTGTCAAATTTTTCTTGAAGTGCTTGAGCAGCTAAGAAGTCAGATTCCACTAGCCTTGGATCCTGAGGAGCTACTAGAACTACTCCCCCTTCAACTTCCAATTCAACAGGCTTGAAAATCCTCCCAGCTCTTATTGCATCCCCCATTAGTCTAGGCTGTTCAGGCTGTGATGGTTCTTCAATCATAATGCCTTTGCCTTTATCTCTGGATGTGCTTGGGGCTCTGTTGGAGTTTGGCTTTCTGTTGGAATTTGAGGAAGACTCTGGCTTGATGACTTGGATGATATTGGCAGTTTTTGAACTTTGGATTCAAGCCTTGACAGTTTTGCCTGAATTTCTTCATCAATGTTAGCATATGTTGGCTGTGGTAATGAAGATGGTGTAGGTGTTGGTGTAGGAAATGGACCACTCTTGTGAGAACCCAATAATTCAAAAGTAAAATTTTGAGGATTATTTATGAATTTATCGTCCAGTAAATATTTTTTTTTTACGGTTACGTGTACGTAAGGGTTACGTAATTCATTACGCACACGTTCATTAATATTTATAACAAATGTTATATTGTTAATTATTGCGAGACAATAAATTGTGACAAGATATTTATTTTAAATTTTATTAGATGTTAATTTTGATAATAATTTTATAAACGCATTTTTATTTCGCCGAGGCGGATTAATTTTTCGGTTAATGCAATAAATAAATGCATAACCATTAAAAATGTAAATTAGTGAGTAATTAAATTTTTACTAATTACTCCTATGGTAAATAATTAAGTTACATCAGTTACAAATAATAATTACCATGCAATTAGTATGCAAGTAATTAGGGATTTAAATTTGAAATTCAAAATTCAAATGGTGCATTTATTAGGTAGTAAATTATTCCTTAATTTCCTTCCTTGCATGGTTAGTAATTTCACTACAGCAAAATCACTATCACATTTTCACAAACACTCTCAAATTCGGAGCATTATTCTTCCTCTCTAGCAAGGTTTTGGAATTTTCATTTGAAGCTTTTAAAGGTAAAAAAAAAAAAAATTCTGCACTTTTATTTTTACGTTGAAATTTTTTTTAATTATACCATGTTGTAGATAATATTTTTCAGTACGATTTTCGTATATTACACTTGTTCATATCATTTATATATTGTAAGTTATGAATTTTTGAAGTTTAATCATAATTTAAATGAAGAGAAAACCTTTAGCGACGCTTGTTCATCCTTTAGCAACGAATTATTCATATAGAATCCGAAACTTTGGATCCCTATTTCGTCCGATCTATTGCATGTTAGTTAGAATAGATTATTCCATTAGATTCCTTATGATTATATCTTCGATTTGACATAAACAATTTAAGATATGGTTGAGTATATATGATTTCGTGTTCATACGAAAATCTTATATAATTCCCGAAACTTTAATTCGATCTAGAATGCGTTATAGTTGATGAAAATCGAAATTTATTGCATGTATGAGTTCCTTGAGATCTCTAGATTCGTTTCCATGTATATATCGATCTAAATGGACTCAAAATGGCCATGAACGGCCACACGCGTAAGCTCGCCGGCGATAATGGCGAAGCTTGCTCCGACGGCCTTCAACGGCTGTTTTCCACGTTTTTCGGCGATGGCAAGCCGTCTAGGGGGGTATTTGCCTATGTATATCAACACGGTAGTGCTTTTTCCTTCGATCCGTGTGTGTGTGTGTGAGAAACAGCAATGGAAGGTAGCGGGGCTGCCGGAGTTCTTAGCCGAAATCTGCAGAAAGTGCAGAATCCGATGAAGGTGCACTGATCCGACCCGGATGACCCGACTCGGTTCGAGTTTGACCCGGATTCGACCCGGTTTTAACCCGGTTTGACCCACTGTTTTGACCCAGATTTCAAAATAAATTTTTTTTACTTTGATCCAATAAATTTTACCCACTTGATTTTAAAATTTCAACCCATTTTGAAAATTATTTTTGACCCAATCAAAGTTTTCAAAAATAAAATAAACACTTACATATTTTTTTAAAATATTAATAAATAATTTCTAAATGATTAAATAGTAATTATTATTTAATTAAAATAATTAAATAATAATTAATAAATGAATTTTAAATGATTAAATATTAACTATTATTTAATTAAAGTAATTAAATAATAATTAATAAATGATATTTAAATAATTAAATAAGTCATTTAAGTTAAGATTTAATTAAGAAATAATTCTTAATTAATTATAGACCAATTATTATTTAATTAAAGCAATTAAATAATAATTAATGAATAATTTCTAAATGATTAATAATAATCATTTAAAGCCTAAGTTGATTAATTAATATTTATTAATTAATTTAAGGCCTCCTTTAATTAATTTAAATTATCGAGGACCTACGAGTGACGTTTAACCAAGTCCACTAATCTCTCGGACTTCGATTCGGTTCCAACTGAATCCCAATATTACGAGTGACGACATAAGTAGTTAAGTATAGACTTGAGAATTTCATTAACACTTCGCATGAACATTTATCATGTGTATTTAAGTGGAGATTTCTCATATTATTATCTGTACATGTTTTACAAAATTTTCTGCTTTCACGAGTTAATAAACGTGAGCATTTTAAGGACCAAAGGCAAGTATACATTCAATCTTATGTTTATTTCAAGATAACGCATGATCACTTGTTTCGATATGCGTATGATATGTTATGAAATGATATGCATGTACATATCTCTTTTATATTCATGACAAATATGTTTCCAAATGATTTATATTTCAAACTAATGCGTATAATCAATTCTTCGATATACGTACATGATAATGATATTATGTTGATATTTATTCAAAGTTAAGTAAAGTATGATCATTCGATCCGATGTACGTGAAAAATATTGTACTAGATACAAGTACTTCTTGGGCGGTTATTAGCTGTTTAAGTTCGCTAATACGTCAAAGTAAACCCTATACGGATATAGAAGCCTTATTCTTTACCCCTTACTTGAAAAGTATATCCGTGTGGGTAAACTAACGGTTACGTGGATGCTTATGCCTGGCATCCCGTGCCTATTATGGATAGGGAACGGAAACCGAGGCATCGGTAACCGAACCCTTGCAGACAAATTTTTCTGCATTGACTATGTATGTCATTATGGTTAAGTCAAACGATCAGGTTGGCCATCTGATATAACGTTTGATTTAAGATAGTTCTTAAGGGCACCTGCGCCAAACAGACGGTGTTAAGAGTTCTTAAGGGCACGTGCGCCAAACAGACAGTGTTATAAGGCGCATGTGGTTTATTCAAGATTCCTCCAAGAAAAAGGTCAAATCCCTCGCTATCACTCTGGGACCCTAGAAACTATTTTCTTCTATATTATTCGGAGGTGTTGGACATTGTTTTCGTCCAACCTCATAAACACTTAAACCATTATTTTCCATCGTTCAAGCTTACCCAAATACTATCGAATATATACTTGCTGAGCCTAAATCGCTCATGTTGCTATGATTATAATTTTGCAGGTTATGGCGAGACGACCGATGCGTCTCATAAGGGAAAATAAAAAATGGAATTCTGAGAGCTTCCTGATATCACTCCTATGGATGGCTTTCAAGGGTAGGGTAAAGAGGGAGAAGATTATAGAAATGTTTAGACTTTAAGGCTTGTGTGGGCCCTAGTTTAAGACTTCCACTGTATTAAATACTCTTTAATGGATAATGTAATAGAGATTCGTTATTCATCTCTTATTTAATGTTATGCATGCTTGGATGTATTAATTATCTTTTGTCAATTATTGATGGTGCCCGAAATCTGTTTTATGATTTTTGGGGCTGTCACAACTCTCCCCCTTTTTGACATCAGCATCCTTAGAAGGGGCAGAGTTGGGTAGTCGGGCAGCAATGTCTTTTAGGAGGTTATGTATTTGATCCATTTTGACTTCAAGCAGACACATTTTACTGTCAGATTTAGCCTTATCCTTGATCAAGGTTTGAATCTGCATGACAGTTTGCCTTGAGAAGTGACCTTCATAGTGCCTCCTGATGTTCTCAGTCGCCAACTCCAGTTGCTGTCTCATGTCCTCCATTGCTGTCTTCATTCCAGTGGCCAAGTAGTGAGTGAATTTTGCATTAAGCTTCACTGCCTTAGTCACTTCATCTGCAACATCTTGAAAGGATTTTGCAGCTGCAAGGGACCCCACATTGGTCAAGTATTCCTGCCTGTATAGGGCAGCTGCATCCTCCAGGGTGTTTGTAAATTCTGAATCCAGCCATGCATCTACATTCTCTGGCTCTGGAGTCTCCTCAGCAGCAGTAGATTCAAATACAAGTCTAGTCTTCAAAGCAGAAATATGATCTTCTCTTTGTTGAAGATTTAGAAGTTCTTCATAGGCTGCATTTGACATCTCTGAAATGACTTGCAAATTTGCAGCCACTGCACTAGAGCTACCTCCAACTTCTCTTGTTGATGGAGAGGAAGTTGGAGCTTCTGTTTGGATTTGAGTGGAGGGAGCCACAGGTTTAAAGAACTCACCTGTAGAAAATTTCTCTATGTTCTTTTCTCCAAAGATCTCATCCTTGCTCACACCCTCTTCTTTTTCCTGGGGTTGGGCACCCAGCTTCTCAGTCTCTCCTTTTTCCAAGCTCTTTAAGGTATGACTCTCTGTTTGCATTTTCTATCCTTTTTCCAGGTCAGGAGCCTGACTCTCACTAATTATTCTCACTTCCTCACTCATATGGATTAGTGCACTCTGTCCTACAGAAGGAGGGGTTTGAGAAGTAGTATTGACAGCATGGATAGGGGGTTCCCTTTGTTTATCTTGGGCTTGGGATCTATCCATGGAAGATATGTGAGAGCTGGACTCGATTATTGGCTCCTCTTGGGTAAAATCAAGAGAATCAATTATTTGTGTATCAAAAGAATCAAGAATGGGAGAAAAAGGAGAAGAATGTTCAGTAGGGAGTGTTGGTTGTTCCTCAGATGACAAAAATTGAGGAACATCAAAAGATAACTCTGTGTGTGCACTCCTTGTGTCACTCTTTTCTTTTGCATTCTCTCTATTTGGTTCCTCTTGGCTGTGACCAAGAGTTTGTGCAGACTCTGTACAGTTTGTTCCTGGTTGGGAACTTTCTTCAATATCAATGTCCTTTTGGGAGGACATTGACAGTTTACTGTCTTTCCTTATAACCTCCATGGCCTTTTGGGAAGCCATGGATTCCTTTTGTCTTAGGGTTACAAGGGTTCTCTTCTTACTCTGAGGTGCCACCTCAGCTTCTTGTTCTCCCTCAGCCTCACTAGCACCCTCTGTTGTTTTTCTCTTTATTGGGAGCTTTTTGGCTTTTCTAGTATATGCAACCACAATCTGTTGGGAGACTGTGGAGGGTGCTTTGGATTGTGATTGAGAAGTTGTTGGGGGATTAGTTGGTGTTTGTGTGGTATCCCCAAAGAACTCCAAAGAATATGTGGTTGGAAGAGTGTCAGTGAGAAAGTTTCTCATGACAGTAGGATAGAATAGAGGTACATTTACCTTTGCCTCATACTTCTTCAAATCCCTAACCACTCTTTTAGTCTACAAAACTATAGGCACAAGTTGCATACTAGCAATATTAAGGTTAGGTATTAAATGATTTGCAATCATCATTAAAAACCTAGCATAATAAATTTTAGTTTTGTTGCCAGTTTTAAGTTTTTCAATCAGATTGTGCAAAATCAAAAGCCCTAAATTAATATGCCTATCATACAACACACTATATGCAATTTGTTGAGAAATAGTGGTGATGGCATCATATCCACTGCATTTTGAAGTAAAGGATTTGGTTATAATGTCAAAGAACAATGACCACTCTGGTCTAAGATGGGGACGTGTGATGGTCCCAACAGAACTTATCTCAGTATTATAGTTTAAGTCTTTAAACATACCTATAAGTTCTTCATCAGAGGCAAGGGGGTCATATTTTTCCCTTATGGGTAAGTGAAGTGCATTATTAACAGTGGTATGAGTAATAGTATAGTCTGTGTTTTCATACCTGAAACTTACCTGTGGAGAGTCATCACTTTCATCAGTGATTGTTGCAGTGCTCCACATGGTTGATATTACTTCTGCAGCTTGGATGGGAGCTTCATAAATGGCGTATTGTAGTGGAGAGCTCTTGAGGAAATCCACAAAGGGGTAGTATTTTGCTTCGAAATCATATTTATCAGCCACCCCTGCATGGTTAGTTTTGATAAAATCAAACTCACCAAACTTGAAGCACACTGTTTTTGCCGCCATTGAAGAGATCTGTAAACTTGTGAAGAAATCAAATTGTAGAGTTTGATACTTGTGATTACAAATGTGTTTGAAATTACTTTTATTAAAGTATAAGAGACGTTTGCTATTCAAGGATCATGGGTAACTACCAATTTACCCTTTTTCAGAGATTGCTCTAATCTCTGATTGACCCATGTGATAAGAGATTGACCCGATTAGTCTCCGATGAAGTAATTACTCGTCGGGGACTAAGATAATCTCCGATGAAGTAACTCATCGGGGATTAGTGTAATCTCTGATGAAATAGCTCATCGGGGACTAATGTAATCTCCGATGATGTAAATGTACTCATCGGGGATTAGTGTAATCTCCGATGAAGTAACTCATCGGGGACTAATGTAATCTCCGATGATGTAAATGTACTCATCAGGGATTAGGGTCAATCTCAGATGTTGTAATTTTGATTAGTCAGGGACTAATCATTTTACTTATCAGAGATCAAATAATCATTTTTCCAACAACCATATTGATGATTATTAGCTTCATTTTTCTATTTTATCAAATTTAAAACAGCTACTTGCAACTGTTAAACAACTTGAAAGTTTAAAACTTAATTTTTAGAACCATAATTTAACATTCCTAGTTCAGAAACTAGCCTGTTGAATGTAGATTCATCCAAAGGTTTTGTAAAAATATCTGCAAGTTGTTTATTAGTTGCAACCCAGTGCAATTCAATATTACCTTCACTAACATGTTCTCTAATGAAGTGATATCTTATATCTATATGTTTAGTTCTTGAATGTTGCACTGGATTTTCAGTTATGGCTATGGTACTAGTGTTGTCACAATAAATTGGAATTTTGGATAGTGTCATACCATAGTCTAGGAGTTGATTTTTGATCCATAAGATCTGTGCACAGCAACTCCTAGCTGCAATGTATTCAGCTTCTACTGTTGAAGTAGAAACTGAATTTTGTTTCTTGCTAAACCAAGAAACAAGTCTGCCTCCAAGAAGTTGGCAGCTTCCACTTGTGCTTTTCCTGTCAAGCTTACACCCTGCATAATCAGCATCTGAATAACCAATTACTTTAAAATCAGATTCTTTGGGGTACCATAATCCAAGGTTTGGGGTACCCTTTAGATATCTGAGTATCCTTTTTACAGCAATCAAATGTGACTCTCTAGGGTCAGCTTGAAATCTAGCACATAAACATGTAGCAAACATTATATCTGGTCTACTTGCAGTTAGATATAAAAGAGAGCCTATCATGCCTCTATAGCTAGTAATATCAATTTTCTTTCCTTTTAAATCTTTATCTAGCTTAGTGGCAGTAGGCATGGGTGTTTTTGCAGATGCACAATCAACCAAATCATATTTTCTCAATAAGTCTTTGATATATTTGGATTGACTGATAAATATTCCATCAGTTGATTGTTTTATTTGCAAGCCTAAGAAAAATGTTAATTCTCCCATCATACTCATTTCATATCTAGACTGCATAAGTTTTGAGAATTTTTTACGAAGATTTTCATTTGTAGACCCAAATATAATATCATCTACATATATTTGCACCAAAATAATATCTGAGCCTTGTTTTCTGTAAAATAACGTTTTATCTATGATACCTCTAATAAATTTATTTTCAATTAAAAACGGAGAAAGAGTATCATACCAGGCTCTTGGTGCTTGTTTTAAGCCATAGAGTGCTTTGTCTAACCTGTAAACATGATTAGGGAATTTGGAGTCTACAAAACCTGGGGGTTGTTGAACATAGACTTCTTCCTCCAATTTTCCATTAAGGAAAGCACCCTTGACATCCATCTGGTACATTTTGAAGTTCTTGTAGGATGCAAAAGTAAGAAAAATTCTGATTGCTTCAAGTCTAGCCACTGGTGCAAAGGTCTCATCATAGTCAATTCCTTCCTCTTGAGAGTATCCCTTTGCAACTAGTCTTGCCTTATTCCTTGTAATTGTACCAGTTTCGTCCAATTTGTTTCTGAAGACCCACTTGACACCTATTATAGATCTGTTCCTTGGTTTGGGTACCAGTCTCCAGACTTTGTTTCTAACAAATTGGTTTAATTCTTCTTGCATGGCAATAATCCAATCAGGATCTTGAAGTGTTTCCTCAATTTTCTTTGGTTCAATCTTTGATAGAAAACTGAGGTACAAACATTCATTTTGTGTTGCACTTCTAGTCCTAACTCCATCCTCAATATTTCCTATGATCAAATCTGTTGTGTGGTCTCTCAACCATGGTCTAGCTTTTGGCAGATTTGATCTTGAACTAGAGGCTTCATTTTCTAGATTGATTAAATTCAATCCAGCTTCATGAGCAGATTTTGCTCCCCCTAAACTATTGATCTCTTCTTCATTAACTCCCCCTGAGTTAGATATCTCAATAGTCTCTGTGTGTGCATCAGGGATACTAGTCTCTGATGTATCATTTGTCTCCGATGGAGAATTAATGTCATCAGTGACTTGTGTTCCATTTTGTTCCAGTACACTAATCTCTGATAATACATCAGTCCTTGGTACTTCATGCACAACAGTCAACTCCCCCTCAATTAAAGAGGAATCATTGTTATTTTGGGGATTTTCAGCATTCTCTGTTGGATATTCCCATGCATCCAATTCATTCTCAAAACTGAGAGGTTCATGTAATCCTTGACCAAGCATTCCTGGAATCTTTCTATCATCAAATGCAACTTGAATGGATTCCACAATAACCTTGGTTCTTAAGTTATAAACTCTGTATGCTTTGCTTGACAGAGAATAACCTAAGAAGATTGCTTCATCAGACTTATTGTCAAATTTTCCTCTTGTCTCTAATGAATCTCTCAGTACAAAGCACTTACAACCAAACACATGTAAAAACTTGAGAGTTGGTTTTCTCCCAGTCATTAACTCATATGGTGTTTTGTTGTAGGCTTTGTTTATCAAAGACCTGTTTTGTGTAAAACATGCAGTGCTTATAGCTTCCTCCCCAAAGTAGGTGGGAAGCTTAGCCTCTTGCAACATGGTCCTTGCTGCTTCAATGAGAGTTCTATTTTTCCTCTCAACAACTCCATTTTGTTGAGGAGTTCTAGGTGCAGAGAATTGATGAGTAATTCCTTTCTCATTGCAGAATTCAATTACTTGGGAATTTTTGAATTCTGTTCCTCTGTCACTTCTTATTACCCTCATTGTTTTACTTGACTCAGTTTCTATTTTCTTGATATGATCAATAATTAACTAAGCAGCTTCATTCTTTGCAAAGAGGTATTTTACCCAAGTATACCTTGTGTGATCATCAACAATTACCAGTGCATATCTATTCCTTAAGATAGACATCACATTCACTTGACCAAACAAATCCATATGGAGAAGTTGTAAAGGGTCAGTGATTGATGTTGCTGGTTTGTTTTTGAATGATACACTTATTTGCTTTCCTTTCTGGCATGCATCACACAATCCATCTTGTGTAAATTCCAATTGTGGAATGCCAGGTACCAATCCTTTCCTCACAAGACTATTGATATTCTTGAAATTCAAGTGGGAAAGCTTCTTATGCCAAAGCCAACTCTCATCAGTTGAAGCTTTGCTATAAAGACATGTGATTTGATCAGTTGAAGAAATGAGATTTGCAATGTACAAATTCCCTTTTCTTTTTCCTGTCAAAATCACAGTCCCTGATTCTTTGTCACTTACTAAACATTGATCTTCTTTAAAAGTGACATTGAATCCCTTATCACACAGTTGACTCACACTAAGTAAATTGTGCTTTAAGCCATCAACTAGTGATACCTCAGTGAAGTTGACATCTCCATGTTCAACAGATCCATATCCTCTAGTATGGCCTTTGCTGTCATCTCCAAAAGTGACTCTTGGGCCACTTCTCTCTTCATACTATTTTAGCAGGGACTTATCTCCAGTCATGTGCCTTGAACAACCACTGTCCAACTACCATGATTTCTTCTTTTTGCCTTGCACAGTAGAGAGAACTAGTTTGAGATTTTTGGGACCCAAATCTTCTTGAGTCCTTTCTCACTAGCTGCAGATTCAAGACTTGACTTAGAATGAGTCGATTGCCTCTTTCCATGTTTGATTTTAATTGGGCAATTTACAGTCTTGCTTCCATTGTTTGTGAGACTAATTGACTTTGATTTATTATTTTCAATGCAAAGACTACTCGACCTTTTTACAGGTGATTTATCTTTTGTTGTCTTTGAGTTACTAGTCTCAAGCATAGGAATTTTATTTTTGCTCCTACAGTGCATAGCTATGTGGTTTGGATTACCACATACATGACATGTTTTTCTTGGAGCATCAGGCATTGAAACATAGTTGGTGTATTTGTTAATGCCTAACTTGCCATTCCTATTTTTCTTGGTTCTGTTTGATTCCACAACTTTTTCAGCCTTTTGTATTGGAACAGTTTCCAATTTCTTTATTAACTGTTTCTTTATCATAAACCCAATATTTAAATGTTTGTTTTCATTCTTCTCAACAATACTCACTGTCTTTTGATTGAAACTTGTTTTTTCAGTGTTTTGTTGATCTTGAATGTTAATAAATCTGGGTTCATGAACAGGAGATACAAAGTTAATTTTTCTAGCAACTTTTGGCTTTTCAGTTGCGGACTCAACAGCTTCAATTAGGTCATCTAATTCTGAATTTTTATTTATCCATGCATCATAGCCTAATCCTGATTGGTGACCCATTGTTTGACTATCTACCAAGTCATTTAGCTTTTTAGAGGAAGTATTCCATAGTTTGATCTTAGCTTGAGCAATTTCAAGTTGCTCTACTAAGTAATATTCCCTCTTTTTCAAAGCATCAATCATATGATGTGCTTTGTTTAAATCTGACTTGATATTATCAAACTGTGCCAATCTCTCTTCAAGAAAATTGTTTCTTTTTAAGAGATTGTCACGTGATTCTTTTACATTGGTATGCTCTATAGTTAAAGACCTAAAACTGACATGCAAATCAGATATATCTTTTTGCATGCTTTCAATGCTAGATGTATCAAGTAAATTAAGCACGTTAAAATTCTGATTTGCATTACATACCTTTGTAGAATCACTTGACTCGTCACTACGAGCCATTAGGGCAAAGTTGACAACTTCTTCATCAGAATCGCTGTCAATCCAATCTTTTCCCTCAGTAATCAAGGCTTTGCTCTTAGATTTGGCTTTCTTGTCAGCAAAATCCTTCCTTGATTTTTCATCCTTAGATCTATCATTAGATCTAGGCTTCTTGCACTCATTGGCAAAGTGCCCTAACCCATCACAATTGTAGCATCTTATTTTCTTTAAGTCAAAAGTGACTTTTTGACCTTCTCGTTTAGGGTTAGGTTTTCTCGATGATTTTCTTCCTTTTCTGCTAGCCCTAAATTTCTTAAACTGTTTAACCATGAATGCCATGAATTCTTTCATGTCATCATCAGTATCTAGTTCATCTTCATTATCAGTTGAGCTAGCGTCAGAAAATTCCTCATCAAGCTTCTCTTGAGACTTGTTTGTCTCAACCATCAACGCAGCTCCTTTGTTGCGCTGTCTTTGCTCTACTTCAAGTTCATAGGTCTTTAAGTTCCCGTAGAGCCTGTCCAGTGTGAGTGTTTCCATATCATGAGCCTCCCTAACTGCAGTAGTCTTTGGATCCCAGCTAGGAGGAAGGGCTCTCATGAACTTGGTGTTGATATCTTCATTATCATATGTCTTACCAAGTATGGTCAAGTCATTAAGCAAAGAATTGAATCTGTCATAGATTGACGTGATTGGTTCATTAAGCTTTGCTTGAAAGAACTCATATTGTTGAGTCAACAGTGAACGCCTGTTCTTCCTGACTTGATCAGTCCCCTCACATAGGACCTTGATGGTGTCCCAGACTTGTTTAGATGTCGTGCAATTGATGATGCTATTGAACATATGTTTGTCTATTCCATTGTAAAGTATGTTCATAACTTTAGCATCTTTCAACACTTGTAACTTGTCCTCGTTGGTATAATCACTTTCTGGTGCAAGTACAAAGTGTTCTGCAACAATAGATCCTTCGACAGTTTTTGCAGGAATAAATTTCCTGGGTAGATAAGGACCCTTCTCAATCCTATCTATGTAATCTGGATCTGTTGCTCTCAAGTGCATATACATCTTTTGTTTCCACATTGGATATTCATCCCTCTTCAGAATAGGGATCTTGGTTCCACCATCACGTCCTCCATTATACGCAATCATGTTAGAGCTGCTTGCTTCGTCGTTGTTGGCCATCTCAGAATCTTGTTAATTGAGTATTTTCAATTAGTGGCTCTGATACCAATTGTTTTCCCAGTGAGACAACCTAGAACTTGTAGAAGGGGGGTTGAATACAAGTTCTTTGAAAATTCTTTTCGATTGACTGTTCTTCCTTTTATGCGGAATATAAAGAACACAATCAAAACTCTATAAACAATTGCCTTTATTTGATTTAACAATTGATTACAAGTTTTCTAACAATCAAAATAATCTTTGATCGTCAGCTTCTATTCTGTATATAAAGAGAATACAACTCTTTCAATTCTATACAGCTTCATATTGTTATTCTGTAATATTTTAATTACAGCTTCTAAAACTAAGTTATCAAAAACCTAGTTTCCTAATTCAAATCAAATACAATCTTTTCAATTGAAAGATTTCTAACAAGTTTCCTTGTCAGTTACGTCTTCAATAAAGTCTACGCGTGCATGGAAGACTTTCCTTCTTTGATTTGAACTCTAACTCCATCAGTGATTAAGTCCTCGACTAATCTCCGATGGCTTCTTTCATTAGTCCCTGATCACTTCGAGTAATCTCTGATGCTTTGGCTTTAGTCGCTG
Organism: Centella asiatica; assembly: GCA_014636745.2. Taxonomy (NCBI): domain Eukaryota; kingdom Viridiplantae; phylum Streptophyta; class Magnoliopsida; order Apiales; family Apiaceae; genus Centella; species Centella asiatica. The sequence continues at coordinate 19,027,041 of CM025788.1, forward strand.
ATGACGTCAACTTTTAATCTCCGATGTATTGTATTAGTCGCTGATGACGTCAGCTTTTAATCTCTGAGGTATTATGCTAATCACTGATGACGTCAGCATTAATCTCTGACTCTTTAGTTTCAATCCCCGATGACATAAGCTTTAATCTCCGATGACCAATCCTTCAATCTCTGATGAACAAAACTTTAATCTCCGATGAAGGATTCTTCAATCTCCGATTAACAAAACTTTAATCTCCGATGGGCAAAGTTCAATCTCTGATGAACAGAAACTTAGTCTCTGGTGAACTTTTCCCTTAGTCTCCGACAAGCCAAATTCAATCTCCGAAGGACTAATAAATTTAAAACAACTTGTTGAACAAACTCAACAAGTATTCCAGCAGTACATACAAATGAAATAAATCTATCTCTTTATTATAATGACTAATTTACAAACAAGAGATACTATTGCTAGCTACAATACTAAAGTGTTACAAACCAACACTTTTCTGTACATTTGTATTCCTAAGTATTCTAAGAACAATCATCATCAAATGTTTATAAAACCTAACATGACTTACCATGGAGCAAGCACAAAACTTGCGCCGTGATAGGCAGATCAATGACCTGATTGAAAAGATGAACGAGTTACTAGCTAGGTTAGATCGAAGAAACCCTTCTACGAGTCCAAACCGAAGTACAAGATCTACTCGCACTTCAGATTCAAAAGGAGAAGAAGTGGCCAGACCAGTACCTAGGAGGCAGAGAGAAAACGTGGATGATGATAAGGGTTTGCACCTTGATATTTCAAATTTTGATGGCAGCATGAAGGCCGAGAAATTCTTGGAATGGCTACAACGAGTGGAGAGAGTCTTTGAATATAAAGACTATGATGACCACAAAAGATTTAAAGTGGTAGTGTTGAAGTTCACGGGTTATGCAAACCTGTGGTATGAAAATTTAAAGAATAAAAGAAGAAGAGAAGGCAAGGCACGCATAGGGTCTTGGGAAGCTTTGAAAAGTAGGATGAAGAAACGTTTCCTACCTACGGATTACATGCAAGACGTGTTTCTAAAACTGCAAAGTTTCAAACAAGGGGCACTGTCGGTGGAGGAATACACAATGGAGTTTGAGAAACTCACCATGTTGTGTGATCTGGAAGAAAGGCCAGAACATAAGATGACTCAATTCTTAACTGGACTAAATAACAATATCACCAAAAGGGTAGAATTACAACCCTACTGGTCCTTTGAAGAAGTATGCAAGGTGGCCATGAGAGTTGAAAAACATGCCAAGGACAAGGTCAATAATTATATACGACCAGTAAACAAAACGGTGGAAAGAGGAAAAAGTGAAAGGAGGAACGAGGCACCACCCGCGCCAAAATTTACGCCTACCTTTGACAAGTTCAAGAAGGACAAGGGTAAAGCTTCTACGCCCTTGGCGACAGAAGATAGACGAATTTGCTTCAAGTGTAAAGGCTATGGACACATGCAGCGTGATTGTCCTAGCAACAGAGTAATGACTATCCATGATGTTGAAGAGATTGAGGCATCCTATGCTTCAAGGGAAAGAGAAACACTTGAAGAAGAAGAGTCAACTAGTTGTAGAGAAACGGAAGATGATTTCGAGGCTGATTCTGAAGAGGAGCCTGAAATTTGTGGTTCGCAGTTGATAGTCCAGAGATTATTGCAAGCTAAACCAGTCCCCTTGGAAGCTGACCAAAGGGACAAGATCTTCATGACCAGAGTATTGGTAAAAGACAAACTGTGCAATCTGATAATTGATACAGGTAGCTGCACCAATGTGGTCTCTACTACATTGATTAATAAATTAAATTGGCCAACGTCACCCTATCCCAAACCATACAAGTTACATTGGCTGAGTGATGGAGGAGAAGTTAAGGTGACAAAGAAAACACTGATTTCCTTCGAGATCGGCAAATTCAAGGATCAGGTGTTATGTGAAGTTTGTGTCATGGATGCCTGCCACATACTGTTGGGAAAACCATGGCAGTATGACAGGTTTGTTAAGTATGACGATAGAACAAATGTATACGTTGCCAAGATAGGCAATAAGAAGATGGCTCTAAAACCTTTATCCTCTCTTGGTGCACGCAAGGAGAGTTTAATGGTGAGTCAGAAGCAATTCCAGCCTGAACTGGAACAGGAGGGTCAGGGCTACTTGCTGATTACTGTCGGTTTTCAATCTGAGCAGAAGCCAGAAGGACTAAACAAGGACATGGAGAAATTGTTGGAAGAATTTTAGGATGTGTTTCCTGAAGACTTACCACCAGGTTTACCACCTATTAGAGGAATTAAACATCAAATTGATTTAATCCCTGGGGCATCCTTACCTAACAAAGTGGCTTACCAATGTAACCCTCAAGAGGCACAGGAAATACAAAGACAGATTGAGGAATTAATAGAGCGAGGTTACGTAAGAGAAAGCATGAGTCCTTGTGTTGTTCCAACGTTGGTGGTACCAAAGAAGGATGGAACATGGAGAATGTGCATTGATATTAGAGCAATGAACAACATTACTATCAAGTACAGATTTCCAATTCTAAGATTGGATGATTTGCTGGATGAGCTGCATGGTTCAGTGATATTTTCAAAGATTGATCCACGGAGTGGCTACCATCAAATTAGAATGAGGGAAGGCGATGAATGGAAGACAGCGTTCAAGACAAAGGTGGGTCTATATGAATGGTTGGTCATGCCTTTTGGACTAAGTAATGCACCAAGTACCTTCACGAGATTGATGAATGAGGTACTAAAACCTTTCTTGGGTAAATTCGTGGTAGTATACTTAGATGATATACTTGTTTATAGTAAAAATGTGGAAGATCATCTTAGACACTTGAGATTGGTGTTTGAAATGTTGAGGAAACAAAAGCTATACGCCAAGTTAGAGAAGTGTTACTTCCTGGTGTCTAGCGTAACCTTTCTAGGTTATATAGTGTCAAGAGATGGAGTTTCGGTTGACCCATCGAAAATAGAGGCGATCAAATCTTGGCCAGCACCAACAACAGTAACGGAAGTGAGATTGTTCCATGGACTTGCTTCGTTCTACAACAGTAGTGTGGTTGCACCTATCACTGAGTGCATAAAGAAGGGAAAGTTCGAATGGACGAAGGCTGCTCAAAGAGCATTCGAGAAGGTGAAGGAATTGTTGTGTGACACGCCAGTCTTATCTCTACCAGATTTTTCAAGTCCTTTTGAAGTAGAGTGTGATGCAAGTGGAGTTGGCATAGGAGTTGTCCTAGTACAAAAGAAAAGGCCCATTGCTTATTTTAGTGAAAAACTCAATGGTGCAAGGCTGAACTACTCGACTTATGATAAAGAATTCTACGCAATAGTAAGAGCTCTTGACCATTGGAGTCACTATTTGCGGCCGAGTCACTTTATATTGCATTCGGACCATGAGGCTTTAAAGTACATTCACGAACAACAGAAACTAAATCCTCGTCATGCTAAGTGGGTTGAATTCTTGCAATCCTTTAACTTCTCTTCAAAGCATAAGCAGGGCAAGGATAATGTTGTGGTTGATGCTTTATCAAGAAGATATACTTTGTTGGGGGTACTAAGTTCAAAATTGCTTGGTTTTGAATTGATCAAGGAGTACTACAAGCTAGACGTGGATTTCCAACCATTATTGAATCGTGCTCACGAGGAACTGTTGGTAGTTACTTGTTCCAAGATGGATTTCTGTTTAAATGAAATTGTTTGTGCATCCCATCTTGCTCAATCCGAGAGTTGTTAGTAAGGGAGGCTCACGGAGGAGGATTAGCAGGGCATTTTGGCATTACCAAGACTTTCGTGATATTGCAAGAGCATTTTTATTGGCCAAAGATGCAGGGGGATGTAACCGGTATAATTGCAAGGTGTGCTACTTGTCAGAAGTCAAAAAGTACATTTCATCAGGGTCTTTATACTCCACTGTCAATACCAGATTCTCCTTGGGAAGATGTATCAATGGATTTTATCGTGGGATTACCTCGAACACAACGGGGTAATGATTCAATCATGGTGGTTGTGGATAGGTTTTCCAAAATGGCACACTTCATGGCTTGTCACAAAACTGATGATGCGCCTTGAGTAGCTGATTTGTACCTGAAGGAAGTAGTTATATTGCATGGTGTGCCGCGCACCATAGTCAGTGATCGAGACACAAAGTTTATGAGCTACTTTTGGAAGACATTGTGGAAGCTGTTGGGCACTAAACTGTGTTTCAGTACTTCACATCATCCTCAAATGGATGGGCAAACTGAAGTGACCAACAGAACTCTGGGGTTTTGTTGCATGGGTTAGTGAGTAAAACTACAAAAGATTGGGATGTCAAGCTTGCACATGCCGAGTTTGCATACAATAGATCTCCTACCTACGCCACAAAACATTCACCCTTTGAAGTGGTATACGGTGAGAATCCAAGAATTTCGGTGGATTTGATTCCCTTGCGAAAGGGTGAGTATGTTCATTCTGACGCAAAAACAAAGGCTTAGGCTATGTTAAAGTTGCATGCACAAGTACGGGCCAGAATTGAAAAGGTTAATGCAAGATACCAAGCTCTAACCAACAAACATCATAAACAACCTACATTTCAGGTGGGTGATCTTGTTTGGTTGCATTTGCGGAAAGAAAGGTTCCCTAATTTACGTAAGCATAAGTTAATGCCTCGGTCAGAGGGTCCTTTCAAGATTGTGGAAAAAGTTAACAACAATGCTTTCAAGTTGGAGTTGCCTGGTGATTATGGCGTAAGTGCAACTTTCAACATCGATGATTTAGCTCCTTATATTCATGATGATGATGTCGCTCAATTGAGGACAATTGTTTCTGAAGAAGAGGAGGATGATCCGTTGGAGTCATTGGATGCCAAACAAGCTGATACGGTTTCGGATGAAAGAATAAATCTTGCTTGGAAGGAAATATCCTTAGATTTATTTTCTATCAATACATTTGCAAGATGTTGGTTAGGAAGTGCTTATCAACCTGTTGTTACTTTACTTGTTAATGTTGAGTTAAGCAACTTCGGGACTTAATCGAGAGTTAGGCATTAGAAACTAGCGTCAGGGGATGCGTCTGGCGTCAGGGGATGTTTAACGCATCAGGGACTAAAGATGATGTCAGCAGTGAATCTTTTTATTACATCAGAGACTACGACTGATGTCATCATCAGGGGATGTATTGTGCATCAGAGACTAGTCTATTCATCAGAGACTAATTTAACCCGTCAGGGGATAATTAGTCTCCGATAGTTATTTCATCCGTCAAGGAATGATTTAGTCTCCGATAGTGTATTTGGTCTGTCAGGGGATAATTAGTCTCCGACAGGTAATTATCCACTGACGGGTACAGTTATGTTAATTTTTCTATTTTATTATTTTTCGTGTTTGTTTCAGAAATAGTTTCCTATTTAAAATAGGTTTGTTATGTTTTCCTTATTAGATTAGATTTCTTTCCTTTGTAGAATTCTTTCCAAAGTAGAATTAGGGTTTTATAACAGCTTATAAATAGCTGCTTATGTTGGACGAAGAAAACAGACTTTGATTAATAAACTTGTGTGAGTTTTTACTTACGTTTATCCGAAAGTTGGTGGTTAATTCCTTTATACTTTCACAACTAATTTGTGTTAGTTTTGCAGGTGATTAATTTCTTTAAGCAAACTAAACAAATTGATCCTTTAGTGTTGATTTCTGGTGATTAATTTCTTTACGAAATCCTCCTAAAGTTATTTTCTGCAACCTGTGTTTGATCCTACCATATCAAATACATCATACATCAACAAGTTGATTTAGTCTATCCGAGGCTGTAGGCTTAAACACCCTACATCAAACTCTCTCTCCTTGCTCCCCCTCAGTTAATGTGGTTACTTCTGAGGTTTTTCTTTTAGTGCCCTTAGTCTTTTTGGAGACTAAGGGTTGGGTTATAGGGAGTTGCTGATTGGAAGTTGTTGAAACTACTTGAGTAGGCTGAGAAGTGGTAGTGATCTCAGTTTTTGTAGTTGAAATAGATGATATAGGAGTTTGAGAAAGAGAAGGGAGTGCAGTGATTACCTATTCTATGTGGGATGGAAGTACAAAAAGTTCTACCATATAAGCTTTCTTTATTATTTGTATGAATAAATTTTTTGTTTGCGTATAACTCTGTATGGCAATGTCATTCTCAAAAGAAATATTAGGTATTTGATCTTTGATGAGCATGGATAAAAATCTAATGTAATACACTTCTAATTTTCTAGAGGTATAGTTACCCATTTTATTAACTAGTTCAACAAAAATTAATTTTCCTATATCTATTTTTACATTTTTGATAATGGCATATGCAATTTTCAGAGTCAAAGATGTTATTACCTCAAAAATAGAAGACTTACCTGAGAACACCTTTGTGGTTATATCAAAGAGATAAGAGATCTCTTATTTCACATTCACCCTCTTGAGGTCCTTGAACTTCAATACTGCATTGTTTGGAGAGTTGTAGTCCAGTTCCCTCAAGAAGTTGAGCAATTCAGCGTCATTAGGCATTTTCTACAAAATCTTGTGTGGGCAACCCTAGATCATAATTAATTCTAAAGGGAGTTATTTTACCCCTTTTAGAAGAAATTCTCAACAAGATCCCCTTGGCAACGTCAAGCCTTGTTGAAAAGTACATGAACTTGGTGCTCGACCAGAGTTGTGATATCGCTTCACTGGACATCACGTCATCGGTAAAGATAGCTTTGCTATACTCTGAGTTGAGTAGATAGCACATCATAGGTTTAAAACAAGCATCCACCTCGTTGATGTTAAAAAAGCCCACAAAATTTGTTTGTGGAACCACTAGATTCCTTGGAATATATTGAGCAGTGCTTGATGCCATTGAAACTGTTGACATTTGAAAACCTAGGATTTCTGTGAATCAGGAAAGAGAGAAAGCTAGAGCAGTTCTTAGAGAGTTTAAATGTTTGGTATGTCGTCAAGAAAAGAGAAATGAATATAAATAACTTTTTCAAAATTAGTCCCTGACAACACGTCATCAGAGATTAGAGACTGTCCCCTGATGTACTGTCATTAAAGACTAGAGTCTATTCTGCGATGCCACGTCATTAGAGACTAGTGACCATTCTGTGATGCCACGTCATCAGAGAGTCTAGACTATCCTATGATGTCACGTCATCAGAGACTATAGACTGTCCCCTAATGCGTCCAAACACAAACTCTGGCCCTGATGCACAACACGTGACCCTAATGCACATCCCCTGACCCTGATGCACATCATTTTTATTTTTTTATTTTAAACATATAAGTATACACATATAACATTATCAGGAAATTACAAGATAAGTTAGAGAAACCAATACTTAAGCACTTAATAGATTTCAACCACTCCAACAATTTTTCTGCCATTACTCCAGCAAGTAGATCAATTATTATCTTGCATAATTTACCATTCTCAGCTCTCCCACCAAATTGATAAAGGTGGCTTCATCAAGAGCCTTGGTAAAGTTGTCTGTCATCTGTTTGTTTGTTGGTACAAAATGTAGTTCAATAGTCTCATTCATAATATATTCCCTAATAAAATGATATCTAATCTCTATATGATTAGTTCTGGAATGTTACACAGGATTCCCAACAATGGCAATGGCACTTGTATTGTCATACAAAATTGGAATTTTGTTGAGATTTAGGCCATAGTCCAATAACTAATTTTTCATCCATAAGATTTGTGCACAGCAACTTCATCTGCAATATACTCAGCCTCAGCAATAGATGTTGATATTGAGTGCTACTTTTTGTTGAACCAATATACAAGCCTTCCACCTAGAAATTGACAGCTCCCTGTGGTACTTTTTCTGTCAACTCTGCATCCTCCAAAGTCAGCATCAGAATATCTAAGCAATTCAAAACCAGACTCCTTTGGATACCAAAGCCCCAACTCTGTAGTGCCCTTGATATACCTCAAGATTCTTTTCACTACAATGGTAGGAGACTCTCTCAGATCAACTTGACATCTTACACAAAGACATGTTGCAAACATAATATCAGGACAACTAGCTGTCAGGTATAACAGTGAATCAATCATTCCCCTATAAGTCTTTAAATCAATTATCTTTCCATCCTTGTCAGGGTCAACCTTGGTTGTTGTGGCCATAGGTGTCTTTGCTACTTTAGAGTCCTCCATGTCAAATTTCTTGAGAAGTTCTTTGGCATACTTTGATTGATGAATGTAAATCCCATCAGTTACTTGTTTAACTTGCAATCCCAAGAAATAAGACAATTCACCCATTAAACTCATTTTATATTTGTTTTGCATGAGTTTGCAGAACTTTTCACACAGCTTATTTGTTAGATATAAATGATGATGATGATGATTAGGGTTTATTTATGCATTTGAAAAAACCCAAGGTGTTTTATAAACCTCAGTATATTTGCACAAGTTTTGCATCCACTGATGGTCGACTTAGTCATCAGGGGATGAACTACTCTACACTGGACAAGTCAACGGTGAAAGCTTCTAAAGGACTTAATAGTGTAGAAGGGATGTCTGTTGTTACTTAAAACATTTGAATATTTTGCACATCAAATGTTACTAGACAAAGTTAACAAAGCATCAATGATTAAAATTGTCAGTATTTGAAAAAGCATCCGTCATGGGATGACATTGAAGGACCAACCCGTCAGGAGAACCAGTCAAGGGATGACATTGAAGGACCAACCCATCAGAGGAAACCATCAAAGGGAATGCTAAACTCTGCATCAGTAGAACTCATCAGTGGAAACAAATAGGTCTTAACGTCAGGGGATCAAGAAGCACTTAGCTAACTCTACAAATATAGATTAACTTAAGTGAAGTATAAAGCACTGATCAAGTCTTCATCAAGACTTGTCATCAAGGGATCCATAAGCACTAATCAAGTTGACATCAGGGCTTTCTATCAGGGGATAGTTATGACTATATACACTGGTCATCAAGTCTTACACGCGAATCATTGAAGCTTGTTCAAGAAGCAAGAGATATAACTGGAAAGATATTCCTTGAAGTTTGGTTATCTAATAACAACTCTCTAACATTAATTACATGCAGATCAGGGGATGAAAAAGATGCAACAAAAGCCAACAGCAGTCTAACACATCACTCCTAAAGGACTTTGATGTGACATATATGTGGCTATGTTGAAAAAAAAGCAGCATGTCCAGCACGTGGGTTCACAACCAAATCTACTATACATTAAGAATAGAGTTGTTACACGGAAAGCTAAGAGAAAAAAATATAGAAGCACACATATACACTAGAAGGGAGCTTTGTAATAGATCTTGAAAGAAATATTCAAAGAAAATTTGTAGCTAGTGAGTGTGAGAAAAAAAGCTATAATACATTACAGAGTTGTAGTTGATTAATCACATTTGTGATTAAACAAATTTCCAGAAAAACTCCAAGTTTTAATACAACTATTTTAACTTGAATGTTTGTGTATTCATTTCTATTGAAGTATAGTTTTTTTGAAACCGTAGCTATTCCAGTCTTTGTGATTTAATATGAAAAAGTTTCAAAAGTTTGTAGTGTTTATATTCAAACCCCCCCCCCTCCCCCTCTAGAAACACTTGAGCTTATTTTATTCTAACATTATTATCAGTGGATCCAAAAATGATATCATCAACATAAAGACATTAATCACCAGAAATCAACACTAAAGGATCAATTTCTTTAGTTTGCTTAAAGAAATTAATCACCCACAAACTAAAACAAATCAGTTGTGAAAGTATAAAGGAATTAACCAACAACTTTCGGATAAACATAAGTAAAAACTCACACAAGTTTATTAATCAATCAACTAACCCTTTATTGTACAACATGAGTAGCTATTTAGAAGTTGTTAAGATCCCTAATCCTAATTGGAAAGAATAATACATTGGAAAAAAATCTAATCTAATAAGGAAAGGAAACAAACCTATTAAAACTAGGAAACAAATACAAAATAAATACAGAAATAAATAAAATACAAGAAAATTAATAACCAAAACTATCAGTGGTTAATTTAGCTATAGGAGACTAATCAGCCTCTGACGAGCAATTTTGGCTATCGGAGACTAATTAGTCTCTGATGAGTAAATTTGGCTTTCGAAGACTAATTAGTCTTTAACGAGTAAATTTAGCTATCAGAGACTAGTTAGTCTCTGATGACTTGAACTGTCGGAGACTAAATAGTTTTTGATGACATCACCCATAGTCTCCGATGCAGAAATTAGTCTCTGACGAAGTATTAGTCTCCGATGACTATTTCCTTAGTCCCCGATGACCATTTAGCCTAGTCTCCAATGACTATTTCCTTAGTCCCCAATGACCATTTCCTTAGTCCCCGATGACCATTTTCTTAGTCTCTGATGCTACTTAACTTTGAATTTGAGTTTACAAGTAAAGTAACAACAGGTTGATAAGCACTTCCCCCTAACCAACAATTTGTTTGCGTATTAATAGAAAATAAATCTAAGGATATTTCTTTCCAAGCAATATTTATTCTTTCACCCAAAACTACATCAATTTATTTGGCATCTAGCAACTCCAACGGATCATCCTCCTCTTCTTCAGAAACAATTGTCCTCAATTGAGCCACGTCGCCATCATGAACATATGGAACTAAATCACCGATATTGAAAGTTGCACTTATACCATAATCCCCTGGTAACTCCAACTTGAAAGCATTGTCATTAACTTTTCCAACTATCTTGAAAGGACCCTCTAACCGAGGCATTAACTTATGCTTGCGCAAGTTGGGAAACCTTTCCTTCCTCAGATGTAACCAAACAAGATCACCCACCTGAAATGCAGGTTGTTTCCGATGTTCGTTGGTTAGAGCTTTGTACCTTGCATTAACCTTTTCAATTATGGTCCGTACTTGTGCGTGCAGTTTCTTCATAGCCTGAGCCTTTGCTTTCGCATTAGCATGGACGTACTCACCCTTTGGCAAAGGAATTAAGTTTACTGGAATTTTTGGATTTTTACCGTATACTACTTCAAAGGGTGAATGTTTTGTGGCGTAGGTAAGAGATTTATTGTAGGCGAACTCGGCATATGCCAGCTTGACATCCCAATCTTTCATAGTCTTGCTCACCATTCCGCGCAACAAGACTCCCAATGTTTTGTTGGTCACTTCAATTTGCCCATTCGTTTGAGGATGATGTGAAGTGCTGAAACACAACTTAGTGCCCAACAGCTTCCATAGCGTCTTCCAAAAATAACTCATAAACTTTGTATCTCATTCGTTGACTATGGTTCTTGGAATCCCATGCAGTCGAACTACTTCCTTCAGATACAAATCAGCCACTCGAGATGCATCATCAGTCTTGTGACAAGCTATAAAATGCGCCATTTTAGAAAACCTATCCACAACAACCATTATCGAACCATTACCCCTTTGAGTACGAGGCAACCCCACAATAAAGTCCATAGCTACATCCTCCCATGGGGAATCCGGAACTGGCAAAGGAGTATATAACCCCTGATGAAACGTGCTCTTTGCCTTTTGACATGTTGCACAACGAGCAATCACCCCAGTAACATCTCCCTGCATTTTTGGCCAAAAGAAATGTTCTTGCAATATCGCCAGTGGTTTAGTGATGCCTAAATGCCCAGCCAATCCGCCTCGATGAGCTTCCCTTACCAATAATTCCCCAATTGAACAAGATGATACATAAACAGTTATCTTTAAACAAAAATCCATCTTGAAACACGTACTCTCCGTTAGTTCCCCGTGCGCACGATTCGATTATTGGTTGTAAGTTCAAACCCAAGTAATTTCGAACTTAGTACAGCCAACAAAGTATATCTTCTTGACAATGCATCAGCCACCACATTGTCCTTTCCCTGCTAATGTTTCGAAGAGAAATTAAAAGATTGTAAAAACTTAACCCACTTAGCGTGACGAGGATTCAGTTTCTGCTGGCCGTGAATGAACTTTAAAGCCTCATGGTCTGAATGCAATATGAAGTGACTCGGACGCAAGTAGTGACTCTAATGGTCAAGTGCTCTCACTATCGCGTAGAACTCTTTGTCATAGGTCGAGTAATTCAGCCTTGCTCCATTCAACTTTTCACTGAAATAAGCAATAGGCTTCTTCTTTTGCATGAGGACAGCTCCTGTGCCTACTCCACTTGCATCACACTCTACTTCAAAAGGACTTGAAAAATTCGGTAGAGCTAAGACTGGCATATCACTCAGCAGTTCTTTCACCTTTTCAAACACCCTTTGAGCCATTTCTGTCCACTCCAATTTCCCCTTCTTTATGCATTCAGTAATGGGTGCAACCACACTACTGAAATTTCTAACAAATCTTCTGTAGAACGAAGTAAGTCCATGGAAAGATCTCACTTCCGTTACTGTCGTTGGTACCGACCAAGACTTGATAGCCTCCACTTTTGATGGGTCAACCGAAACTCCATCTCCAGAAACTATATAACCTAGAAAGATTAAGCTAGGCACCAAGAAGTAACACTTCTCCAACTTGGCATATAGCTTCTACGCCTTTGCTATATACAAGTATATCATCCAAATATACCAAAACAAATTTTCCCAAGAAAGGCATTAGTACCTCGTTCATCAACCTCATGAAGGTACTTGGTGCATTACTAAGACCGAAAGGCATGACTAGCCATTCATACAAACCCACTTTTGTTTTGAAGGCTGTCTTCCACTCGTCCCCTTCTCTCATCTGAATCTGATGATAACCATTGCGAAGATCTATCTTGGAAAACACCGTTGAACCATGCAACTCATCCAGCAGATCATCTAGTCTCGGAATTGGAAATCTATACTTGATAGTTTTGTTATTCATTGTTCTACTATCAATGCATATTCTCCATGTTCCATCCTTCTTTGGTACCACTAAAGTTGGTACAGCACAAGGGCTCATACTTTCCCTCACGTAGCCCCTCTTCATTAATTCCTCAATCTGTCTTTGTATCTCCTGTGCCTCTTGAGGATTGCATCGGTATGCCGCCTTGTTAGGTAAGGATGCACCTGGGATTAGATCAATCTGGTGTTCAATCCCTCTGATAGGTGGTAAGCCTGGTGGCAAATCTTCAGGGAACACGTCCTAAAATTCCAACAATAGGTTCTCCAAGGCTCCACTTGGCTTTCTTGGAGTTTGCTCAGATTGAAAATCGACAGCAATCAACAAGTAGCCCTGACCCTCCTATTCCAATTCAGCCTTGAATTGTTTTTTAGTCACCATTAAACACTCCTTTCGTGCACCAAGAGAGGATAAAGGTTTCAGAGCCGTCTTCTTATTGTTTAACTTGGCAATGTATACATTTGTTCTGCCATCATATTTGACAAATCTGTCATATTGCCATGGTCTACCCAACAATATGTGGCATGCGTCCATAACACAAATGTCACACAACACCTGATCTTTAAATTTGCCAATCTCAAAAGAAATCAGTGCTTGCTTCATCACCTTAACTTCTCCTCCATCACTCAGCCAATGTAACTTATATGGTCTAGGATGGGGTGTTGTTGGCCAATTCAGTTTATCAATCAACGTAGTAGAAATCACGTTGGTGCAACTACCCGTATCAATTATTAAGTTACACAGTTTGTCTTTTACTCGCACTCTAGTCATGAATATCTTGTCCCTTTGATTAGCTTCCAAGGGAATCGGTTTGGCTTGCAATAATCTTCGAACGATTAACTGCGACCCATGAGTCTTAGGCTCTTCTTCAGAGTCAGCCTCAAACTCGTCTTCAACTTCCCTACAACTATTTGACTCCTCTTCTTCAAGTGTTTCTCTCTCCCTTGAAGCATATGACGCCTCAATTTCCTCCACGTCATGGAGAGTCATTATTCTGTTGCTAGGACAATCACGCTGCATGTGTCTATAGCCTTTACACTTGAAGCAAATTCGTCTATCTTCTGTTGCTAATGGAGTGGATGCCTTACCTTTGTCCTTCTTGAACTTGTCAAAGGGAGGAGTGAATTTCGGCGCAGATGGTGCCTCGTTCCTTCTTTCTATCCTGTCTCTTTCCACTGCCTTGTTTACTAGTCGTACATAATTATTTACTTTGGCCTTGGCATGTTTCTCAGCTCTCATGGCCACCTTGCATACTTCTTCGAAGGACCAGTAAGGGTTGTAATTCCACCTTTTCGGCAATATTATTGTTCAGCCCTGTTAAGAACCGAGCAATCTTGTGTTCTGCCCTTTCTTCAAGATCGCACAACATGGTGAGTTTTTCAAACTCCACCGTGTATTCTTCTACCGACAGTGCCTTTTGTCTGAAACCTTATAACTTTAAGAACACATCTTGCATGTAGTCCGTGGGTAGGAAATGTTTCTTCATCCTACTTTTTAAAGCTTCCCAAGACCCGATGCGTATTTTTCCTTCCCTTCTTCTCTTGTTCTTCAAATTTTCATACCACAGGTTGGCATAACCCGTGAATTTTAACATAGCCACTTTAAATCTTTTATGATCATCATAGTCTTTATATTCAAAGACTCTCTCAATACGTTGTAGCCATTCCAGAAAATTTTTAGGTTTCATGCTGCCATCAAAAACTGGAATATCAAGGCGTAAACCCTTATCATCATCCATGTTTTCTCTCGGCCCCCGCGGTGCTGGTCTAGCCACTTCTTCTCCCTCTAAATCTGAAGTGCGAGCAGACCTCGTACATCTATTTGGGCTTGTCGATGGGTTTCTCCGGTCCAATCGAGCTAGGATCTCATTCAACTTTTCTGTTAGGTCGTTGATTTGTCTATCACGGCGCAAGTTTTGTGCCTGCTCCATGGTAAGTCCAAGTGGAATAATTTGTTCTTCTTCTCCAGACATTATATTGTAGGTTGTAAATTAAATCAAGAACAATTCGTCCACCAAAGCTCTGATACCAAGATGATGTATTTGATCTGAGAGATCAAACACAGGTTTCGAAAAAATAACTTTAGGAAGATTTCGTAAAGACGTTAATCACCAGAAATCAACACTAAAGGATCAATTTGTTTAGTTTGCTTAAAGAAATTAATCACCCACAAGCTAAAACAAATCAGTTGTGAAAGTATAAAGGAATTAACCAACAACTTTCGGATAAACGTAAGTAAAAACTCACACAAGTTTATTAATCAATCAACTATCCCTTTATTGTACAACATGAGTAGCTATTTATAAGCTGTTAAGATCCCTAATCCTAATTGGAAAGAATAATACATTGGAAAGAAATCTAATCCAATAAGGAAAGGAAACAAACCTATTAAAACTAGGAAACAAATACAAAATAAATACGAAAATAAATAAAATACAAGAAAATTAATAACCGAAACTATCAGTAGTTAATTTAGCTGTCGGAGACTAATTAGCCTCTGACGAGCAATTTTGGCTATCGGAGACTACTTAGTCTTTGACGAGTAAATTTGGCTTTCGGAGACTAATTTGTCTCTGACGAGTAAATTTAGCTATCAGAGACTAGTTAGTATCTGATGACTTGAACTGTCGGAGACTAAATAGTCTCTGATGACGTCACCCGTAGTGTTCGATGCAGAAATTAGTCTCTGACGAAGTATTAGTCTCCGATGACTATTTCCTTAGTCCCCGATGACCATTTTCTTAGTCTCCGATGCTACTTAACTTTGAATTTGAGTTTACAAGTAAAGTAACAACAGGTTGATAAACACTTCCCCCTAACCAACAATTTGTTTGTGTATTAATAGAAAATAAATCTAAGGATATTTCTTTCCAAGCAATATTTATTCTTTCACCCAAAACTACATCAGTTTGTTTGGCATCTAGCGACTCCAAAGGATCACTCTTAGAGACCCTGATGAGAGTTTTATCAAGGTCTGTGCTCAGTGTTTTTGCCTCACTCAACTTTGTCCCTAGTTGGGGACTTTGTTCAATAAATGAGTCATTTTAAGAGGAAACAGTTAGAGATGTGCTTAATTCCATATTATGGTCAATATCCTATTCGGAGGATACTACCTAGTTGGGTGTAGGGTCAACTCTCTTGGCTTTCTTCATCTTCTTCTTCGACATCTCCAAGCAAACTACTCTTTCTCCTTTCTTCCCCTCAGTTGTTATTGTAACTTCAGAGGTTTTTCTTTTAATTCCCTTAGTCTTTTGGGAGACTAAGGGTTGGGCCATAGAGAGTTGTTGATTGAAAACTGGTCACACTACTTAGGTAGGCTGAAAGGTGGTAGTAATCTCAGCTATTGTAGTTGAAATAGAAGAAATATGAGGTTGAGAAAGAGAAGGGAGTGCAGTGATTACCTGTTCCATGTGGGATGCAAGTACAAAAGGTTCTGCTATATAAGCTTTCGTTATTATCTATATGAATAATTTCTTTGTTTGCATAAAACTCTGTATGGCAATGTCATTCTCAAAAGAAATATTATGTGAAGACCCGGATTTGTAAATAAATTTCGTTATGAAATCTAATTATTTTGCTTATTATTATTTTTTTTTTTATTATTATGAAAATTATTTTCTTATAAGTTGTGAATATTGAAATTATTTTCTTATTATGAAAAATTTATCTGCAATGTGATGTCCAAAAGATTTATTTTCTAAATGATTTTGTAAAGCTTATGAGGATTATAAGTTGTTCTACCTTTAAAGGAGTGTTTTGGCATGAATGCTTCGGGTAGCTACAGTACCCGTTTTTTTTTAAAATACTCCACTGATGGGGGGAGGGAACAGCAGCATTAAATGCTCATCATCCCTACCATTACCCTAGAGTCAGCTATGAAAGATGACCGAAGGACGCAGCAGCCATTTCAATCACTCTCTCCTTCTTCAGTCATTTCCTTTCTTTTCATAACCAACAGCTGAGATCAAGTTGATCCTACGGTTCTTGTTGTTCAACCAAGTGATATATATACACATCACGCTGTTGTAACCTTGATTCTACCTTTCTAAACTTCCATCAAACTTAAATATAATTTTTGAGACAGCAGTTCTTCTTGAAGGATAAACCGAAGCATTTATTTCCTTTCTGCAATAAGGAGGTAAGAGCATCTCATTTAAGTCTTGCTATATTTCTTGCGTCTCTGCTCTACCTACCACCTTTAATACCATGTTCATTTATTTTCAAAAGTATGACTTAATGCATATTCTAACGATCGGAGTAAATGTCATTTGTTTCAAGTTGTCTAGATGGGTGTAGTGTTGTTGACAACCACCTGATGGACAAATCTTTAACTACCAAACATTCTGTTGACAGTAGTCGCAACCCCATGCTTGAATATTCTTTAACCTGATTTTCTTTACCCTAAACCGTGTTTAGGATGGCATGCAGACCAAAAGAAATGTTATGTATCACTGAGAGAATGATGAGTTTTGACCTAAGTGTGGATATGGTTGAGGGCACCACACATGGAGGAGTGAGGAAGACGACCCTGTATCTGAGACGGACTTTAACTTAATCCCCGATGGGTTATTAATCCCCGATGAGTTAATCCCCGATGG
>CM025788.1:19044450-19056866 GCA_014636745.2 Centella asiatica
TTAATCCCCGATGAGTTAATCCCCGATGAGTTAATCCCCGATGGGTTATTAATCCCCGATGGGTTATTAATCCCCGATGAGATATTAATCTCCGATGAATTAAAGCGTAGTAATTCCCTGATGCGCAGTTTGTTTTAAAAACTATAAAATGCTATTTTCTTAAATTATTTTAAGATGTTTGAATTGATTTCTTAACCTCAATAGTTTTATATCAGATTGAGACGTTAAAAGTTAAGGACATCACATGTGCATTTCTCCCTCATATTTTAACCCAGATAATAAATTCATTTTGTGATATGTATATTCTTACAGAATTTTCCACTCACGAGTAAATTAAATTTGGTAGTGAGCAAAGGACTGAGGCAAGTATATTCACAATCTCATACTTATTTCAGTTTAACGCATTATCATTTGTTCCGATATGCGTAGAAGGTTAGATTTATACTTTAATTGTTCTGATGCATGAGCATGCTATGCTTTTGATTCTGCTAGCATGATATGAATGATGATGCATGGATATAAATGAGCTTTGAATTTCAGCTATGTTTTCAATCTTATATCTGTGCAATGAGAATGTGAATGATGCCCCTTATGGGGGTTATGCCACATGGTTGGCAAGAGGAAAGGAAAGGTGCTGATGTGTTCTTCACCTGACCAAGAAGAAATGCTATTTGACTACGTAGTCACTCAGAGGGATCATGCGGTCCAGCCTGGCCAGCTGTGTACTGTATGGTTAGCAGATCCGCGGGTGCAGCCCCCGTTGGATATTTGAAAGTTATGATCCGGTGTATACCTGACTTTCTTCAATGGAGGATCACAAGTTGTATATCATCAGTGCATCCTCAAGGATATGTGAAGGTTTCCGAGGTCTTGGTATTGCTTCCCCAAGCCCATAAACAGAATTTGAATTTCTCTCCTTTGATTCCAGATGAAATTCATTGAATTACTCATATTTTCCTCAATGTGTATATACTTGCTGGGCGTAAGACGCTCACCCATGTTGAATGTTAATGATTTGCAGGACAGAAAGCTAAAGCTGAACCCTCTGACAAGGGGAAAGCAAAGATGATAAGCTGCTAAGTGTTTATCTTTTTGATAGAACTGATGAAGGAAAGAAAGGAATGAATGAAGGAAAGAAGGAAGACGTTTGAAGAGTCGATGAGATTTATTTTGTTATTAGGAAATGATGTAATAGCTTCCGCTGTAATTACTTAATTCTTGGGTTGTAATAACTCTTAAATGCTATTTTTATTCAGTATTTATTTGGGAATGGATGAATGGTTATCTTTACCTTCTTATGATGATGCCCTAGTCCGGTATGGGATTATGGGGTCGTGACATATTAGGTATCTGATCTTTGATGAGCATGGATAAAAATTTAACGTAATACACTTTTAATTTCCTAGAAGAATAGTTACCCATTTCATTAACCAGTTCAACAAAAATTAAATTTCCTGTGTCTATTTTTACATTTTTGATAATGGCATATGCAATTTTCAAAGTCAAAAATGTTATTACCTGAGAACACCTTTGTGGTTGTATCAAAGAGACGAGAGAACAATCCCCAAAAACAAATCTCCTAAGAAATAATCATCTTTTGGAATGGCTCTCTCTCTAAATTTTTTCTCTCCCTTCTCACTACCTTTCCCATAAACCCTTATTCCTGTTGATCCTCCCCTCCGCTCATCCTCTCCTCTTTCTACGGTTTCTCCTTTTTTTTGTTTCTAAGTTGAGTGGTTTATATTTGCTGGCTATGTCAGATTCTGAACCCACCTCAAATCTGGTAGTCACTGACTTAGCGGGATCTAAAAAGATGGACTCAGATTCGGAGAACACTGTTGAGCCACCTCAGCTGTATAGGGAAGTTTTTGCTGCAACAGCCCAAATCACTGAAAATGACAGATTAGAAGCTATCCAAGCTAGACAGAAAAATGCTACTTTCATGTCTTTCATCTCTTCTCTTGGCTGGAATATGGAAGATATAAGGAAATTTGAGCTCTCTGGCTCTCTTCCCATCGAGACCTCAAGCTCAGGATATTCAAATTTTAAAAAAACTGCAGTTCCAGGTCAGACTGTTATGGGGTCTAAGAAATCTGAAGAAATTCTCTCTCTCCAATCACCTTGGGAGGAGGGTGAACTCATCCATTCGGACTCTCCACAGATTGAAGATCAGATTCTTTCAAAGGGAAAGCTGTCATGGAGCAAGATAGTGGCAGGAGAAGCCAATCCAGCTAAGCTATCCTTTTTTCCTCCTACTTTGGTTGATGGTAAGATTTCTATTAAACCTCCCCTTGAAGTGCTTAAACAAGGTTGCAAACATTGGGAAAATTGTCGGATTGGGTATTTCCATCACTCTCGCCCCCCATACAATGTTATTACTGCTGCAGCTACAAAAATTTGGGGTAACCTAGGGCTAAACAAGGTTTTCTTGCATAAAAATGCTTATTTATTTCAATTTAATTCTGTAGAAGACTGTGAAAATGTTCTGAGCTTGGGACCTTGGCACTTAGTAAACAAACCAATTTTATTGAAAAAATGGCGTGAAGGGACTGATTTATCAAAAGAAGATTGCAAGAAAACTCCCGGGTCAAAGTGTCCGGTATCCCTCTTTCTTATTGGAATATTGAGGGGTTGAGTTACATTAGTAGTGGCTGGGAAAGCCTCTTTTTCTTGACAAAATCACTAGTAAATTGGATCCTATGCCTTATGCCAGAATGTGCATAGAAATAGGGATTGATTCTAGTTGGCCTAAGGAACTCCAAGTTTCTATTTGGGATGAACTTACAAATGAGGAAGCTTTGGTTGTAGTCTCAGTTGAATATCAAAACAAACCCCCTTCTTGCCCCAAATGCTCCATTTTTGGTCATTCCCAATTCAAATGTCAGTTCTCCAACTTCCAATGGGTTCCCAAACCTCAACAAAACCCAGATGACAAGGATAGTCTTATTTCTCTTCAAAATAAGAAAAAAGATGGTTGGGTTTCAGTTCATTCAAAGCGTAGGCTTGATCTCACTCCTCCTGCACCCACAGCAGCCACAGCAGCCACAACAGCCACAACAGCCACAGCAGCCACTGCAGCCACAGCAGCCACTGCAGCCACAACAGCCACTGCAGTCTCTTCCTCTCCTGCAGTCTCAGCAGCCACTGCAGCCACTGTGTGCTCTCCTTCTACTCTGCATACCAACCCTTTCTCCCCTCTTTCCTGTCTAGAGGTTACCTCTCCTGATTCAGACATTAGTTCTCTAAACCAAGTTCTTATTGGTAAAATCTTATCAGTTGATGAAAAAGAGTTCAAAGATCAGAAACTGAAAGGAATAGTAGCCTTAGATGTTCCGTCCTCTTCCAAGAGGAAAAAGAAGAAGGGTGGGAGACAGGCTCCCACTTAGCTATGGGAGACAGGCTCCCACTTAGCTATCTCCCCTCTATGTTTATTTTGTTCATGAATATCTGCTCCTATAATGTTAGAGGCATCAATAAGTTGACAAAACAAGACGACATTAGATCTTTTCTATCTTCAAATAGTATTACCCTTGCGGGACTTTTGGAAACTAGAGTCAAGCGGGATAAGGCTCATGCCATTGCCTCCAAACTTCAAGCTAACTGGGAGTGGATTTTCAATTATGATAATCATCAGAATGGTAGAATTTGGATTGGTTGGAACCGTCATGTTTGGCAAGTTCTACCTTTAACCTATTCAGATCAGCTTATCCACTGCAGGGTTACTTTCGTCTATGCTCATAATACTTACACAATGTGTCGCAGTCTTTGGAATGATCTCATCGAGCTTTCATCTCCTTCTCAAAGGTGGATTGTATTAGGAGACTTTAATGAGATTCTTTCTCTTTCTGAAAGCAAGGGGGGACGAAACTACGACTCCTCGGGAATGGATGATTTTAGGAACTACATTCTTAATTGTCATCTAGAAGATATAAGATATATGGGTCAGTTCCTCACTTGGAAGAATAATCAAGAATCTTACCCCATTTCCAGGAAGATTGATAGAATTATGGGGAACCCTTTTTGGATACAAACCATGGACCTTTCTCAAGTTTTTTTTGGTCCTAGCAGGCTTTCAGATCACTCCCCTGCGATTCTTCAGTTGGGGCTCAAAATTACCCCTTCCAGGAAGCCCTTTTTGTTTCTAAACCATCTCATCAATTTGGAAGGATATCATTCTGCAGTTTTAGATGCTTGGAAAGATCCTGTGGCAGGATTAGCTCTGCTAAGAAGAGTTAAAAAGAACCTTATTATTCTAAATAAGGATCATGGACATCTTCATACTAGAGTTGCTACAACAAGGGAAGCCCTGCTAACTTTTCAATCAGATTCTCAAGATACTCCTTCAGCAGATTACATTCAGAAAGAGAAGTTGCTTACTTTTGATCTCTTAAATGCTTTAGAGGAAGAGGAAAAAATTCTAAACCAAAAAGCTCGGATTCATTGGCTAAAGGTTGGGGATAAAAACAACAAGTTCTTCTTCGCTAAAGCTAAAGGTAGATGGAACTCAAACAAAATCATGGCTCTTGAAGATGATCAGGGGGTTATTACTTATGATCAAACTCAGATTAAATCCATTGCTATCTCCTACTTCAAGAATACTCTTGGTGCTGATTTTCGTTCCCCCGAAAGGCACCTTTCAGCTCTCCAAAGCCTTAACCTCAATAAAGTTCCTCCTAATCTCTTGCTCCTTCTTTCAGCTCCTATCTCAAATCTTGAGATTCTGACCACTCTCAAGTCAATCCCCAAAAACAAATCTCCTGGCCCTGATGGTTTCAATGCAAATTTTTTCATATCTTCTTGGGATATTGTGAGAGAGGATTTCACTAAAGCTATTCAAGCCTTCTTCCACTCTGGAAAACTGCTGAAAGAACTAAATCATGCAGCCATCACTCTTATACCAAAAATTAAAAATCCTTCGAGGATGGGGGATTTTCGCCCTATCTCATGCTGCTCTACTATCTATAAATGCATCTCAAAGATTCTTGCCAATAGACTAAAGAAGACTCTCCCCTTTATTATTTCAAATCATCAATCTGCTTTTATTCAAGGCAGGAGCATTGGTGATAATATCCTTCTTGCTCAAGAGCTTATGCATAACTATCATCGTGTAGGTGGCACCCCCAGATGCACTCTTAAGATTGACATAAGCAAAGCTTTTGACTCAGTAAATTGGGAGTTTATCTTTGCAATGTTGAATAAAATGGATTTCCCTGAGCAATTCATCGGATGGATCAAAGAATGTGTTACTACAGCCAAATACTCGGTGAAAGTTAATGGAGAGCTTTGTGGCTATTTTGAGGGCAAGAAGGGTCTTCAACAAGGGGATCCTCTCTCACCTTATCTGTTCATTATTGCTATGGAAGTTCTCAGCACCATTCTGGATTCTGTGAGCCAAAATCCCAGTTTCAAGTTCCACAGGAAAACGAAAAAAGGTGGCCTCACTCACTTAATTTTTGCAGATGATCTGATGATTTTCTCTCATGGGGACCTTTCATCTGTAAATATGCTGCTTGACGGGTTTACGGTTTTTTCAAATTTGTCGGGGTTGTCCATAAATGTTCAGAAAAGCCTTTGTTTCCTTTCAAATGTCAAGGAGGACATTAAATCCCAAATCTTGGATAGATGTGGTTTTCCTTTAGGCACTTTGCCAGTGAGGTTCCTAGGGGTGCCCCTTATTTCAACTAGACTTTCCTCCCTCGTTTGTAAACCTCTGATTGATAAAATCACTTCTAGAATCAGATCTTGGACTAACTGTTATTTATCCTATGCAGGCATAATTCAGCTTATTAAATCTATCCTTTTTGCTATACAAGCTTTTTGGACTGCTCACTTCATTTTGCCTACTGCAGTTTCAAAAAATATCACTCAAATTTTTACTCATTTCCTATGGAAAGGTTATTATTCTCTTTCCAATTACGGATGCAAAGTTGCTTGGAAGCATGTAGCCCTTCCTAGAAAGGAAGGTGGCCTTGGCATTAAGCAAGTGGAAGATTGGAATAAAGCTCAAATCCTTCATAGGTTACTACAGATTATAGACTGGAACTGCAATTCCCCTTTCTAAAGATTTTCTCTTTTAAAGTTCTTCTTTAAACCTATCATTTTCACATAATTTCAAGTTCTTTCTTTTGGACGATTACTTTCAAACAGTCTTTGATCTCTTTCGTCAACCCAGGAGATAAGAATCTTAAGTTCTCCTCTGATTGTTTCTTTTTGTATGTCATCCAAGAGTATTAGCCGTGCATACTAGGTTTTCAAGGAAGAATAAAGTTTTAAAAGAAAGGCTGCGTTCTTTTGCATATTCATGTTCATGAGGTATCCTAGGTTGAGTTTGTTATTGTAAGGTCTTCCATCGAAATGGAGACAAGCTCTAATATTAGTCTATGACGAGATAACACTAGTCTCTGATGAGTTAATGTTAGTCTTTGATGAGTTAATGTTAGTCTCTAATGATGACGTCAGCCTTAGTCTCCGATGAGTTAAGATGACATCATCAGTCTCTTATGAGTTAATGTTAGTCTCTGATGATGACGTTAGCCTTAGTCTCCGATAAGTTAAGATGACGTCATCAGTCTCTTATGAGTTAATGTTAGTCTCTGATGATGACGTTAGCCTTAGTTTCCGATGAGTTAAGATGATGTCATCAGTCTCTTATGAGTTAATGATAGTCTCTGATGATGACGTCAGCCTTAGTCTCCGATGAGTAAAGATGACGTCAGCAGTCTCTTATGAGTTAAATAGTCTCTGACGAGTGAAATTTTCCCCGACGGGCAACCTCATACCCTGATAACCATTTTCTAATCTGAATGGTCATCTTTTAAGTATGAATTTCTCATGTTATACCAACAATGATGTTTTACAGAACCCTTTTTACAACCAGTATAGTGAATTTAGCTAAGCACCAAGGCAAGTATATATTCACTCCACTTTCTTTCTTACTGATTACGTAAAATCATTATTTCGATTTACGTAAATGAATAATGTTAAAGCTTACGCATGATGATGATCTCATTCATGATTAAGTAACGTACGATCATTGATCCGATGTATGTGAAAAGATGTTAATGATTGAGCTATATGTTATTGGGTGATTGCTAGCTGTTTAAAGTCACTAGCACACCAAAAGATGATGATGTAAGGGTGTTGGTTGTGAACTTGTATGCACACCTGAGCATGTTTCCATATGGGTATATAGAAAAATCATCGGCTGTCTACTTTTAATTGTTGAGAATGCCAATGTGTTTGGTAGTCGCTATTTTTAATTGTGGAGGATGCCAATTTAAAATGAGAAAATGTTTTCAAGAAGATATATTCCATACGGGGGAGTTAAAGGGCTGTTGAATGCTTTCGCCTGGTATTCTGGCCAATGATGATAGGGAATAATAGACCAAAGCAAGGCATCGGTAATCAAACCTTTCGTAGATTAATTGGTTTCTGCAAGTGACTATGTATGTCAAATGATGGATCAAACGACCAGGCTGACCAGTTGGGATGAAATTTGATTGATAAAGGAAGTCAGATAATGATCAGTCTGGTCAGGTGATGCATTATCTGATGAAGAGAAGGCGAATCATGTTTTATTGAAAGAGGGTTAACCCTTGATATCACTCGGGTACCCTAGATGATATATGTTTATTAAATATCACGAGGTGTTGGCTTTGCTTCGCCCAACCTCGAAGAATATTAAAGCTTTTGAATTATCTGTTCTTCTTGCCTATGAATATGTACTTGCTGAGCGTAAATGGAATGCTATGAATGTTTTTTTTCAGGTTATGTCATGAAGGCTGAGTCGCCTAAGAAAGGGAAAGAGAGAATGACATAGGAATGTTTTAAGTTGTAAGGCCGAATGAGCCGTTTAAAGTTT
This sequence comes from Centella asiatica, assembly GCA_014636745.2. NCBI lineage: Eukaryota > Viridiplantae > Streptophyta > Magnoliopsida > Apiales > Apiaceae > Centella > Centella asiatica. The sequence goes on from CM025788.1 coordinate 19,052,312, forward strand.
TGTTTCTGCTGCAGCTTGTTTATTTTCAAGCTTTGAGATTTTGTAAAATGATGTGGACCTTAAGATTTTGTAATGATGTATTTAAGAATGTATTTCTCACATGAGTGTTGTAAATGCTTGGTTGTGTTGTTTGTTTTGCTGTTGTGATGTTGTGTTGTAGTTTTCTGGTGTAGCCCGGGGTTCCAGCCTGGGGATCTCAAGGACTGTCGCCCAAATTGCCGACAGTGCCCAAGACCCAGCTTGGGGGATTTCCGGGGGGCGCCACAGTTTGACTAGTGCTTTTTCTATCTATCTTGCATCTAGTAAAGTCTGCATCAGAATATCTAGCAAGATCAAATGTTGAGTCCCTTAAATACCAAATTCCTAAGTTCGGAGTTCCTCTAAGATATCTGAAAATTCTCTTAACATCTACTAAGTGTGATTCTTTAGGGTTAGCTTCAAAACGTGCACAAATACATGTAGCAAACATAATATTAGGTCTACTAGAAGTTAAGTAAAGCAAGGATTCGATTATACCTCTGTAGCTTGTTATGTCTACACATTTACCTTGTTAATCTTTATCTAACTTTGTTGTTGAGGCCATGGGAGTTTTCATAGGGCTTGCTGATTCCATTCTATACTTTTTCAGCAAGTCTTTGATGTACTTAGCTTGGTTGATGAAAATTCCATCTTTCCTTCCCTTAACTTGCAGTCCTAGGAAGAAGTTAAGCTCTGTCATCATGCTCATTTCAATTTGTTCTAAATCAACTTAGCAAAGCTCAAATAAAGTTTTTAATCAGTAGAACCAAAAATTATATCATCTATATATATTTGTACTAGCAGTGTTTTGTTCTTATGTTTTCTAACAAATAATGTTGTATCTACTTTACCTCTACTGAAACCTTCTTCTAAAAGGAAAGTTGAGAGAGTATCATACCAGGCTCGAGGTTCTTGCTTAAGACCATACAAAGCTTTGTCAAGCTTGTATACATAGTCTGGATGAGTTGAATCGGCAAAACCTGGTTGTTGTTCCACATAGACTTCTTCTTGAAGCTTTCCATTTAGAAATTCACTTTTCACGTCTATTTGAAATCCTTTGAAGTTTTGATATGTTGTGTAAACAAAGAGGATTCTGATAGCTTCTAGTCTTGCTACTAGAACAAAGGTTTTGTCGTAGTCTATTCCTTCTTCTTAAGAGTAACCCTTTGCTACCAGCCTTGTTTTGTTCCTTATGATTACTCTATCTTCATCCATCTTATTTCTAAACACCCATTTTGTTCCTATGATTGGATAATTTCTTAGTCTTGATACAAGGTTACATACTTCATTTCTGCTGAATTGGTTCAATTCATCTTGCACTACAACAATCCAATCTGAATCAGCAAGGGCTTCTTCGATTTTCTTTGGCTCCATTTGCGAAAGAAAACTCAAGTAGTTGCATTGATTTTGAGCAGCCCTTTGTGTTTTCACTGAACTTGTTGGATCACCAATGATCAATTCCTTGGTATGGTCTATTAACCAAGTTAGTCTTTTGGGGAGTTCACTTCTTATTTCTTGTTGACGCAATTCCTCTAAATTAAGTTCAATTTCAATAGGGGAAGATGCTTCCAAATTTTCACCAATAGAGGCTTCTTCAGCAAATTCTTCTTTTTCAACAACATTTTCTTCTTGTTGATTCTTCTCAATAGGAACCTGTACATCAGTAAGAGGTAGAGAACCACTTGTACTTCATACCTCACTGTTAATCTCATCAAATACAACACGAATGGATTCTTCAATAGTTAGAGTGCGTTTGTTAAAAATTCTAAAGGCTCTGTTGTGATTAGAGTAACCTAGAAAAATATATTCATCTGACTTGGGTTGAAACTTAGTTAGATAGTTCTTACCATTATTATTTACATAGTAGGTCCACCAAAAAATGTGGAAATAACCAATACTTGGTTTTCTTTCTTTCTATAGCTCATAGGGGGTCTTACTGAACTTGGGGTGTATGAATGATTCGTGCTCGTGCTCACTGCTTCAGCCCAAAAATACTCTGGCAATCTTGAGTCAGCAAGCAAAGTCCTCCCATTTTCATCAAGTGTTTGATTTTTCCTTTCTACTAGTCCATTTTGTAGGAGTCCTTGGAGCAGAGAAATTATAAGAAATACCTTGCTGATCACATAATACAGCAAAGACTCTGAAGTCGAATTCTTTGTCATGATTGCTTCTGACAAACTTGTTCTTCCTATCCTTTTCGTTTTGAACTTGTCCGCTGAATTTTTCGAGCTCTACTAAGGAATCATTCTTGTGACGACCCCAAAATCCCTTAATGGATCAGGGCTTCGTCAAAAGAAGGAAAAGATAACCATACATCCATTCATAGCATAAATACTGGGGAAGAGCAATATTAGAGAGTTATTACAACCCAAGAATAATACAATTACAGCGGAAGTTATTACATCATCTTTAATTACAAACCAAAATCAACACTACTTCTAATATCTTCCTCCCTTCCTTCATATCTTCCTTCCTTCCTCAGTCTTATCAAAAGAGTAAATAACTTAGTAGTTTATCATCTTTGCTTTCCCCTTATCAGAGGGTTTAGCCTTAGCGTTTTGTCCTACAAGACATTAAAATTCAACATGGGTGAGCGATTTACGCCCAGCAAGTATATGCACATCGAAGAAGCATATAAGCAATTTAAAAGAATGTATCTGGAACATCGAAGGAAGTGCAAGTCTGTTTCTAAGGCTTGGTGAAATAATGCCAAGGCCTCGGAAACCTTCAAAGATCATTGAGGATTCACTGATGATACACAACGTGTGATCCTCCTTGAAGAAAGACAGGTATACACCTGAGCATAACTTTCTCAAAAAATATCCATCGGGGGCTAAACCCGTGGATCTGCTAACCATACAGTACACAGCTGGCCAAACTGGACTGCATGATCCCTCTTGTGTGGACTACGTAGTCACTTATCATTCCTCTAGGTCAGGTGAAGAACACACCAGCACCTTTCCCAATCATGTGGCATAACCCCTTTTAGGGACATCATTCTCATTCATTTGCATGGATATAAGATTGTAATATAGCTGAAATTCAAAGCTCATTTATATTCATGCATCATCATTCATATCATGCTAGTGGAATTTAAAGCATAGCATGCTCATTCATAAAAAAAAACAATTGAAACATAATTCAAGCCTTGCACGCATATCGAATCAAATGATAATGCGTTAAACTGAAATAAACATCAGATTGAATGTATATACTTGCATCAACTTGCAATTAATCATAAGATTATGAATATACTTGCCTCGGTCCTTTGCACTCAATCAAATTTAATTTACTCGTGAGTGAAAAATTCTATAAGAATATACATATCACAAGATGAATTTAATATCTTGGTTAAAGTATGAGAGAAAATGTACATGTGATGTCCTTAACTTTTAACGTCTCAATTTGATATAAAAGCTGTTGATGTTAAGAAATCAATTAAAACATCTTAAAATAATTTAAGAAAATAATATTTTATAGTTTCAAAACCAAACTGTGCATCAGGGAATTACTTCACTTTAACTCATCGGAGACTACGGATGACGTCATCAGGGACTAAACTTAGTCTGTCGGAGACTAAGGCTGACGTCATCAGAGACTAAACTTAGCCTGTCGGAGACTAAGGCTGACGTCATCAAAGACTAAACTTAGCCTGTCGGAGACTAAGGCTGACGTCATCAGGGACTAAGCTTAGCCTGTCGGAGACTAAGGCTGACGTCATCAGGGACTAAGGTTAGCCTGTCGGAGACTAAGGCTGACGTCATCAGGGACTAAGGTTAGCCTGTCGGAGACTAAGGCTGACGTCATTAGGGACTAAGCTTATCCTGTCGGAGACTAAGGCTGACGTCATCAGGGACTAAACTACTCCTTAGGGACTGATAATATCTCATCAAAGACTATCTCATCAGAGACTATCTCATCAGAGACTAACAAATATCTCATCAGAGACTAACTCCAACCCATCAGAGATTAAGTTGGACCTCGTCTCAGATACAGGGTCATCTTCCTCACTCCTCCAAGGGTGGTGTTCGTAACCATAACCATACTTCGGTCAAAACTCATCATTCTCTCAGTGATACATGACATTTTCTATGGTCTGCATGCCATCCTAGACACGGTTTAGGGTTCAAACTCAGGTTGAAGAATACTCAAGCATGGAGTTGTAACTACTGACAAAAGAATGTTTTGGTAGTTAAAGGTTTGTCTACCAGGTGGTTGTCAACATTTTTACACTCATCTTGGGTAGCTTTTTGAAATAAATAACATTAACTCCGGGCGTTAAAACATGCATCAAGTCATACTTTTGGAAATAAATGAACAAGGTATTAAACGTGGTATGTATGACCGAACAAAAGTGTAAGAAATAGAGCATAACTTTAATGAAAAGCTCTTACCTCCTTGGTGGCAAGAAAGAGTTAAAAGCTCTAGTTGTTCTTCCAAAAAGGACAGTTGTCTTTGAGAGTACGCTTGGGTTTGGTGGTATACTGTAGAGAAATTTATGAAGGTGGAACTAGGGTTATAACAACGTGATATATAT
>CM025788.1:19079424-19146250 GCA_014636745.2 Centella asiatica
TGTGAGAACCCAATAATTCAAAAGTAAAATTTTGAGGATTATTTATGAATTTATCGTCCAGTAAATATTTTTTTTTACGGTTACGTGTACGTAAGGGTTATGTAACTTACGCACACGTTCATTAAAATTTATAACGAACGTTATTTTTTTTTTATTATTGCGAGACGATAAATTGTGACAAGATATTTATTTTAAATTTACTAGATGTTAATTTTGATAATAATTCTATAAGCGTTTTTTTTTTATTATTTCGCCGAGGCGGATTAAATTTTTTTCGGTTAATGCAATAAATAAATGCATAACCATTAAAAATGTAAATTGTGGGTAAATAAATTTTTACTAATTACTCCCATGGTAAATGATTAATTTACATCAGTTACAATAATAATTAACATGCAATTAGGATGCAACTAATTAGGGATTTAAATTTGAAATTCAAATTTTAAATGGTGCATTCATTAGGTAGTAAATTACTCCTTAATTTCCTTCCTTGCATGGTTAGTAATCCCATTACAGCATTTTCACTATCACATTTTCACAAACTCTCTTCCAAATTCGGAGCATTATTCTTCCTCTCTAGCAAGGTTTTGGAATTTTCATTTGAAGCTTTTAAAGGTAAAAAAAAAATTCTGCACTTTTATTTTAACGCTGAAAATTTTTTCTAATTATACCATGTTGTAGATGATATTTTTCAGTATGAATTTCATATATTGCACTTGTTCATATCATTTATATATTGAGAGATATTAATTTTTGAAGTTTAATCAAAATCTAAATAAAAAAAAAACCCTTTAGCGACGGTTGTTTAAGCTTTAGCCACGGTTTATTCATAACACTTAGAACCCTAACAGCCGAAACTTTGAATCCCGATTCTTGCCGATTTAGTACGTGGTAGTTCAAATAGTTTATATAATCATGTCTCTGCACTTGTAAGGATCATTTTGCCTTAAACAATTTGAGAAATAGTTAAGTATTTATGATTTCGTGTTCATATGAAATTTTCATCTATGTCCGAAACTTTAAATCGATCTAGCATGCGATGTAGTTGATGAAAATTGAAATTAATTGCATGTACGAGTTTCTTGTGATCTCTAGAATCATTTCCATGTTTGATTCGTCAAAAATGGTGAAGGAATGAGATTTGGAAGCTCGGCCGAAGCTTCTCGCCGGCGTTAATGGCGAGAGCTTTCCGGCGAGCTTCGATCTCTGTTTCAGTAAGTTTCAGGCCGTGGCATCAAGCGTAGGGGTATGTTCTCCTATGCTAAAGGTCACGGTGGTGCTGTTACCTTCGATCCGTGTGTGTGTGTGTGAGAAACGGCGTTGGAAGGTGGCGGGCTGCCGGTGTTCCTAGCCGGAATCTGCAGAAAGTGCAGAATCCGATGAAGGGGCACTGATCCGACCCGGTTGACCCGACTCGGTCCGAGTTTGACCCGAATTCGACCCGGTTTGACCCACTGTTTTGGCCCAGATTTCAAAATAAAAATTTTGACTTTGATCCAATAAATTTTACCCACTTGATTTTAAAATTTCAACCCATTTTAAAAATTATTTTTGACACAATCCAAGTTTTCAAAAAAATAAAATAAACACTCACATATATATATATATATATATATACATATATATATATTTAATATTAATAAATGATTTTTAAATGATCAAATATTAATTATTATTTAAATTTGAGTAATTAAATAATAATTAATAAACGTTTTTTAAATGATTAAAGATTAATTATTATTTAATTAAAGTGATTAAATAATAATTAATGAATGGTTTTTAAATAATTAATGATTTTTAAATGATTAAAGATTAATTATTATTTAATTAAATAATTAAATAATAATTAATAAATGGTTTTTAAATAACTAAATAAATTATTTAAGTGAAGATTAATTAAGAAGTAATTCTTAATTAATTAAAGATCAATTATTATTTAATTAAAGCAATTAAATAATAATTAATGAATAATTTCTAAATGATTAATAATCATTTAAAGCTTAAGTTGATTAATTAATATTTATTAATTAATCTAAGGCCTCCTATAATTAATTTAAATTATCGAGGATCTACGAGTGACGTTTAACCAAGTCCACTAATCTCTCGGACTTCGATTCGGTTCCAACCGAATCCCAATATTACGAGTGACGACATAAGTAGTTAAGTATAGACTTGAGAATTTCATTAACACTTCGCATGAACATTTATCATGTGTATTTAAGTGGAGATTTCTCATATTATTATCTGTACATGTTTTACAGAATTTTCTGCTTTCACGAGTTGTTAAACGTGAGAATTCTAAGGACCAAAGGCAAGTATACATTCAATCTTATGTTTATTTCAAGATAACGCATGATCACTTGTTTCGATATGCGTATGATATGTTATGAAATGATATGCATGTACATATCTCTTTTATATTCATGACAAATATATTTCCAAATGATTTATATTTCAAACTAATGCGTATAATCAATTCTTCGATATACGTACATGATATTGATATTATGTTGATATTTATTCAAAGTTAAGTAACGTATGATCATTCGATCCGATGTACGTGAAAAATATTGTACTAGATACAAGTACTTCTTGGGCGGTTATTAGCTGTTTAAGTTCGCTAATACGTCAAAGTAAACCCCATACGGATATAGAAGCCTTGTTCTTTACCCCTTACTTGAAAAGTATATCCGTGTGGGTAAACTAACGGTCACGTGGATGCATATGCCTGGCATCCCGTGCCTATTATGGATAGGGAACGGCAACCGAGGCATCGGTAACCGAACCCTTGCAGACAAATTTTTCTGCATTGACTACGTATGTCATTATGGTTAAGTCAGACGATCAGGGTGGCCATCTGATATAACGTTTGATTTAAGATAGTTCTTAAGGGCACCTGCGCCAAACAGACGGTATTAAGAGTTCTTAAGGGCACGTGCGCCAAACAGACAGTGTTATAAGGCGCATGTGGCTATTCAAGATTCCTCTAACAAAAGGGTCAAATCCCTCGCTATCACTCTGGGACCCTAGAAACTATTTTCTTCTATATTATTCGGAGGTGTTGGACATTGTTTTCGTCCAACCTCATAAACACTTAAACCATTATTTTCCATCGTTCAAGCTTACCCAAATACTACCAAATATATACTTGCTGAGCGTAAATCGCTCATGTTGCTATGATTATAATTTTTGCAGGTTATGGCGAGACGACCGATGCGTCTCATAAGGGAAAAGAAAAGATGGAATTCTGAGAGCTTCCTGATATCCCTCCTGTGGATGGCTTTCAAGGGTAGGGTGAAGAGGGAGAAAATTATAGAAATGTTTAGACTTTAAGGCCTGTGTGGGCCCTATTTTAAGACTTCCGCTGTATTGAATACTCTTTAATGGATAATGTAATAGAGATTCGTTATTTATCTCTTATTTAATGTTATGCATGCTTGGATGTATTAATTATCTTTTGTCAATTTTTGATGGTGCCCGAAATCTGTTTTATGATTTTTGGGGCCGTCACAATGACAGTCGTGCAAACTTGGGCATATGACAGACTATGGATAGGACGTCCAATGCCTCGGCCTAGATCTGAGTTGTGGTCACCGCGTGTGTTAGCATATGCATACGCTAAGCATGCTTACTATAAGGACAGGCGAGCAGATCCACACCACAACGTCCTAACATACCGGTCTGAGTTTGAAAATCAACCACAAGACAAATTCACCAGGAAGCCGCATAAGCCTATTCAGATGGTTGATGATGATGACGAGGACGCTTGGATGGCACGACTGTTCGCAAACAGTCGAATCCCACTGATACATTTTGACGAGATTGAGTATCAGATGCCAGACAGAGTCCTTAGGCAACTGTGTCATTATCAAAGGATACCCGACCCTCCTGTTGATCACACTCATTTAAGGTTGAATCGGGCAGAGAAGGAGAATAGATTTCAAGTCTCCAATTACGAAGCATTCGGCGCGCCGTACGTTGAGATGTGGTACGACTTCTAGGAGAATCTTGTGGGATTGTTGGTATCTGAAAATACCAACCAAAACAAATTAGACACGGACGTGTACTACTTGTGGTACAACAAGGTGACACGAAGACGAATTGCAAAACCGGCTGTCACTGATATCCGATACAGTAATCGTGTCATTGTTGATCAACCTCATGTAATAAACGTGGTACGTACTGTTAATTATAATCATTTCATTGCATTATATCTATTTTGTAACACTATTAACATATACTTGTATCTTTTTATTGTGCAGTTGAAACAGACACTGAGGATGTTGCAGCAGTGGTCGAATAAGCCTCCCCAGATTGAACAACAATATCAAGCACTATTAACTGATAATAGTGCTCTGTTTCAACAAATGCAATTGTCCAATCTCGGGGTTTATTCGGAGCAACCCTTCTACACTCCGTCCTTCATTGATCCTTCAGAAGCTCCAACTTCCATGACGTTTATATCGGATCCTCCAGTATCCTTCACAACTGAGTTCAATCCTTTCGCAGAGCATCCAACTGCAACCCATTTATCCTAAGAGGCACCACCAGTCCAGAATCCGGCTAGAGTGTCAAGACACGATCTATTGATGGTTCCGGTCAAAGGGGGCATGGTGAAGCCTTTAAACCCTTGGAAGGTGGATTGGTTGACTCGACACTGGTTTAATGGTGAACCAGTCGATGATTCGCATTATTGGCCTCGAAAAATTAAAGGTTACAATATTACTCAACAGGAGGTCACAGAATTATCGCCTGGGGCATGGTTAGGCAACACAATTATGGACGCCTACCAAGAATTGTTGGCAGAAAGAGACGCCGTCATAACACGAACGGGAAAGAGGTTAAAAAGAAATTTGTACTATCTGCCGACTTTCTTCATTGTCGTGGGTCAAACCATGATAAATGTCAGAGTCGAGACTGATATTGCAAATGCAGTTGAATTTGTACAACACTTTGTAGAACAAAATGGTTTACGTGTTTCGGAATGTGATATCATTTTCATGCCATTCCATTCTCGCATACACGAACATTTTGTCCTGGTGATGTACAATGTTAAGTCATGGGCAATAAAAATCATTGATCCTATGCATCCAGAGATGACTCCGGCACAGTTGGATGCGCGATACCAGGCCGATGTTGCAGTTGCGGTAAGTACGCAAGATTTTATGTTGCTTTACATTTGGTTTAAATTTTTTATTGTCACTTACTAATTTTTTTTTTGAATTAGCAGAAGACTCTTGTACCTATATTGCTAAGATTTGCTGCCCCTGAGACCAATTGGCCCCCAAAAGATGCAAGACTCGGGAAGAAAGTTGTAGTGGCGAAACAACATAATGGTTCAGACTGTGGGGTTTACATTTGTAAATATATGGACGCAATCTCACGTGGACTAAATCCCACTGCAGCTAAATGGACAGTTCAAGATGCATCCATTCTTCGCTTGCGTCTTGCTTGGGAACTGCACAATGGAATGGCCAGGGGTCCTCCTAGAGGGTACAAGATGGCAGGATCACAGACGTTGGATTCTGATGAAGACTAATGCTAAATATGTACGATCAATGGAGTGAAATTGTATTTGTTTTAACTATATTTGATTCATATGTAATATAATTTATGTTTGTCAATGTAATATATATGTTTTTTCTCAATGTTGTGTTATATATTTGTATTTATTGATTGTGTGTTATACAATTTGATTTTTCAGTGTAATATAATGTATAACAATAAAAACATATGACATAAAGGTTTAAAATAACATTTTATCAAGCAATTCTTTTTTTAAATTAGAGGAAGACTTTAAAAAAAATAATCTCTTTCAAGAATAAATATCAAGCACTCAAAATGTCTTTACTCTGAAAAAAAATCCTCAAATTAAATCTTAAAAGTTATTTTTACACTGAAAATGTCTGATAGAAGGCTTTAAAAAAAATAATAAGGTCAAGCGGAAAAACGTCTTAGTGGCGGAAAGACAAATTTTTCGTTTTTTTTTTCCTTCCGCCAGTTAGTAGCGGAAGGAAAAAAAAAATTTCCCCTTTCCGCCACTGCCACTAGCGGAAAGGGGAAATTTTTTTTTTCCCTTCCGCCACTCCCACTGGCGGAAGGCAAAAAAAAAAAAAATTACCTTTTCCGCCAGTGATAGTGGCGGAAAGGGGAATTTTTTTTTCCCTTCCGCTACTGAGACTGGCGGAAAGAAAAAAAAATGAAAAAAATTTTGAAAAAATTTTCCCTTCCGCTGGTAACACTGGCGGAAGGGAAAAAAATTTTCGGGAAAATTTTTTTAAAATAAAAATATGCCTTCCGCTACTAACACTGGCGGAAGGGGTATTTTTTTTTTTTTAGTTTGATCTCAAGCGTTGGATCATTCGTTGGACGGCTGTAAAAGTGTTAGCTACGAAAGACTCCAGAGCTAACGTTAGACATGGATCGGTCCCCTATATATATATATATATATATATATATATATATATATGTAGATTCAATGAACCTAGACAGATGTGGCTAACCTCCTCTTCCACCACCCCTTTCAACCAATATATCTTCATATAAATCATATATATATATATATATTTAGATTCAATAAATCTGGTTAGAGGTGGCTAGATACAATGAACCTAAATAGAGGAGTGTCTAGATACAATGAACCCGGACAGAGGTGAGTCTAGATACAAATGAAGCTGGACAGAGGTGTGTCTAGATACAATGAACCCAGACAGAGGTGTGTCTAGATACAATGAACTTGGATAGAGGTGTGTCTAGATATAATGAACCTGGACAGAGGTATGTCTAGATACAATGAGCTTGGATAGAGGTGGCCAACCACCTCTTAGAAGCATCTATTAATATTTAATACTCTACAATGGTTGTTACATTTGACTAAGTCAATTACTAATATTAATTCTCAACTACAATTTTAAATAAACCAATCATATTTATTTATTTAAAATCTAATATCCGAATTAATTCCCCTTTTAATTACACTCTTAGTGTGAGACCCTATAGGTTATTATTACATTGACAATAATTTTATAATCATATTAGAAAATTATAAACAGTGAGCGACATCTAGTAATACATCACTATTACCCAAGTAATAATAATATTGGTGATTCAACATAACCTTTTCTTATGACCAATGTTTCAATGTAATATAATTCTTTTTGTCCTTTATATCCAAGATTAAACTCAAGGCACGAAGTGTGTCATCCTCTTTATAATTTAATCTTTGTTTTCTTGATTGATGAGTAAACTATAAGAGACAAATCACTATTTGAGCATGGCCATGCATTTCATAGTTCTACTCAATCAAGAGGTCAAAGGATATCACTCCTAATATACATAGGAGTGACAAATCCCATCTAAATCATTCACATTCCTCAGACAACTCATAATATAGCCAACAATCACCTTTATGGTCCATTCGGTTAAAGATGACTTTTGGTGATATCAAACCATATGAATCCTCGTGTAGAAATGTAATGACTTCAAGTCAAAGGACCATTACATCATTGTCACTATGAGAATATCTTATGACACTTCACTTACATGTAAAATTATCATGGTGGGTCAATCCAGTACACTGTTCTCCAACATGTAGCTATGTATTTGACTTGATATCTCACATATCTATGGCCAATGAGATTTGGTCATCAGTCAACCCACATACTAGTCTCAATGTATCATTGTTGTCCCATTAACAATAATACTTGACTAGGGATGTTTAAGAATACTGATACATTTTACAACTATATGATCTCATGTTCCAAGTCACATACTCGAACCAATATAGTCTGTATTTGTGACGACCTCCAAAATCCCTCACTGGATCAGGGCTTCATCAAAAGAAGGAAAAGATAACCACACATCCATTCATATTATAAATACTGAAAAGAAAACAATATTAAAGAGTTATTACAACCCAAAATATTGCATTTTCAGCAGAAGCTATTCTATCTCTATACTATAATACAAAACATCACTCTTCAAACATCTTCCCTCCTTCCTTCCTTATCGGCACTACAAAGGGTTAGACAAACTCAGTAACTGATCATCTTAGCCTTTCCCTTGTCAGATGGCTCAGCCTTTATATTCTGCCCTGCAAGACATTAAAATTCAACAAGAATGAGCGATTTACGCCCAGCAAGTATATAAACAATTTGGGAAAGCAAATTTGGAATGTTTCAAAGGACTCAATTCTGCTAAGAGGCTTGGTGGAACAATTCAAGGGATGACTTACCCATCAGGGGATAATTTTCTCACTGCCAAACTCGTTGGGTGGTAACTTTGACTATCGCCGAACTCTTTTGGCTGACAAGGGATGATTTGTTCATCGCCAAACTTAGTAAGTCACCACTGAACTTCATCAGTGGATCATTTGTTCAGCACCAAACTCAGTTGGCTATCGCCAAACTCCTCGGGGACTAATATCTTTAGCCATCAGAGACTAACAAATTTTGCCCATCAGAGACTACGGATGACGTCATTAGAGACTAAACTTAGTCTGTCGGAGACTAAGGATGACGTCATCAGAGACTAAACTTAGCATGTCGGAGACTAAGGATGACGTCATCAGAGACTAAACTTAGCCTGTCAGAGACTAAGGATGACGTCATCAGAGACTAACATATATCTCATCAGAGACTAACATATATCTCATTAGAGACTAACATATATCTCAGCAGAGACTAACATCTATCTCATCAGAGACTAACATATATCTCATCAGAGACTAACATCTATCTCATCAGAGACTAACATCTATCTCATCAAAGACTAAAGTATCTCATCAGAGACTAACATTAGAGCTTGCTGTTGCTACCATAGAAGGCTTATCATAAACAAACTCAGCCTAGAATGTCTCATGAAAATGCAAAAGAATATAAACTTAGCATAAATCTTTGATGCTATGCACGAAAGAAACTAAGTAGAGTATCGGGTTCTTAACTCTTCATTCTTAAGGGTGAAATCAAAGCTTGTCTGAGAATAATTTTCCGAAAGAAGAACTTGGAAATTTATGGAGATGATAAGTTTAAACGAAACTCTTAAAAGAGAAATTTTGGTAAAGGAATTAAAATTTCATCTTGAATGAGGTATTTATAGAGTTCAAGAGCAATAAGTTAAGGTTAAGCTTTAAGATAAGATGATTGGTTAATCTGGACGATAAACGGTTGCTTATCATTACTCTTTAACAGCTAACAATTGTTGTCCTACATACACAATGCCTTGATCGACTACTGCCACTTAAACAACTCTTTGATCAACACGTAAGTATAACACTTACGTAATTCTCTCACCCTCTTCCAAGCTGATCAATATAATCTTATGTGGGATTTGCTAGTCCCCTTTTTAATACTTTTTTAAGGAACTTAACCTCATAATCATGGATATCACATCATCATAAAAATTTTCATTATAGATATGCATTCATCATTCATATTTAAAAAGGCTAACCTCCATGCAAAAATAAAATGACACAAAATAACATTATTTCTTATCGTAAAATACATTTAAAATTTTTGGGTTCTCACAGTATTCATTATTCTAGGGACATTTATTATCTTAAAAATTATATCACACAGTAAATTGAAGCATAATAAACTAAACATTATTTATTAAATCAAAACATAAGTACAAGTGCGCCGTGACAATTATCAAATAATTGGCTCTTAGGCATACACTCCAACATAGATTTCTTTCCATTGTAGATTTCCTTCCATAATAGGATTAGGTTATTTTGACGTTAGCTTATAAATAGTTGTAATTTTGTAAGCCAAAAGAATTCAGACTTGATTTATAAAATTTTCGTGAGTTTAACTTACAATTCTCTTGAGAGTTGGTGGTTAATTCCTTTAAACTTTCGCAATTGATTTGTTTTAGTTTGCGGGTGATTCAATTTTTTAAGCAAATAAAACAGATTGACCCTTTAGTGTTGATTCTTGGTGATTAATTTCTTTATAGAATCAATCTAAAGTTACTGCTTCCACAACTACGTTTGTTCTCCTAGAACAAATACATCAGTTCACAACATAGACATTTTCATTCCTTAGTCCAGTAAGCTTTAAGAATTCATTTGAAGGTTTTTTACTTGACATTGATTGTCCAAAAAGGTGACCTGATGCCCTTTGTCACATAGTTGACTTATGCTAAGTAGATTGTGCTTAACCCTTGAACATATGCTACATTGCTGAAAGAGATCACCCCATTTCCTGTTGTGTCATACCCCTTAGTCAATCCACAACTGTTATCACAAAAAGTCACTTTATGTCCATCTTTTTCTTTGAAATTTGTCAGCAAGGAAAGATCTCATGTCATGTGTCTTAAGCACCCACATTCTAAGTACCATATCTCATCCTTGCTGATTTGTGAGCCTTGCTGAGTACATCACCTTATGATGGTTTTTTAATAGGGGCATGTCTTTTTTGCTTGTGATGAAAATCAGTAGGATAGTTGCTTTTTTTTTTTTACCAAGGTGACATTCATGTTACCTTTGAAGGATATATGAACTTCACACTCTGCTGAGTGGATGGAAAGAGTTCTGCTAATAGACTCAACTTTACTATCACTTATATCTAGCAAACTTCTCTGGCTTTTCATCAAAGCGTAAGCATTCGAAGTGGACTTTTCCAAGTGGAGATTATTTTAGTTAGTTCCTCAACTTGGGAGGTTAACTTAGACTCTCTCTCTTGAGAGTCTCTGAGATGTCTTCTAAGCACATCCCTCTCAACCTATATTGATTTGAAGCATAAGCTGATTGCTTTTAATGAACTTGGTTCAAGCAATAGTTCAGACTTCTCATGTTCGAGTTATGAGGAGTCTGCTAAAGTATATCTCAACAATCTTCGATATCTATATCACTGAGTTGCGATATCCTTAAGCAGACTTCATAACTTAGCTTCAATAAGGTCAGGGGAATCAAAGTCAAATACCTTGCACAAGTCAACTTCCTTGCTGATTTGATCAGCTTCCTTGGCCATTAAGCAAATGTGTGCAACCTCTACTCCACAAGAATTTTCCTTGGAGTCTGATTCGCTGTCACTCCAAGACTTATCCGCAATGAGTATGTTTTCTTTTCTTTCATTCTTTTGATGGTATTTCTTCTTTTAGTAGTCCTTTCGTTTGCTTTTATCTTGTGGAGGCCTTCTATCATCTTTTGTTGAGTCCCTCTTAAATAGGCAATCAATTGCATAGTGACCTGGCTTTTTGTAGTTGTAGTAGAGAACCTTTGTTGAATCTCTCTTACTTCCAATATTTCTTCTGAAGCTTTTGCCTTGGTCTCTTCTTAGAAATTTTCTTAACTTTCTTGCTAATAGGGCTATGTCTTCATCGCTATCAGCAAATTTTGATTCAGTTTCTGCAAATTCCCTTAAAGTTTCAGCAGCAGCCATCAAGACTACTCCTTTATCTCTTCTTCTGCTGCCTGTAGTCGTTGCTTCTTTTTGAGCAACTTCCATTTCATAGGTTAGAAGATTTCCATAGAGCTGCTGAAGGTCTGTTTGGTGTAAGTTTCTAAATTCCTTCATAGCGGTGGTTTTTGGATCCCATTCTCTTAGAAGGGCTCTCATAAACTTTAGATTTACATCTCTCTTTTCATAGATCTTTCCATAGGCTCTAAGAGAGCTCAAAAGAACTGTAAATCTTTTGTACATGGAGGTGAGACTTTCTCCATGTTGTTGAGTGAACATCGCATATTGTTGAACAAGCAAGGATTGTTTGTTCTCTTTAACTTCTATTGTTCCTTCATTTAGAACTAGCAGTGCATCCCATACTTCTTTTGTTGTTATGTAGTTAGACATGCTTTCGAACATCTCTTCATTCAATGCCATGAACAAAATGTTCATTGCTTTCTTGTTGTAGTTGACCAACTTGTTTTCTTCATCAGTCCACTCTAGTTTAGAGATGGTAACATTTTCTTTGGATCATTTGAGTCAATTTTCTCAGGTATGTATGGTTCATTCTTTATTGATTCAAAGAGTTCTTCATCTATTGCATCCATGTATACTTGTTTTCTTAGCTTCCAATTTCTGAATCTATCTCTTGTGCACATTGGGAGCATATATAATTGGGGGTACATAGAGAGTTATTGCTTTAGTATGTACAGTGGAGTGTGTGTCCCCTGTCTGATCATCAGTGTTTGTATTAAGTAAAAATGAGTCAACCATTTGAGAGCGTTGACTACCAAACACTGTGTCAGAGAATGTTAGCTCCTCCACGTATTGAGAATGTGGAGAATCTGATTGTATGACACTTAATGTTTGTTTCATTATATCTGAAGAAATTTGTGGAACAGAGAAAGAAGGAAGTGGTGTAGATAGGAGTGTTGGTTGAATCACTGAACGAGGAGGTGATTCATCAAAAGATGTTGTAGAAGAATGCTTATGACTCATGTGGATCTTATTGAGAAGCTTCTGAACTACAACATCTTGAGTGGTGTGTGCACTCACTATGTCAGATATTTGCAAGCGGCTCTCAGAGACCCTGATGATAGGTTCATCAGTGTCTATGGTCAGTGTATGTGCCTCACTCAACTGTGTCCCTGGTTGGGGACTGTTTTCAATAACTAATTCCTTTTAAGAGGAACTAGTTAGAAATATGTTTAATTCCTTATCAAAGGCAGTATCCTTTTGAGAGGATACTGCCTGGTCAGGCTGTTGGGTAACACTCATGGCTCCCTTCTTCTTCTTACGCCTGTAGCCAATCACTCTCTCTCCTTGCTCCCCCTCTGTTGATGTGGTAACTTCACTGGGTTTTCTTTTAATCCCAATAGTCTTTTGGGAGACTATGGGTTGAGCTATTGAGAGTGGTTGAGTGGAAATTGGTTGTTCTACTTGGGTAGGCAGAGAGGTGGTTGTTTTCTCTGCCGTAGTAGATGAAGGTGAAGAATGTACAGTTTGAGAAGTAGAAGGTGAAGAATTTACTACTTGTACCATATGCTGCGAAAGTGCAAATGGTTCGGCTGTATACGATTTCTTTATTATTTCTGCAAACAATTTCTAAGGAGGGGAGAATGTGACAACCTAGAAATTAGTTTGTCTATAATTAATTTATTCAATCATATTTTCCTGTTAACGTGTATGGTTAATATTATGATTTTGGATGTCTGAATGTTTGAATATTTTTTGGAACCATCAAGGGGTTATGATTATCGGATGTATGATTTAGGGACAAGCAATTTATGTACATATTTTATTAGTGATGTTCATAAATTGCTTAAAGGAATACAAGTGTAAAGATTAGCATGTTTCATTCAAAACAGCCTGAATGGCTTACGTAAGATTAGTACGTATCTTAATTAGCAAGATTAGTACGTATCTTAGTTAGCAAGATTAGTGCGTATCTTAGTTAGCAAGATTAGTACGTATATTGATTTGGTTAGTAAGCTGCTTGGGTGTCATTAGTTGATGAAGCTTATGTGCATGAACGACAGCAGCTGCTTAATATGTTGTTAGCTGTTAAAGTGTTATGATGAGCAGTCGTTTTACCGACCAGACTAACCAATCATTTTATCTCAAGACTTAATCTCAGCCTGCTATAAATACCTCATTTGAGATAAAATTCCAATCTCTTTTCTAAAACCTTTCTCTTAAAACGTCTCTTTAAACCCACTATCCTCATAAATTTCAAGTTCTTTCTCTCAAGCAACTATCCTTTTTAGAGCAAACAAGCTTTCAATTCTTCCTTTAAAACAAAGAGGTAAGAACCTTGTACTCTCCTTTATTTTCTTACATTCGAAAATATTAGCTGTATGCGCTAAGTTTCCAAGTAGGAATAAAGCTTTAAAAGAAAGGCTGCGTCTGATGACTTCAACATTAGTCTCTGACGAGTTAATATTAGTCTCCGATGACGTCAACCTTAGTCTCCGATGGGTTAAGATGACGTCATCAGTCTCTGATGAGATATTTGTTAGTCTCTGATGACTAAAGAACATTAGTTCCCAAAGAGTTTGACGCTGAACAAGTTGTCACCCGATGAGTTTGGCGAAGAACAAGACCATCCCTTAATGACCATCCCCTGATGGGTGAATTTTTCCTTGATGGCCGAAAGATCATCCCCTAATGATCAAAGACCATTCTCTGACGGATGATTAATCCCCTGATGATTAATTCAGTTCCTGATGATCATCCCTTGTTTATGCACAGTTTTATATTATCTTTCAAAAGATGGATTTCTCACGTTATACCAACAATCATATTTTTCAGAACCTTTCACGCACCAGTATTTTGAGATTAGAAACTAGCTAAGGACCAAGGCAAGTATATACTCATTCCACTTCCTTTCTTACTTATTACGTAAAATCATTGTTTCGATTTACGTAAATGAATGATGTTAGTGCCCATGCAAGATAATGATTTTTTTTTATGAATAAGTAACGTATGATCATTGATCCGATGTATGTGAAAAGATGTTGATGTTTGAGCTATGTATTATTGGGTGGTTGGTAGCTGTTTGAAATTCGCTAGCTCACTAAAAGATGATGTAAGGGTGTTGCGGGCCGTGAACTTGTATGCGCACCCGAGCATGTCCCATATGGATATATATACAAAAGTTATTGGTTGTCGCCGCTCTTAATTGCTTGAACACGCCAAAATTTTTGGTAGTCGCCGCTGTTAATTGGCTGAGCACTCCAAAGTTTTATAGCAAGAAAAATGTTTTCAAGGTATATCCATATGGATAGTAAAGGGGCTGTTGAGTGCTTTCGCCCGGCATTCCAGCCAATGATGATAGGGAATGAGAGGCCGAGGCATCAGTAATCAGACCCTCGCAGACCAATGTTTTCTGCGCTGACTACGTATGTCATATGATGAAGTCAAACGACCAGGCTCACCAACTGGGATGAAATTTGATTGTAAAGGAAGTCAGTTAGTGATCATGCTGGTCAGATGGTGCATTATCTGGTGAATAAAGGGTGAATCAAGATTTATTTAAAAGAGGGTTAACCCCTTGATATCACTCGGGAACCCTGTATGATACATGTTTATTGAATTATCAAGAGGTGTTGGCATTACTTCGCTGAACCTCAATGAATATTAAAGCTTTTGAATTATCTGTTATTCTTGCTTATGAATATATGCTTGCTGAGCGTAAACGCTCATGTGGAATGTTATGAAATATTTTACAGGTTATGTCAAGAAGGCCGAATTGCCTAATAAAGAAAAAGAGGAAATGACACAGTGAGAGTTTCTTAATCTCTCTCCTATGGATGGCCTTTAGAGGGAAAGTGAAACTAGAGGTCATCATAGAGATGTTTAGATTGTAAGGCCAGATGGGTCATCTAAAGTTTTGTTTCCGCTGCAGTCTGTTTATTAAACTTTGAGGTTTTGTAAGAGGTTGTAAACTTTTAAGTTTTGAACATGATGTATTTGAGAATATATTCTCGTATGATTAATAAATGCTTGGCTATGATGTTTCTATCGCAATGGTGTTGTTGTGTCATTGTTTTCTGGTGGAACCCAGGGTTCCAGCTTGGGGGCTGTCACCCAAATTGTTGACAGTGCCCGAGGCCCGACTTTGGGGGATTTCTGGGGCTGCCACACCTCACCTCTTCATTTGAAAGGGTAGAGAAAATTCACATCTAAGAGAGCTCTGACTTCTCTCTAAAATTTTCTCTCTTTAGGAAATCATTCACATTCTGATGCTTTGCCTTGGTGGTGCCATAGTAAGTGCTTAACATTTCTACCAAAAGAGGCCAAGAAGGGTTTTCTAAGGACTTAGCCTCCCATTTGGTACTATGTCCCTTCACCCACACCCTACACCATCATAACCCCGTACACACACCCCTAGATCTCAAGGGTAGGCTCTATCATTGCCATGTCTAAGCAGTTCCCTATGATCTTCCTCCTTGTCCATCACTCAAGTCAAGCCCCATAGCCTTCATGAAATTCTCATCTCACCCTTTACCTACCTTGCATACAAAAATTCCCCCCAATAGAATTTGTAATAGCATAAGACCCCCCACTTGTACCAATACTACAAATCATCCTACCTTGCTTGATCATTCACATTATTCCTAGTATTACATTTTTTTAGAATACACAATTTAAATGAAAATACATGAAACAAAATAAAATAAAATAAAAAACTCGATGCCTAATTTCTTCTTTGAGCTTGAACATGTTTAAATTGGACATAAATGTTAATTACCCTTTAAGGAGTTTTTTTTTACCATTGTTGATGTATTTGATCTTGGAAACCAAATACAATTGCAGAAGCAGTAATTTTAGATTGACTCTGTAAAGAATTTTTAATCATCGAGAATCAAAACTAAAGGATTGATCTGTCTAGTTTGCTTAAAAGAAATTAATCACCCGCAAGCTAAACCAAACCTAGTTGTGAAAGTTTAAAGGAATTAACCACCAACTCTCAAGATAAATGTAAGTTGAAAACTCACGCAATTATATAAAACAAGTTTGTCATGGCATAAATTTTGTGCTTGCTCCATAGTTAGTCCTCGTGGAATAGCCTGTTCTTCTTTTCTTGCCATTGATTTTGTAGTTAGTAGGTTAATACAAGAACAACTCGTCCTCTAAAGATAATGTATTTGATCTAAGAGACCAAATACAGCATCTTAGTATCAAAGGTTTGGTGGACGAGTTGTTCTTGTATTAACCTACTAACTGCAAAATCAATGGCAAGAGAAGAAGTAAAGGCTATTCCACGAGGACTGACTATGGAGCAAGCACATAATTTACGCCGTGACAGACTTGATTTATACAATTGCATGAGTTTTCAACTTACAATTATCTTGAGAGTTGGTGGTTAATTTTTTTAAACTTTTACAATTGGTGGTTAATTCCTTTAAACTTTTACAACTAGATTTGACTTAGCATGCAGATGATTAATTTCTTTAAGCAAATTAGACAGATCGATCCTTTAGTTTTGATTCTCGATGATTAAAATTTTTTTACAGAGTCAATCTAAAGTTACTGCTTTCGCAATTGTATTTGATTTCCAAGATTAAATACATCAATTGTAAAGTCAAATCTTCCCTTTTGGTAATTCTTTTGATATTTTCCCAATCTTATTCCAAATTAGAAATTAAATAATGACACCTAACGTACATATATAAAAGAAAAAAATACTAAAACCCCTAACGAAATACCATCGATAATACAAAATATAATCTCAATGATTACCCTTTAATCTTACTTGAAAGATCAAACCCACCATATGAAACTACAATATCAAGGAGTTATATGAGCATGCTCACTGATCATAAAATGATCATAAAATCCCATACGCAATAATGCTGCTTCATTTTTCAAGTAAGAGCCAAACCCAGACCAGAAGGAGAATTATCAAAATTGACATCTTATCCCCAACTGTGGAAACTGCCCCCGAGATTCCTACTGACAACCCAAGCATTATTTCTCTGAATTTGGCATAAATGAACAAAGATTTGGGGATGGTTGTTAAAGTCATAGCTGGAAAACAAACACATCTGATGACCAAAAAATTAAAGTCATCTAATAGCTAAACCCACAAATTGATCACACAAATGTATATCCAACAACCAGTGGTTACTCCAGATATATATGTCTATAATTTGAATACCAACAGAGGAACAGACTGCTCGTAAGCCAAATAAACACATACACGACCCCATTATAGATATAGAAATCAAAACTCAAACATAACCTAATAACCTGAGATGCATATAATAACCATGACAGACCCGAAAAGATCATTTAACCAAATTTACCGATATTCTCGACCCATCTACCGTCAATCCATACACAAGTAACAATATGCAACCAAACAATAAATTGAAACCAGATCCTGAGAAATAAACATCAACCCAACCAAAAACGCCATCCCCCTATCAAAATCAAAACCAAAATTAACTCTCCGTTTTTGTTTAAAAATTTTTAGACGGAAAATAGAATATTAAAACAAATTTTGTTTAAATCTTTAGGAAAATCCAGATACTATCATTAGCACATAATAGCTAGCAATCAATTCTTTTATTTTTTATATATAGATAAATAAGCCTCATCAGAAACTTTTAACCATTATTGGTCATCTTACCTGAATCTAGTTCTATTTGAAAATTTTGATTTTAGTTCTTTTGAAAACTTGAGAAAGCGATTGAAGGTATCCAATAAAAAAATTGTTCTAAATATGATGTATTTAAAATTGGTATAAATTCATCTGATTTTTAACCTATATGATGTGTGTGTATATATAGTGCATTACAAAAAAACTGAATATAAGAAAAATTAATTAGTTTATAAGAAACAAATTTTAATCCTGTATTTGAGATTTTGAGCACAGAATTATTAAATTACAAAAGCATATAAAAACAAAAGTAGGAAAAAGAAAGAAAAAGATTCAATTTTTTTCTGTTTAATTATTGATCACAAAGCACCAATTTCCCACCTTTCTCACACAAACTTTGCTCCCCAACAGCATTAACCACCTGGCCATAACTATACCTCAACGGCATCCTCCCCAAAATCCTGTGGAACTCCCTTATGCATTCTCCTCTCCTCTTCCTATGTTCACTTTTTCTGCTACTCAATCCCACTTCCTCCATTTCCTTGTTAGATCCCCCTTCATTCCTCGCATCCCCCCAATCCCTCGCCCTCTCCGCCGCCACCAGCACCGGCCCCGCTCCGCCACCCTCCGCTGCCACAAAATTCATCAGGATATCTTCACAATTCCGCATTCTGTCCACCACATTCCTCGCTTCCGCCATTTCTGCTCCACCTTCACAGTTGTAGCTGTACAAATACTCGGTTTTCATGATCATGAACTTAGTTAGCACAATAGATAACTTCTCGGGGTGGACTGTATAAATCCATGTTTTTCGGTTGATGTCAATATCGTGTGATCTGGCGAAGAATCCGACTAATTGATTACGATGGGAATTCCAGATTCGGAAAGCGAATTCGACGGATTTTGGGTCGATCTCGACGTCGTCGTCGCAGATCAATACTGCGCGAGTTGAAATTGACGGCCGCGGAAGAAACCGCGAGTTGAGGCTATCTGACCGTTGCCGGAGAAGGGCGATCGGTGCGTTGGCGGAGTATGATGTTGAGAGATTGTGAGAGAGTAGGGTTAGGGTTTTTATTGAGGTTTTGGGGTTTCCCCACAGAACAAGTACCGCGGCTACAATTGGGGAAGATGCATACGTGACGGCGATCGAGCACAGGAGTGGGATACGAGACTCGGAGTAGCCGTTGATTAGAACCGTCATTTGATCTGATCGGAGGGTCTTTGGGTCTCTTGCGTTTGTTGGGTCGCATGGATTTGAGGCTTTAAGGGCCCGAAGATTTGAAACAGGAGGAACGGATAAAACCATGGCTATGGAGAAGATGATGTAGAAAAGAGAAACTCTGCTTGGCATTTTTGGTCCGGAGTTGAATTGCTGTGTAATATATGTGGAAGTAAAAATGAATAAATGGTGGTGGTGATTTTGTAATTATGTGGAAGATTGAGGGGTATTGTATTGAGTTTGGGTTCTCTGATCATATTGGGATAGTGCGATAGAACGTTTGTGATCCCTGTGAAAGCGAGAACGCTGAAACGGCCATGTCTGCGAGTATTGGAATTGGAAAACTCAGTTTTCTACAGTTCCAACCGTCCTTATCGGGGCAGCTGCATCTGTTGAAGAAGCCTCTGCGTTGCACACTTCTCCAAGATCAGGTATTCATTCGTGTACTTAAAATCGCATTGCTCTATAACGGTTATACAAAGTCTTGTATTAACTATTGTATATTAGAGTGGAAATGACCGAAGCAAATTGGATGTGGAGATGCCTAACCGCTTACAATATACTGCGTTTAATTTGTCCAACAATTTTAAGAGAAAAAGATTCCATTGTGGTTCTGTTACTGTTAATTTGCAATTACAGTTTCACAACCCAATGATTTTTCCAGCCAAAGGATGAAAACTGGAATGTGGAAATCTTCTGACTATCCGATGAAAATGGCTAAGCACTTGATTGATATTTAGTGTCTAGTCACTATTGAATTTTTCTGGTATCGTCATGTCTGTTGGCCACAATAAGTTAAGAGAATAATAAGAAAGAACAAGAGGAAAAGAGATAAGAAAATAATAGGCTACTTCGAGGGAACCTAAACCTCCTTATAAATCTGAAGAATCAATAGAAAAACAGCATGACTTCTTTATTTACAGCAGTAGTTTAAATAATGAAAATACAACCACTTGCCTAATGACTCCTGGAAAATAGGAAGAAAACAAAGTGCTCAGTTCCATGACTAAGTCTAAATAGGAACTACAGATAACTAATCCTAAAATGTAGGAACAAATAATAGAAGTAGTTCTGACTTATTCAATAGACCAATAAAAATTAAAAACATGTAACATTCCCTCCCCCTTAAATCTGACCCTTGTCCTCAAGGGCTATCTCCGGAAACTGAAGCTTCACCAATTCTGCATCCTCCCAGGTGGCATCTGCCAAAGACAATCCCTGCCAATTGACCAAAACCTCATGCTTCCTATTATGCATTCGCTGATCCAAAATTCGTTCTGGTTTTGCTATTAGCTTTCCGTCCTCAGTCCCCACCAGTGGCAAATCTGACTACGTCGGCTTCTCCTATCTTCTTCTTTAGCAGAGAAACATGGAAGACGGGATGTAAACGCGAATCTGTTGGTAACTCTAATTTGTAGGCAACTGCTCCTATTCGTTGAAGGACTTTGAATGATCCATAATATCTTGCAGACAACTTCAAATTTTTCCTTGCAGCAATGGACAATTGTTGATATGGTTGTAGTTTTAAATACACCATATCACCAACAGAAAATTCTTTCTCTCTGTGCTTTGTGTTGTAAACCTTTTTCATCCTCTCTTGTGCTAGCCTTATTTTCTTGCGTACTTCCTTGATGACGACATCTCTTTCTATCAGTTCTTTTTCCACTGCAGCAACTTTAGTTGTACCTGGAATATATGCCAAAAGAGAGGGGGAAGTGCGACCATATACGACCTCAAATGGTGTGCAGCCAATAGTAGAATGAAAACTGGTATTATAACAGAATTTTGCCCAGCTCAACCATTTAGCCCACTCCTTAGGCTGAGAACTTGTGAAGCATCTCAAATACATTTCCAAAGTGCGGTTAACGACTTCAGTTTGACCATCCGTTTGTGGGTGGTATGAAGAACTAAAGTTGAAAGATGTCCCATTTAACTGAAAAAGCTCCTTCCAAAACATACTATTGAAGATGGGATCTCTATCACACACAATCGTTCGAGGTATTCCATGTAAGCGAAAAATATTATCAAAAAATATTCTAGCAATCCCAGCCGCTGTGTAAGGGTGTGAAATTGGTACAAAATGAGCATATTTCGATAATCTATCAACAACCACAAAAATTGTGCTTTTACTATTAGATGTCGGCAGTCCATCGATGAAGTCCATAGAAATATCTTCCCACACTTGATTTGGAACAGGAAGGGGTTGCAACAAACCCGCTGGTGCAAGTTGTTCCACTTTATTCCGCTAACAAGCATCACATTTTTTAATAAATTCCTTGATACCCTGCCTCATTCCCTTCCGGTAGAAATTTGACCTTATTCGATGCAATGTCTTTACAAATTCTTCATGTGTGCTGCTATGAAACTGTTCAACTATGTCACCAATAAGAGCAGAATTTTTAGGTAAATATATTCTGTCCTTGAAGAAAAGGACATTATCATTGTACCTCTATGGCCCAACAGCCTCACCATTTTTAACATGTTGCAACAATTCCTGTAGAAACTTGTCTCCGCTAACCTCTCTTTTAAAGCCTCTAGCCAGTGAGGTAAAGGATAAGAAATTGCTAGGACTTCAGCTCCAGTTGTAACTTCTTTTCTCCTAGAGAGTGCATCTGCAACTATATTTTCCTTTCCCTTTTTGTACTCGACCACAAAATCAAATCCCATCAGTTTGTACAACCACCTTTGTTGAGCTGTCGTTGTAATTTTCTGCATCCACAGATGCTTGAGACTTTGATGGTCAGTACGTATGACGAATTGCCTACCTAATAGGTAAGGTCTCCACTTTTGCACCGCCAAAACAAGGGCCAAGATCTCTTTCTCATAAGTGGACAGCAACAGATTCCTCCCTTGAAGTGCCTGACTAAAAAATGATATTGTTCTGTCTTGCTTCAGAACAGCATCAACACCCAAACCCAATGCATCACACTCCACAATGAATTGTTTTGAAAAATCTGGCAGCGCAAGAACAGGGGCACTGGTCATAGCCACCTTGAGCTTTTCGAATGCCTCATCTGCCTTTACACCCCATATAAAAGAATCCTTTTTAAGCATATTAATAAGGGGTCCAGCTATCTTTCCATAGTCTTGAATGAATTTCCGGTAATAACCAGTTAATCCCAAAAATCCTCGCAATGCTTTTGTTGTTGTCGGTTTAGGCCAGGATAACATAACTTGGATCTTTTCTGGATCTACTGACACACCTACATCTAATATCACATGGCCAAGGTACTTGACATCCTTTTGACCAAACTCACATTTTTCCATCTTCACATGTAGGTTGTGAGTTTTAAGAGTTGAAAGCATTACATCTAAGTGCACTAAATGGTCTGACCATGTTTTACTGTAAATTAAAATATCATTGAAGAAGACAAAGTACAAATTTACGTAAATAATCTTTGAATACCTCATTCATGAGTGCTTGGAAAGTGGAAGGCGCATTGGTGCGGCCGAATGGCATCACCAAGTAACTCATAATGGCCTTGATGAGTTCTAAAAGTTGTCTTCTCCACGTCGCTTGGAACAACTCTTATCTGATGATAGCCTGAACGAAGATCCAACTTTATGAACGAAGATCCAACTTTGAAAATAGCGGGCACCACCTAGCTCATCCAACAACTCATTGATCACGGGTATGGGAAATTTATCTTTTACAGTAATCTGGTTTAGGGCTCTATAATCAACACACATCCACCATGAGTCGTCTGATTTCTTTACTAAGATAACAGGAGAAGAGTAAGGGCTGTTACTGGGCCTGATTATTCTAGACATGAGCATCTCGGACACTATCTTTTCAATTTCAGATTTCTGGAAATGTGGATATATCGATATGGTTTCCTCGATACAGGCTGTAATACAATTTTGTGATTACGGGCCCTCCTTGGTGGAAGCCCCTTCGGTTCTGCCGTTACAACTTTGTATTTTTCCAAGAGTTGTTGGACGTTCTTGTTAAAGTGTCTTTGATTCACCTTTGCTTTAGGTGCACCAACAGCCTAAAGCTGAACCAAAGCCCTTCGTTTCTTTTTCTTGCCACTCCTTGCATCTGTGCCGTGTTAATGACTGTATTCTTAGGAGTGGATAATCCTCTAAGCTCCACCTCCTTACCTTCAATAAAAAATCTCATTTGAAGCTTAGAAAAGTCCCACATAATTGGTCCAAGTGTTCTTAACCATTGAGTTCCAAGTACAACATCATAACCTTCAAGTGGTAGTATATAAAAATCTACAAATAATGGAACACCTTGTAGATTTAGTAGAGTATGAGAACATTTACCCGGACTAGTCAACTTTTCTCCAGATGCAACTATTACCTCCAAGAGCCGCCCGGGGACTGGTTTCAACCCTACTGTTTTAGCTATTCTTTCGCTAACAAAGCTGTGGGTGCTCCCCGATCAATCAACACAGTAACCTTCCTCTTCCCCATATTTCCATTAAGTCTCATGGTCGTAGGTGCTTGTGTTCCTACAATAGCATGCAAGGAAATCTCTGGTACCTCCCCGGTTAATTGTTCATTTGCACCATCAACCTCCATCTCGACATCATCATCACTATCTTCGAGACAAGCCTGAATTAATAATAACTTCTTGCATCTATGAGCTGGCCCAAATTTCTCATTGCACCGGAAACAAAGTCCTTTCTTTTTTCTTTCATTAACTTCCTCAGGAGTTGGTCTCTTCACAGGTACGGTGTTGCTGCTTGAAAGAACTGTACTCAAAGCAGGGGCTCGTGGGGCGGTGGGTGCAGGCGTCTGATTTGACAAATTTCTAGCTTCATATAAGCGGGCTAGGCCAACTGCTGCTATCAACGTTGCAGGTTTATTAGCTTGTACATCAACCCGAATGGAATCAGTAATCACGCAATCCACTGATGAAACAACTAACTTGACGGCTTTGTGGGAGGGAGCCTGCCTTTGCAGGGAGTCTTTTAAACTTTGTCTGATAATCTTGTATTGTCCCATTTTGCTGTAACTTAGTGAGCTTAGCAAAGAAATCAAAGAATTGATTAGGTCCATAACGAGAGTTAAGCCCCTCCTTAAACTCCTCCCATGATATGGATGGCTTTTCCTGCTTCAATAATTGATACCACAATTGTGCCTCGCCTTCTAGGTGGAATGACGCGAGTGGAACACATTCCTGTGTTGGGGTATCGTGAATCTCAAAAAACTGCTCTGCATGGCACAACCAATTTGTGGGATCTTCGCCACCATTGTATCGCGGAAAATCCAATTTTAGCAACTTTGGGGCTAGGTAAGTCGAAGAGTTGGCTCTACAAGGACCACCCGAGTCTCTATTCTGTTGAGCTCTAGAGCCTTCTCCTTCAAAATTGGCAGTGGACTTAGAAGCCATGTTTTCCACACGAACAGAGAGTTGGTCGAACATTTCTTTCATCTGCTGCAAGACTTCACATTGGCCAGAGGATAGAGACTCCATATTTTTTTCAATCTGCGCAATGCGGTCATCGATTCCCAAGCTCTGATACCAATTTGGTATCGTCATGTCTGTTGGCCACAATAATTTAAGAGAATAATAAGAAAGAACAAGAGGAAAAGAGATAAGAAAATAATAGGCTACTTCGAGGGAACCTAAACCTCCTTATAAATCTGAAGAATCAATAGAAAAACAGCATGACTTCTTTATTCACAACAGTATTTTAAATAATGAAAATACAACCACTTGCCTAATGACTCTCCTGGAAATTAGGAAGAAAACAAAGTGCTTAGTTCCATGACTCAGTCTAAATAGGAACTACAAATAACTAATCCTAAAATGTAGGAACAAATAATAGAAGGAGTTTTGAATTATTCAATAGACCAATAAAAATTAAAAACATGTAACATTTTCCTTGTCTATATGAAGGATGGAAGTTTGAGCAAATGACTGAAACACTTCTTTGTGCAACCTAAATCAAGAGAATTCTTGTAGATTTGAATGGGCATGATGCATGTGCAAGGAAAACCAATAAGGTCTTTACAAACCAAACACTTTTGGCAATATTCCAAAAAGAGTTGAGTTAGAATAAATAGATACATAGAGTGAGAGGATGGGGAAGGGGGGTGGGGCAGGAGGTGCATAATGTAATGCGGTCTTTATACACACACACATACGTGGGAAAAGGTGAATATGCTATAGCTCCAATTTGTAATCATACCCATATGTGTTATGCTTCGGCCTTCAAAATATGTGAGAAAAATCTAATCATACGAATTTGAAAGAGCATGCAAGAACAATACAATACGTCAACTTTTTGAATTTTTTCAATCTCATTTACATAGTTTTTATAATCATGTAAAAGTCAATATATTAACTCTTCAACAAATATTAAATTTACATGGTTATGAAAACCATGTTACACGCTACAAAAAAATGAGAGAACTTACCTATACCTTTCAATCCACCTGCTTGGATTTTCCAAAAAGATTGTTGATTTGGAGTTATAAAACTAGGGGGTATGATTACGTATAATCCCTATAAGATACCCACTCGAGCAAATATGATAGGTCTTACTTGATTTAATCCATGTTATTAATTTATTATAAGTCATGTTTCAGTTATTATATACTTTGTATTCTTTTGCCACAACATTTCCACATCATTTTTGTTAACCAACTAAACCAAGTTACGAGTTTTAGGTCATTTTATGTTTAAAAATATATGCCACATCAGATAACATTAAGCAAAAATTTGCGAACTTCGGAAAAATTTGACGGAATGGGTCAATTTGAACATTGTAAGGGTTCTTGGTGTAATATAAATTATAATAAGTGGTCGTGTGTAATCTTTAAGACCTGCCAACTTGGATGGGATTTTTTATTGTTTTGCCATTCTGGAATTTAATATCATTAATATTTATGATGAATCTAAATTAATTCTGGTTTTGAACTATACATGTGTAATTTTAGTATTGGGCTCGTAGATCTAGAAATACAGCTGATTAGGGGAATCAGCAATCATATGTATTCTTGGAAATATAAATACAATTAGAGAAAAAGCCATCTTCTTGGAAATTCCTAATGAATATCTCAATTTGCCTTTTTTTTTTTGAAAAAAAAGGTTTTTCCTCTTAATTTAGTGGCTTGCTTGCCTTGTCTTTGTTGTTAGTTTGTAGCTATCTACTTTTTTTTTTTTTTTTTTTTTTTCTGTTTGGGTTACTAAGTGAATGGCTCAATACACGGGGCTTCTAGTTCTGGGCTTCTGGATAATTTAAGAAAGATGGGAAAAAACTACCAAGTTGATATTGGGATTAAACTTTGTATCCACCGTATTTTGCATTTTCCCAAAATGGGGAAAAATGACTAAACATTAGAAGTAAGATAAAACCCGAACATGTGCTGTATAAGGAAGATATGATAAGATGCAGCAACATCTGTTAACTGTTTGTTTGTTTTGTTGTTTTGGTTGTTTTGAAATTGTTAGCCAACAATTGGTGTTTGGTGCATTTATTTTTGTTTTAGAAAGATTGAGAGGAATCTAACACTCTCTGAAGCAAAAGAGTAAAAGTTCAGAAATTTGCATTATTGATTTTGATCCAAAATTTAGTATGAACTTCAATGAGGTTTAATCCTTGAGTCCTGTTAACAACTCTTTTTCCAAACTTTGATCCCTATATTTCTTTATTTATGTCATCACATGTTACCAAAGGAAAAGGTTAAAGTGGATATATATGCATGCAAAAGAGGTGAAAGCATGGATGCGTAAAAAAAATTGACCCCCGAGTAGTTGATTCCCCTCTTGAATGAACTGATCTTAAATAGGAAAACAATGTTCTCTCAAACAACATTAAATTACTAAAGAAAAAGGAACTGAAGGAGTACATCGAAAAATGTTTGAATTTGTTGAGATTGTGAACTTCAATAAGATACAATGAACACATTATAGAATATTTCGGGAATATATGACTAGATTAGTTCAAGGCAAACAGGAGTCCAGAGAATTAAATTGTCAGGATTTGAACACTTCTGCCTCTGGTCCAACGTATTGGATTGAAAACTTTGTTTAAAGTCAAACGATCTTAAATATTGGAAAGGAGGGAGTATATGTAATACATATTTTGATTGAAAGGGATGACATAGTCATTAATGAGGAGATATGAGATGCTGGATTATGTGTCTCCGTGGTTCTATAGTGGGATAGGATTTAATACAAGTTTATTCAAGATTTCTATTAAATAAGTTAATAGCACAAATATGAAAATATTGCTGCATTAATGTATGATGAGTATATTTTTGTTGACTTAAATAATAAAGACTATAGAGAAGGAACTAAGTGGAGCACTGAAGAAGAGTTGAGGCTCGGAAATTGTATCTTCCAATCAGGCGGGTTGAATTGAACAGATTAAATTTTTCAGTAATATAATATTGAGTTATTACTGAAAAAAAAGTAATATAACATTGAGGGAAACTTTTGGTTGCGTCATAAGGAAATTATGTTGCAAAATGAAAGGCTCAAACTCTAGTTAGACTACTGACAAGGTTAGAAAGACAATATAAAAAGAGGATGAAGATGAATAGATACATAAATGTGTGCATGGAGTTTGGATTGAATATTATATGGAAGGAAAGATATGAAAGATGGAAGGAATATGGTGAAAACTTGTTGTAGGAGAGATCGAGGAACTAGAGAAAGGTATAAACAGGAAGTATAGCGTGACTTATTCCTCAACTTTTCATGAATGATTATCAATAAAACTGGAATAGCAGACAATATCAAACATCAGAAACAATACCGACCAATCATAATTATAGAGTCTAGCACTAGGTAGTCAAGATGTTGCAACTATGAATTATCCAGGGTCAAACAAAACCAAAAGGTGAATTAAAATTTTCTTTTCCCCTTCTTTTTGGGTGCAAAAATATAATTGTTACTTCAATATAATTTTAAAAGGGAAAGATTTTGAACATAACACTATGAGTCTAGCTTTAGCACAGTTTGTGTAGTAAGAAAGTAACTCTAGAGCTATGAAGCATGGATAGGAGACCCAACAATATGACGGACATGAACTTGAAACAGATACATGAGACTGTAAATGACATTTTCGTAACTAATAATAATGCAATATATAGGAGGATAACCATAAGTTTATAACTAAATATACTACCTCCCTCGCAAATTGTTTGCAACCTTTTTTCAAGATTTGGTGGCACGGATTATAAGGGGTGTCAAAAACATATTTAAATTTAGTATTTTAATATAAATTTACATATATTTTAATTTCAAGTATATTATAAATATTCTAATAATGTAATAGCTAAATAAGTTTTTTTCAGCCTTAAATCCGTGCCGCACACACTTGAAGAAAGGTTGCAAACAAATTGGGATGGAGTATATATATTCCTGTTATAATTAATACATACATACAAATGTACTATATATATATATATATTTAAATATTAGTAGAACGTAGTAATTCTTAAGTAATATCTAATATATGATAAACATGAGATTTATATTTTATATGTGATAAAAACGCGTGTATAGTGATTGTGACATATAGTGGATCTATCATGAATGGATGAACTATCCTAAATAAAAGATATTAGGAACAACAAAATACA
The DNA here is from genome assembly GCA_014636745.2 of Centella asiatica. Lineage (NCBI taxonomy): Eukaryota > Viridiplantae > Streptophyta > Magnoliopsida > Apiales > Apiaceae > Centella > Centella asiatica. The sequence goes on from CM025788.1 coordinate 19,108,181, forward strand.
ATTATTTGAGAGGATTCATGAGTTTGTGTCCAACACAAATACTTCAACCCTTGAAGAAGTGCCCATGGTTCATAGCTCTGGTGCATCACAGTATTAACATATACATCTGATTTCTGAGCAAAAAATTATGATACTACAATTTTTAACATATGATGTCACTCTAACGGAGCAAAATGAATACGAACTATTTATTTGATCCAATGCGGAGGAAAGATTTTTGTATGGTTACTTGTCCTTTACAGCTTAGTTACAATCGAAATACAATTGATTGCAGATATAATGGTCATGTGAATTTAGGAAATTAAAAGAGAGTGATAAAAGACCTAGGGAATTGTTATTTTCACAAAAAAATTGCCAATTCCACACTAGGGTCCACATGTTACTTCCAAATATGTGGCTGATTAATGGTGATATGTGGACCCTTGTGTGGACTAACAAATTATTGTGGAAATAACAATTCCCAAGACTTATTTTGAATCTCATTATTCACAGCCTCTCCTTTGATAGTTCTAATAATTGAGGGAGTGAGGCTGCGCAAAATATTATTTTTGAATTTCATGTGTTGCAGCTTCCCCCTCCCTCACTCCTGTGATAGTTTCAATGACAAATTAGAAATTATTTTTGTTTTGTCACTCTTTGTTAGAAATATTATTGCAGATTATAAATAGAATTTGGGCACTGACAGCAGAGATGATGGCATGGTTTTGTTGCTCTGTGTTTTTTTCCCTTTATATCACGTGGAACACATATCACTTCACATTTTGGTTTTATGTGGCTTTTTGAGCTGCATCTATCCCGGACTACGATCATGATTGATGACCCTTCTTCTTTAAGGAGCTACAGAGACATGCATTGTAATTGAAACAAACTAGATTTGAAGAAGCAGACAATTATATCATTATGAGCATCTCTTATGAGTCTCACCTGGATACTCATTATAATTTTCACCCTTGGGACTGTGAAAGTCATAAAGCTTTACAATTCAGCAAGTATTGTTCTGATATTTCTAGCAACACCTGTTCATGTGGCTCCAAAGATACAGAACTTTTATACATGACAGGCACCTTTTACTCATCGATTGGATAGGTCAAATCCATTCTAGATTTTGGTAATGTCTAATTGTCGACTTGAATAATATTCCCCGTCAAATAAAAATATCAACAGTTTTCTGTTTTGGATGTCATGTCTTATAATTCAGTTTTTGAAAATTTTGGCAGATTGAATGGCCAAGTTATAGGTTTTATTCCCACATAATTTTAGTATCAGAACTAGCTATAGGACATAATTTAAGTTTTTTGCCTTTTGACTTTGGATATAAATATGGGATTTGGGGAAATGAGCCGCAGCCTATTTTATCTTTTACGGGCTGCAGCAAAATATTTTTATCTTTTGCAGTGTTTAGGAATAATCCAACCATAAGGTTGGATTGAACATCCAAAAATATTGGAGTATGTAAATTTTCTTACTTTTTTGTGATGTATAAAATGATTTAAAAAAATATATTTATATAAAAAAATGCACTATCGAAATCTAAGTCCAACTTGAGCAAAAGAGGTATGCTAGACTTCAAAAAAATCACCAAAACCCACTTTGTAATTCTGATGAAAGTACACAAACCGTCGTGTCCCCAATTTGCTTCTTCCCGACATCATTTGTGTCAGATAAAAGTCACTCTGATGCATTTACTTCTCTGTCCACTCTTAGATTCCATTGTGCCTTCTGCAAAAAATTTAGTTTTTCCCCCAACTCTAATCCATATCTTTCAACTTGAAAGGTTAATGGAGGAATTATGTGTGAACCTTGCAACAGCAGAGGTTGGTTGCTTTGTGATGTTTGCAAAGGGCAGAAGACCAATGTGAAAGCTGAAAACAACCGAATTTATCGCCGCTGTCCATCTTGCAGAGCTGTAAGTACAAAGTCAATGGATGTCTATAATCTTTCAATGAATTACTGAGTTTCAAGAAGAAATTAGAAGGGAATGGATGGGGGGTAGGCTTGCTTATATTTTTAATATGCTCTCTGCACTTCTTTGAACATGATGACCGAAGGAACTGATTAAGTAAATGATATCCTTAGATGAATCTGAAGATATACTTTTGTTTACAAGTACTTCATTTAATGATGAGTGCAGTGTGTGCTCAGTATGGTTAAATTTCATGGCATTATATTGGTTTCGCATGTCTCAAGTCCCCAGTTGATTTTGTACTCCATAAGCTTTTTGGTGTATTGAAACTGAATACGTGTGCTTCTTGACATTTTGTTTAAACTAATTTTTCACTTCACTCATCATATCCCAGAGCTATTCTATTGTATAAGTTGGCCAAATATTTGAAATTGTCTCACTAAATCTTGTATAAAGATCTGTTTAATTACAGTATTTATTGCATTCTTGCTGTTGTATCTAAAAATTTAGTTTCTTCAAAAACAGAGTCCTCCTTACTACGGAGTATTTTTATAGGAATATATCAGTGACAGGTAGACACTACCTGCACCCAATTACTATCTTTGAGGCTTGAGTCCATAAAACATAGGCCAAAATACATTTTCCTAAAAAGATCAGATTGGCCATTGGGAACATTCGTCTTTTGACTCAAACAACTGTTGCTTTAGACATCGAGAAAAATCAAAGATCTCAATATGCATTTTTGTTTCATTCAACTAGCTTCATCTTCAGCACATAGAAACCATCAGTATTGCCCATCTAGTAAAAATTTTCAGCATTCTATATTCAGTGCCTTTAGTTCATTTCATCAATTCACATGTACTTTCTGAACATGCGAAGAGTTTAATTAATTCATATGGGATTGCTTCTCTGTGAAACTAAACTACTTGGAAAGCAAAACTCTGCCATTCCCAAAACAAATTAAGTTGACCTTTTGTGCAAATAAACTTACCACCTTACATTTGACTCTCCATATACACGATAGCTACTTCACCCAACATTTTGTGGACAAGAAAATCATACTTCAAACAACTATTTCAGGATGGCGGAAGTAGCTTAAACCTGCTGTGAATTTAAATAAAGTTTCAAATAATAAGGAACTTTACTTTTTATGCTTGCGGTTAATGAAATGAAAATTGCAATCTAAAATACTTCAAGGGACAAATGGATATCATCATTATTTACATATTCTTGAGATCCTTGACAAATAATCAATCCCATTCCATCCCTCTGTGGCAGCCCCAGAAATCCCAAGCTGGACTTCAAGCACTGTCAGAAATTGTGTGACAATCCTTGAAGATCCCAAGCTGGACTTTGGGCTCTGCCAGAAAATTGACAACAGAAAACATCATAAACCAAACAAACACATCATTGATTAAGAGAAATATCATCTCTATTACAGAACCCTACCAAAAACTACAGGTTTATCATTTCTTATTACAAAACCTCAAAATGAATATTTAGTAGCGGAAGTCTAAAAATGGCTCATCTGGCCTTACAGTCTGAACATTTCTATGATGGCCTCTCGTTTCACTTTTCCTCCAAAGGCCATCCATAGGAGAGAAATTAAGAAGCTCTCACTATGTCATTTTCTCTTTTCCTTTACTAGGCGATTCGGCTTTCTTGACATGACCTGTAAAACATTTCATAATAATCCACATGAGCATTTTACGCTCAACAAGTATATATCCATAAGCTGTTAAGTTTAAACAAGAAGCACAGATAATTCAAAGGCTTTAATAATTATTGGGGTATAGGCGAAGCAATGCCCACATCTCCTGATAATTCAACAATTATGTATCTTTCAGGGTTCCCGAGTGATATCAAGGGTTAACTCTCTTCTGAATAAATCTTGATTCGCCCTCTCTTCACCAGATAATGCATCATCTGACCAACATGATCACTATCTGACTTCTTTTTCATCAAATGTCATCCCAGCTGGTCAGTTTGGTCGTTTGACGCCATCATTTGACATGCGTAGTCACTTGCAGAAAACATTGGTCTACGAGGGTCTGATTACCAATGCCTCGGTCTCTCATTCCTTATCATCATTGGCCGAAATACTAGGCGAAAGTACTCAACGGCCCTTTTACTACCCATATGGATATACTTTGAATAAAATTTTCTTGTTATAAAACCTTGGCATGCACAACGAGTCAACCCCAGTGACAACCAAAACCTTGGCGTGCATAGCGAGTCAACCCCGGCAACAGCCAAAACCTTTATATCCATATGAGACATACTCGGGTGTGCATGGCAAATTTTCAGCCTACAACAGCCCTACATCATCTTTTGGTGTGCTAGTGAATTTAAACAGCTAGCAATCACCCAATAATACTTGGCTCAGTTAACATCTTTTTACGTATATCGGATTAATGATCATACGTTACTTAATCATGAAAACATCATCTTTGTATAAGAAATAATATCAATCATTTACGTAAATTGAATTAATGATTTTACATATTCAGTGAAAAAGAAGTGGAGTGAGTATATACTTGCCTTGGTCCTTAGCTAATTCTAACCTCAAAACACTGGTTCACCAAAGGTTCTGTTATAACATAAGAAATCTATGTCTTGGAAGATAAATATGAAGGTATGCAAAACAAGGGATGGCCATGAATGAATTACCCTTCAGGGGATGATTTACTCGTCAGGGGATGGCCATCAAGGTCATTAGGGGATAAATTTGTTCGTCAGGGAATAAATTATCCATCAGGGGATAATCCACCCATCAGGGGATGATTCACCCGTCAGGGGATGATTCCTCACCCGTCAGGGGATAATTCCTCACCCATCAGGGGATGATTCACCTATCAGGGGATGTTTTGTTTATCGCCAAACTCGTCGGTAACTTATTTGATGTATTTGATCTGGTAGGATCAAACACAGGTTACGGAAATTAATCACCAGGAAATCAACACTAAAGGATCAATCTGTTTAGTTTGCTTAAAGAATTTAATCACCCGCAAACTAAAATAAATTAGTCACACCCTCTCTCTGTCTCTCTCACCCACACCTCCAGCCCCCAACATAGATTTTCATACTATGCATGAAAACCTAGTTACTCAAGTAGGTTAATGAGTCACTCTAATTGGTAATGGTGTGCAGTTGCTGTGTACCGAAGAAAAAGTTTAGCTGCTATTTTTTCTGTGTATATGTGTGGTTAATATATTCATTTCTGACCCACCCTCACTCTCTCTCTTCCCCCTCCCACCCATAACATATATCTGGAAGTGTAAGAGTTTCTGATTACCGAAGTCAGGGCATGGGGTGCTTTATCATACCTGGATTTGACTATGGTGAAAGAACTTTTTATTTTATTTTTTTTCCCCTGAGCTATGCATTTGGAAAATTTATCATGGCATGATCTTTAGCTAATCTTGACCATGTAAACATTCAACAGAGGCATCCATTTGATAGTTTCCTGATTACTGACAATAGTCATCACTCGGGATCTCATGTGATTGGATAGTCTTGTAGTCCAGTTTATGTATGGTAGCTTGTTCTTAGCATGTGATAAAATAAATCAAGTGATCTGACTATTTTCAGTTGCAGGTTGGATACGTACTTTGCTCCAAGTGCAAAGTTTTCAAATGTGTTACTTTTCCTAATTACAATGACGGCGAGGACCTGACTTTCGGATCCTAAAGATCAGTTTGACAATCTTACCAGTGGAGCAGCTACAGTTCATCTACCTATCAAGGTGGAGGATGGTCTAATTTCTTAAACTGCTTTCATTCAGGTCTCTTCTTCTCTTAAGTGTACTACTCTATAGAAATGAATGACTTGCGACATGTTGTGAACCTTTGATAAAATTATTATTCAATGTAATTAAAACATCAAATTATCTTTCAGTTTATTGTGAGATGGAATCATATATCATGCTTCTATGTGGGCCTCTGCCATCGGCCATTTTTCCTCCCCATTTCTTTTGAGGTGAGTAGATTCCATGTCCTCCGCAAAACGACTAAGTTTACTGTTTTGACTTCATATAGGAAACATAGACATTCCATTACCTCAAATTAATTTCTTGTCCTTGCGTACTTTCTTTTGTTTTTTTGATTAAATTTTGTTACTTGTTTTTGGCTTATAGTTTCTTGTTATACGTTGCAGTGGAATTTATCGTTTAAGTAACACCTAAAATAGGAACATCGATTTACTTAAATTTTTGGGTAGAATGCGTTGCATGTGAGACTTAATCAATTTTGCGGTGCACCTCCTTGACTTTAAAAAGCTTTAAATGTAAACCTTTGTTTTGGATATATTAGCAGAATACATCAATTCTACGCAAAAGAACACCAAGTCTGCAAGTTTGAATACTAAATCTTTGTGATGCCGAAGTTTCTAATGCGGTCGGGAAACAAGATCTCCACCACCTCTTCCTCGACCATGGGGGGTGGTCAAACCAGGTCTGTGCTTGCCTCCACGTGATCCACCTCATGATGTTCCTCAAGGTAAACCAGTTTGGCAAAAAGGCAATTAGCCACAGCTCCATTAAGACTACCATCACCCCATCCACCCCCTCTTCCACTGCCACCAACCCCACTATTACCAACAACCACTTAAATTTTCATCTCATTTAACCCCACTTCCACTGCCATCATTACTGGCATCATTAGCAACAAAAAGTCCATATGTATGAACATAATATCAACCACAACGCATATTACCTAATCACCAGAGCCTACAAGACACTTCACTATGAAGAAAACTGTGGTCCGACCCTTCAATGGTGTCTTTCTACACTATCTTTTCGCAAACTAATGAAACTAAATCAACAAAAGTGCTCCCTAATATTGATTGAGAAAATTTGAAGAAATTAATTACAAACTTAACAACACCGAGATGACAAATTCAACCACCTAAATCTACAATAAACAAAACATAAAGGAAAAAGGAGGAACATGGTGTACCTTTTAAGGACACATATAATGCATATAAAGTGTCTTTTTATAACATCGGTTGGTCTGATTAAGCCTTCAAAAACGCAGTCATTGAATGAAAGTATGTTAATATGAGGTGGTGACTTGGAGCTTTTTCAAAGCTCAGGTGGTGCAGGTAAACCTCAATTTGTGCAATGCATTTTGCCTAAAATTTTTTGCTAACTTCACGCTGGTTTCTGTTTGATACTTTATATGGCTATTGTTTTTTGCTCTTTTAAAACTTTTATTTTTATCATAAACTAGCTTATAAACCCTGCTTTGTGCGCATGGTGAGTATTTTCTATATATTTTTAATATTCTTTTTAATAATTATAATTTATTAATTTTGATATAATTTAGTAAATTTTGGATACTTATATAGTAATTAAAAAAACGAAGTTTATTATTTCTTAGTGCATCAAAGTTTAGTAATAGTGTTACATGCTTGCATAATATGTGTGTGTGTGTAAAATAAGATTTTTTTTCTTAGTGACTTGTTTCCGTTTTGTATTATATGTGTTGTAGGTATGCAGCGTGTATGTATTTGGTATGCAGCTTGTATATATGTCATAGGTATGCAGGGTGTATGTATCTTTGATGTCATAGGTTCTCAATAGTGTAGTTAATGGCGAGTGGCGCAACCACAGTGTAACCTTGAAAAAGAGCTGTGGTGTGCGGCGATAAAAAAATATGTAAAATTTTAAACTATTTATATTTTTAAAACGTAAGCAAAAATATTTTGACAGCCCGGTAAACATACGTAGGATACCAAATACCAAGTTTTTAGTAAATATATAAATTACAAATAATTGCAAATGAAGTATTTATTAAAAATAAAAAGTGTACTCTATATTGTAAATATAAGTATTAAAAATATTACTCTTAGGTCAATGGAGATGACAAATACGTGATTAGGTTTTATACATTTTAAATTGCAATTGAACTTCTACAACACCATCTTTGTTTTAGCGCCGTGACGTGTGCACCAGGCATCGCCACAGTCACCTTTATTCGAAACCTTCAGAATCGTGAAAGTGCGAGGACACTGCCCATTTGTGCCATGCCAGCAGCCATGCTGTGCGCCTTAACTACACTGACAATTCAAGAATTACAACAGGAAACTGCAGTGTTTTCTTAATTGTAGTTATTTTAGCAATTGACTTTAGTAAGAAGTCTTACAAACTTAATATCCAAAATGGCTCAACAAAATTTTTGTTTTATAGTTGATTCAGTGAGTTATTGGTACTTTCTATATTATCTCATGTGTGTATTAGTGTGTAGCAGTGTAGTTAATGGCATATGGCACAACCGCAGCACAACTAAAGAAGAGCCGCCGCATGTGGCGAGTGGCGATGAAAAAATATATAATAATTAAACTATTTATATTTTAAAACTTAAGCAAAAATATTTTGACAACCCAGTAAACATACTTACAATACCAAATAACAAGCTTTTAGTAAATATATAAAATTACAAATAATTGCAAACGAAGTATTTATTAAAAATAAAAAGTGCACCGTATATTGTAAATATATGTATTTAAAAATTACTTTGTACTCTTAAAATATTACTCATAGGTCAATGGAGATGACAGGTACGTGATTAGGTTTCATACATTTTAAATTGCCATTGAACTTCTGCAACATCATCTTTGTTTTAGTTTAGTTTTTTCTTTTTTTCTGCTATCTTCATTGTTGACCGAGCCTTTGATTGTCACCGTTGCGTCACGGCGCACGCCACGGCACACGCACACGTCATCGCCACTGTCAACTTTATTCGAAGCCTTCAGAATCATGAAGGCGCGGGAACACTGCCCATTTGCGCCATGCCAGTAGCCATGGTGCATGCCTTAACTACACTGGTTCTCAAAGATAATTTAAGAATTACAACAGGAAACTGCAGTTTTCTTAATTGTAGTTATTTTAGAAATCGACTTTAGTAAGAAGTGTTACAAACTTAATATCCAAATTGACTCAACCAAATTTTTGTTTTATAATTTACTCGGTGAGCGTGGTACTTTATAATTTAGTATGTGTTTAGGCTTCTTACATTTTTAAGTGCAATTGAATTGTTGCAAGTTGGCAACATCATCTTTGTTTTAGGTTTTTCTTCTATTTTTTTTCTCTTGCTATCTTCACTGTTGACCGTCACCGTTGCGCCATGGCGCATGCTACGACGTTGCCACGGTCGCCTTTGTTTGGAGCTTTCAGAATCATGAATGCGCGAGTACACTACCTATTTGCGCCACACCATTAGCCATGTTGTGTGCCTTAACTATGCTGATTCTCAAAGACAATTTAAAAATTATAACACTTAACTGCAGTTTTCTTAATTGTAGTTCTTTTAGAAATTGACTTTAGTAAGAAGTGTTACAAACTTAGTATGCAAAATGACTCAACAAAGTTTTTATTTTAGAGTTGACTTAGTGTGCGATTGGTACTTTCTATATTATCTCATGTTGTGTTTGTTAGTCTATAGGAATAAACACATCACTAAGAGCAGGCATATTTCTTTGGATATAATCTTCATAAATTGTCGTTGATATAATCTATTGCGCAAGTAGTTGGGAGTAACTTATATCCCATACCAGTGGTGAACGACGCAGGGTGAGGAGGGTCATCCGCCTCCCTCTGAACTTTTTTCTTTTAGTCACAGAAATATATACTCTTTTGTTTTCATCAATGTTACACTAGTTCTTTAATCTCTTTCCCTCTGTTGGTCTCCCACTTTCCAAATTACTAGTATTTCTATCTAAATAAATTAAGCCACTTGCAGTTTATTTGTATGGAAGCTAGCCATGGTTAATAAGTCATCCCTTTTGGTTTATCATGTGGTTAATTGACGTTAACTGTTGTGTCTTGGTTTCGGTATTGAGGCTTGTTCATCCCCAGATTTGGGTTGTTCTTAGAAAAGGGATTCGAGATTGAATTCCAGCTGCTCGACAATATGCTTACAAAGAGAACAGACGGGATTTGTTGTCCATTTTATCTTGATAATAGTCAGCCAGAGTTATAATGTAAATTTTGGATGAATATTAACTACAATTGCAACTGTAGAAAGAAATTATTGCAACAAATGTTTTGGATTAGAGGCTAAAGAAGCATGAGCTAATGGTCATACTTTCTAGCATGACGTGTAGCAGAAAGATACTCTATGATCACTGCAGATTTTCAAGTGGTTGGCAGCCTCATGAAATGTGGTTTTTAATTTTCTTTAGATGTTTACTATACTTCTAAGTGCCTGTAATTTTCTTTAAAATTTACTTGAGAATATTTTGGCCCCCCTCCATCGAAAATTCTACATCTGCATCGTCCCTATCATGAAGTTAAATGGCAGGAGTAGATCCAGAGTAGTTTGATCTCTTTGTCGGAAGCTGATTATTCAATTGTATTAAAGTGATGTTGTAGTTTAGTGGTTTATGTTGCAAGGGTAACTGGTATGATCATGTGGTCAGTCAGAGTTATCACTCAACAGGATGGTTCCTGCATGTGTTTCAGTTAGATTCGTAAATTTTGACATGATCCTTGTAACAGTTGTACGGTTTGCAGCAGTTCAATAAATATCCAATTCTTCTATTGTTTTGGACAGATTATACATAATATATGAATATTAGGTAAGTTATATAGTGTTTTGGAGTGGAAAATACTATCCTCAATATGACTTTTATTACGATTAAATGTTTTATATTATCTCTAAATAAATCAATATTCGTATTTTAAATTTTTGTTTCTTTCTTTCTTCTTTTTTGTCCCTCTCCCTTTTGGATTAATTTCTGTTATTGAATATTGGAAAGTAATTATTGGATGTCTATTACATCTCCCGGATTCCCATTTATCGATATAAAGAAGGTTGAGTGCTTGAATCTTGTTGACGGTGGATGCTGTAAGACATTAGCACAATGTAACAATCAAAGGCTCTACTATGTGTGGGAATAGTGGTCCCACATCGAGTGGTACGAGATACTTACTGTGGTTTATGATGGACTTCTCTTGAGCTAGCTTTTGGGGATGAGTTCTACCCTTAGCACACGATCCGCTTGGTAAGGGTGACATAGAAGCTGCCACCATAGAGTGGGCTAACGACACTAGTCCGTATTGCCGATGAGAACGGTTGTGTACGGGGCCGTCTAACGAGTTGTATTATCGTGTGCGGACTATATATGGGAAAAGTAGTCCGTAGTCCCGCGGGCGTCTATTGAAAGGGGGGGACCATGGAGTGGTGGAGCGGTTCTTGCAAGGGAAAAATGGAATGACGAGGACGTCGTGTGCGAAACGTGGTGTGGAATGTAACGATTCAGCTATTATGAATGTGAGAATAGCTGTCCCACATCGAGTAGTATGGGATATGATGAGTTCTACCCAAGTTTGTTATACACAAATAATCTCAATAACTCGAGCAATCCAAGGCACAACCAAAATGGAAATCGTAAAATTCTGTTCTTGTAATATGTTTTTAAGATAATATAGATTTCATATTCTCATACCAACATTGATTTCAAAATATTTTTGCTATGAAATTAAATATTAAGTACAATTTCACCGGCAATTCTAAATTGATAAACTCTTTGCATATTAGCAAATACGGCACATCATTTGTGACATAAAATGTCTAATTTGGTACGTAACACAAAGATTTATAGGTTTGTTATAGTTTTAAAACAAAACGTGAGTTTAAGAAATCACTTATATCAATCGCGTAGAGCACAATGATAACCGTATGTAAATCAGTAGCTACTCATTATGTTCACGCTTAAACCAAAGTTAGTCCCGTAGACACATTATTCTCTTATAAATATGGTAAAATAAATAAAGTGTTGTAACATAATATTAAGTATATATATTAATGAGCATTATTATAATTATTAATTATTACTATTATAATTAATATAAGGAATGTAAACGCTCGTTCAAATTTTGGAGTGCAACTATATATATATATATATATTCTGTTTATGCCATCTTTAGGTGAGAGTTGACGGGAATAATGGCGGCGACGGCGAATATGGACGAGAGAAAGGAGGCTGCAACTACAGGGTGTCAAGAGGAAGAAGAAGAATAACTTTGCCACATCAGCTTTCCTTTTTCTTTTTTCTTTTTCACTTCAAGTTATGATATAAACAAAATTATATTTTCTTTATTTACTAAAAAAGTGAACCGAACCTTCCACATCATCATTTACATCCTCGCCACATCAGATTTTTGTTAGACGATTGGATGGAAATCTAACGGAGTAATTTGATCATAAGTAAATTTCTAATACAGTAATTTAATTGTAGTTTTTTGTTTCGGTGATCAAAATAAAAATAAGACCCTAGTAACCAAAAACTCATTTAACCTCATCTGAGTATATATTCTTGTTGGCTTGAAGAAAAATAAGAAGAAAATTATTCTTGTGTTGAAGCCAGAATCTTTTGTCCTTATCTTCTATCCTTATTGTACTATATTTAATTGCGATACACATTAGACACCATCTATATCACGACCTTAAGATTGAGTACTTAATTAAGGAAGACCCTATTATTTTGTGGCAATTTTTGAAGAAACGCTACGACCACCAATAAGATGTTTTTCGTCCTCAAGCCAAGTTTAAATGGCTTAATCTGGGTTTTTCAAGATTATAAATTTATTACACATTACAACTCTGTCATTCATCGTATTATGTCCCGATTAAAACTTTGCGGTTAGGAGATCACAGATAGGAAAATGATGAAAAAGAGTAAAAACGTAGTAGAAAAAACACAACGGAAAAAATGTAAGGAAAAAAATAGTACTTTTAATAAAATAGTGTTCTATTAACATATTTTATTAAAAATAGTATTTTTAAAAACCTTTTGTTAAAAACGTAGTATAGGAGTATATAAAAAATTTTATTGGATATTGCATAAACTACCTCGTTAAAACCTTTGGTTAAAAAAACTTGGTAAAAAGTATTCGACAAAAAAAAAAAAGAAAAAGGGTACAATAAAAGCCTTAAGGAACTTCATCTTCACGGTATAGTCATCCTGAAAGGTGTTTAATTTGTTGTCTAAGGGGGTTTCCCCATAATTAATGTTTGCCACAGATTTTGGTTTTATTTTCATTTTGTTTCTCTCCCATTTGAATTGAGGATTTTCTTTCAAGTATAACTTTTTGAAGAGATTGCGTAATCTTGAATTAAGAAAAAAGGAACCGGATCTTATCAAAAAAAGTTTTAAATTTCATATTTTTCAGTTAAAAAAAATCACATTTCTAACACATTACAATGTCATTACTACTTTGTCATATTAATCCACTTTTTCTCTCACTCCTTTGTCATTATTTTTAATTTCAATCCCGTTTTCTTCTTCATTTATATATTGAGTTTATTTCCTTTTTTTTTTTTTTTATCTTTTCCAGAACTGTCGAATAACAAATTAACAAATCAAGGTACAACCCATTAGTACAGTTCCCATGCGAGGTCCTACTCATATCGAATTAAAAACCCTACCAGAGGTGGACTTTGACTCCATAACCACTAGTTTAAGCAAGAATTTTAAATGTGAAAATATTATTTGAATACGTGCCACAGTAAAATTGTTACTTTATTATTCACGTATTTAAGTTTATTCTTTTTTACTTTTTGGGATTCTGAAATTCACATGTGATGTAACCATGTTAAATTTCAAAACAATTCATACTTAAGAGTAGAAGTACATTTCTCACATTGACTTAAAATAAAAACTTCCAAATGATACCTCTCTCCAAATAAATTTAATCCAGAACCACAGAGCAGAACCCCATCAACTTGTTTATCAATCAAACATATATAAGTCGGCGTCAAATGTATACTCCTCCTGTTTCATTTCAGTCGTAACATTTGATTTTGGCATATCGATCGTTATACTTAAATTAAGCGATTGAGGTAAAAATGATGGGACTACACATTTAAGATTTAATAATTTGACAAAGAAAATATAGGTAAATAATTTGACATAAAATATATGATGCAAACGATTAGATAAATTAAAAGATTAATTAAAAAAGTTATAAATCAATAAAATATCCAAAAAAGAAATATACAAATAGATTAAAAAGAAAGGAAACCTTATTTTTAATTTAAGATTTCATATAACTTCCTTTAGTATTCGTTTAGAGCAGTGCAATGTTATATAAGACATTAGATATAGTAAAAAGAGTATTTAATATTATACGAGATTAGTTAAAATTAAATGATAATAAATTAGACATTATATCATAAAAGATTGAGTAGCATAGACCAAAGATTAATGAGATAAAGTGAAGACCTTTAGAACAGTGATCGAGAGTAAGTAATTACTGGTTCATACCACTACTGCCCACCTTAACAATGGCTCAGTGGGCGGGGGCATGTGATTGTGACTAGTTTATAGAAGTCGTTCTCGTTTCGTAAAGTGTGCAACATCGCTTCAGTTATAACCAACTATTACTATTTCATAATCATAGAATATAGAATATTAATTAATACTACCACTTGTAATACTTGAATTAGTCAAATTCAATTATTGGACGGTGCTACACTTACGGATCGTACATTTATGTGCATCGCTAATCGACTAAACAGTAAACTCATTCATTGAAACATGTTGCTGCCACTTCGTATATCCTACAGTAATTCAGAATGGTTTTAGTGTATCTTAAAAAAATTTTTGATATTAAAATAAAATTAATAAAAATTTTATTTATTAAAGTGATATATTGCATGTCAATACATACTAAACTATCATCGGCTCATTTAGAATTAAGGGTTTGTTTTGATTCGTTTAGTTATATAACCATATATTAAATTTTATAATTAATATAATTAATAAATATTTAAGTATAAAATATGCTATAATTAAAGTTTTTTTATTATGAACTATATAAATATAACTATAATAATAGTATCAACCCAAATCATTTAAGTTGACATTAATTTGACATTTAATATATTATCATCAATACTACTTTATTATCTTCCAGGAAAGGACAAAGCAAATACAATTATTGTGGGATTATTTGGTCATTAGAACGAGAATGAAAATACAAAGAATATTATATTGTTTATTTGAGCATTTAAACATAAAATTCATTTCTTATATTATTGCATCCTTCTTTATATACCGTCCTCCTTAAAAAATTCAATTAACATTAAATTTGCAATTAATTTTGTTCAAAATATATAGTGTTAAGTACCATCACCAATTCTAATCTAATTTATCTAATTAATTAATTTGGAGTTACGTGCATATAATTCTTCACTTATTGTATTATATATCCAACTAATTATTCATTATAATATACCAATGCATAAAATAATAAAATAGTAATATAGAGCTAATGTAAAAATAAATATATTATTATTAATAAGTTAGTATGACAATAGATAATTATTAATTACTACTTATACTAATCTAAATCATAATGTAAAATTATTAGCAAATAATGACACTGAATAATACGCACTAACACAAATTAATGAATTAATATGAATACAACATATTATTTATAATAAATTATACAAATTCATAACTCTTGGAAAATTGTTATTCGGAGATGAACATTTGTATAAGGGGGTTGAATACAAATATGAACTTTTCTTCAAACTCTATAAAGATCACAGATATAATTTGAAAGTTAATGCGAAAATTGTAATTGAAACAAATTATATCATTCAATAAACAATTATTTTTATTGATTTTGAATATGAATTATAATCTAGTAAACAAAGTACCATCTTCTGTTTTTCTGCTCGTGAAAAATAACTACAATCCTAGAAAATAAATTCTACCTTCTCAAGTTATATAAAAACTTGCTTCTCAACTTCTACCTTCTTAAGTTCTAAGACTTTAGTACGTTATTACAATTTTCAAAAACTTTTTCTTTCTTTAGTAATTGTAATAACTCTGTTAACGTCTCTGTTACATAATCTATATTCTATTTGATATGAATCTTAAATATATATATATATATATATATATATTAGTTTTGATAATTCAATTCGATTCAAATCAACTGTCCGACATTGTCAATCCTAATACGACTATGTATTGAATTTTGATCGTCATTTTGTTTGCAAGTTCAAATCCTATTCTAATTAGGATTTACTGCGTTCCAATCAAACATCATCTTCAATGTCCACTAATAAATTTGTATCTGTTGACGGCTCTCCGCTAATAAGTTTATCCGTTGATGAACTTATCTTCTAATGAATAACTTTATCTGTCGATGGTCATTTATCTGTCGATGACCATTTATCATCTGACGCAATTTATCAACTGATGAATAAAATATCCAACGAGAAACAGATTTAATCGTTGATTGACTACTTAGATTATTTATCTTCTGATGTAAAAATTATACCGTCGGAGAATAAATATTCACTGAACCTAACTATTATCCACTGATGAATAATTTACTCATCGGAGGATAATACATAGAAAAATTCAGGTTGAAAAACTTATCTACTGATATTTATGTTGGGTTTCATAGAATAAAACGCAACGGAAAAATACGATTTAAAATAAAACAAAACGAAACCCAAACCCGAGGATCTATGCGAAACAATTTAATACAGATAGTTTAAGATTTTACCGATTAATTGTGCGAATCTGAAGCTTTGGTGAAGGTGTTGATCGTCTCCAAATCTTTAACGCAATCCAACAGAACTACGTCTCTACTGTATCCACACGAATACCCACGAACCGTCTCACGATTCGAACGAGAAGAGTTACAGTACTAGCTGTACGATCTGTATCTCTCTTTTCTCTTTATATCTCTGAAATCTAGTTTCTTTCTTATGAGCAACTAGGGTTCTTAGAATACGTGAAAACGTTGGTTTTTGAGAGAATAGCTGATATATCATATATATAGCCTTTCATAGAGTAATTTCAAAACCTAATCTAATTAGGAGACTTAAAATCCGAATTTTATATTTATTAGATATATATATTTAATCAAGTCTCACTTAATTAATATATATATGCACAAATAAATATATATTCGTATTTCCTTCTAAAGGACTCTATTTCATACAGATTACATATATTAATATATATGTATATAATTTAAAGCCATGATTTAATTAAATCAATCTTATTGATATATTAAAATCATTGACATTTAAATTATATCTCCTTGACGAATGTTCTTTGTGTGTGACCCTGTAGGTTATTATTACGTTGGCAATAATTTTAAATCATATTATAAAATTATAAACAGTGAGCGGCATCTAGTAATACATCACTGTTACCCAAGTAATAATAAAGTCATAGATTTGACGTTACCTTTCGTGACCAATGTTTCAATGTAACTTAATCCTTTTAACCATGATATCTAAGATTAAATTCAAGACATGGATGTGTCATCCTCTTCATAATTTAATCTTAGTTTTCTTGATCAATGAGTAAACTATATGAAACAAATATCTATTTGAGCATGACCATGCACTTCATAGTTTCACTCAATCAAGAAGCCTATAGATATCACCCCTAATTTATAGGAGGGTTAAATTCCATCTACATCATTCCCATTTCTCACATAACTCATTATGCATCCAACAATTACCTTTATTGTCCACCCGGTTAAAGGTGACTTTTGATAATGTCAAAACGCATAACTCCTTTTGATACATTACATACTTATATCATCTCATATTCAAGTCACATACTTGAATCCATATAATTACTATCATTCTTCTAAGGACATTTATTACATTAACATTTATATAACGCAGTAAATAAAACATAATAAAAGAAATTATCATTTAACCAAAAACATATCATAAATATAGTGTCACAATCATTACATAATTGGCCACTAGGGCATACACTCTAACAATCTCCCACTTGCACTAGAGTCAATCACTCATGTATCTAATACCAATAGCAATAGTGTGACCTTCGTGCTTCTGCTGCGACAAAGCCTTGGTCAGTGGGTCTGCAACATTTTCTTATGTCGGTATTCTGCAAATATGTACATCACCTCTCTCGATAATTTCTCGAATGAGATGAAAACGCCTAAGTATATGCTTGGATCGTTGGTGAGATCTAGGTTCCTTCGATTGTGCAATGGCACCATTGTTATCATAGTAGAGGTCTACTGGATCAACAATAGAAGGAACAACACCAAGTTCAGTAATGAACTTCTTTATCCATACAGCCTCCTTTGCTGTATTGGAAGCAGCAATATACTCAGCCTCTGTTGTAGAATCGGCAACTATCTCTTGCTTTGAACTCTTCCAGCTCACAGCTCCACCATTAAGGCAAAACACGTAGCCTGACTGTGACTTATAGTCATCGTTGTCAGTTTGGAAACTAGCATCAGTGTAACCCTTTACTGTCAGTTCCTCTTCACCTCCATATATCAAGAATGCATCCTTAGTCCTTTTGAGGTATTTTAGGATATTCTTGACTGCTGTCCAGTGACCTTCACCTGGATTTGACTGGTATCTGCTCGTCATGCTCAAAGCATACGAAACATCAAGACGCATACATAACATTGCGTACATGATAGATCCAATTGCCGAAGCATAAGGAATCTTACTCATGCGATCTTTATCATCTTGTGATTTAGGACATTGAGCTTTTGAGAGCGTTACTCCATGCGACATGGGTATGTAACCTCTTTTAGCATCTTGCATGCTGAACCATTTCAACACTTTATCAATGTATGTACTTTTACTTAAGCCAAGCATCTTTCTCGATCTATCTTGATAGATCTTGATACCTAGAATATAGGTTGTTTCACCCAAGTCTTTCATGGAGAAACATTTTCCCAACCATGTTTTGACTGCTTGTAAGGAAGGAATGCCATTCCCAATAAGTAATATGTCATCGACATATAATACTAGGAATATAATATGGCTCCCACTAAACCTTTTGTAAACACAAGGTTCATCTTCATTCTTGATAAAGCCAAACTCTTTGATTGCTTCATCAAAATGAAGATTCCAGCTCCGAGATGCTTGTCTTTAATCCATAAATGGATCTTTGTAGCTTACATACCTTTCCAGCATCCTTTGCAGTGACAAAACCCTCGGGTTGTGTCATATACACATCCTCAAGCAGATTTCCATTAAGGAAAGCTGTTTTGACATCCATCTGCCAGATTTCATAGTCATGAAAAGCTGCAATAGCAAGTAAGATCCTGATGGATTTAACCATGGCTACTGGAGAAAAAGTCTCATCATAGTCAACACCTTGAACTTGTTTGAAACCTTTTGCAACCAATCTCCCTTTATAGGTTTGTACATTACCATCCATGTCAGTTTTCTTCTTGAAAACCCACTTGCACCCAATTGGTTTTACCCCTTCAGGAGGGTCAACCAAAGTCCACACTTGGTTGGCATACATGGAGTCCATCTCAGATTTCATGGCTTCAAGCCATTTCTCAGACTGAGGTCCGTTCATAGCTTCTTGATAGGAAGTAGGCTCATCATCATCTATGAGCATTACTTCGCCACTTTGAGTGATAAGATATCCATAATATCTTTCAGGCTCATGGCGTGTCCTACCAGATCTACGAGGAGCTTGTGTTACTTGAGCAGGTTCAGTTTCCACAACAATTTGTGGCTCCTGCTCATGTTCCATCTCAGGTTCATTGGTATTTTGTGGTTCTCGAATTTCTTCGAGTTCTACATGCCTCCCACTGTTTTCTTTAGAGAAAAATTCTCTCTCTAGGAAAACTCCAGTGCGAGCAACAAACACTTTGTTCTTCGAAGGTTTGTAGAAATAATACCCTTTTGTTTCTTTAGGGTATCCCACAAAATTACACTTATCTAATTTAGGTCCGAGCTTGTCGGAAGCTAGACGCTTTACATACGCTTCGCATCCCCAAATCTTCATAAAAGACATACTAGGACGTTTCCCAATCCACATCACATATGGAGTCTTTTGAACCATTTTTGTAGGAACACGGTTAAGTATAAAAGCAGCAGTTTCTAGGGCGTGACCCCAGAAACTTATTGGAAGATCTGCATGACTCATCATGGATCGTACCATGTCTAACAAGGTACGATTCCTCCTTTCAGACACACCATTCCATTGTGGTGTTCCTGGTGGAGTGAGTTATGATATAATACCGCACTCTTTAAGAAGATTATCAAATTCCTGGCTCAAGTATTCACCACCTCGATCTGATCGAATAGCTTTTATACTTTTGCCAAATTGGTTTTGTACTTTATTTTTGAATTCTTTGAACTTTTCAAAAGATTCGGATTTGTGTTTCATAAGATACACATATCCATATCTAATGAAATCATCAGCGAATGTAATAAAGTAGCAAAATCCAGATCTAGCTAGCGAACTCATGGGTCCACATACATCAGTATGTATGAGGCCCAATACATCGCTGGCCCGTTCACTATGTCCAATGAAAGGTGTTTTAGTCATTTTTCCCAACAAACAAGACTCGCATACATCATATGATTCAAAATCAAATGAGTCCAGATACCCATCTTTATGGAGTTTGGATATGCGTTTCTCACTGATGTGGCCCAAACGACAATGCCAGAGATAAGTCGGATTAGAATCTTTTGATTTTAGCCGTTTAGTATTTATATTATAGATGGGCATTTGTAAATCAAGAACATAAAGACCATTAAACAATTATGCTACTCCATAACACATCTCATTTAAGTAAAATGAACAATTGTTGTTCTTTATTATAAATGAAAAACCTTTCTTGTCCAAACAAGAAACTGAGATAATATTCCTGCTTATAGCAGGCACATAATAACAGTCTTCAAGTTCTAATACTAGCCCAGTGGGCAAAGACAAATGGTAAGTTCCTACAGCTAATGCAACAACTCTTGCTCCATTTCCAACGCGTAGGTCCACCTCACCTTTAGCCAATGGTCTACTCCTTCGCAGTTCCTGCACATTCACACAAATGTGAGAACCACATCTAGTATCAAATACCCAAGATGTAGAAGTAGATAAATTGACTTCTATAACATATATACCTGAATCGGAAGTCCTACTTCCTTTCTTCTTCTTTAGATCTTCCAGGTAAGCATGAGAATTCCTTTTCCAGTGTCCAGGCTTTCCACAGAAGTGACAATTACCTTTTTTAGCTATCCCACCTTTAGGCTTCAAAGCCTTATTTGACTTGGATTTGGCAACAGATTTAGATCCCATCTTCTTCTTTTTGCCCTTTCCATTTCCTTTGGCATTCCCCTTTTTTACCATCAAAATGGGAGAGGGTCCTGCCTTTTTCATGTTGTTTTCAGCAGTTCTCAACATGCTCAACAACTCAGTAAGTGGTTTCTCAATCTCATTCATGAGGTAATTCATGACAAATTGAGAAAACCTATTGTTCAGAGATTGTAAGACAAGATCAGTTTGAGCCTCCTGAGTAAGTGGAAAGCCCAACCTATCTAGGTACTCAATATACCCAATCATCTTCAGAACATGTGGACCGACTGGATCACGTTCACCCTGCTTACAATGATACAATGCTTTGCTCGTATCATACCTCTCCTGCCGAGCATGCCCCTCGAACAACTTCTTAAGATGTTCAATCATGTCATAAGCATCCATCAACTCATGTTGCTTCTGAAGCTCAGGGTTCATGGTTGCTAACATAAGGCAGCCTACATCCAGAGCATCATCTTGATGCTTCTTGTAAGCATTCTGCTCTGTTCGTGGTGCAGTGGTAGCTGGTGCAGCAAGAATTGGTCCATCCAGGACGTAGAGCTTGCGCTCCTGCTTGAGGACAATCCTCAGATTCCTATGCCAGTCTAGGAAATTAATCCCATTCAGTTTTTCCTTCTCAAGGACTGATCGTAGTGAAAGGCTACTATTGTTGTTGTTTGCCATTAACATCTACAATTCATAAATGCAAAATAAATAAGTAAATTTGCAGAAATTTTAATGTTATGTTTTTTATAATGGCACATTCAAAATATACCTCCCACTATTTTATTCAAATTAATAGCCCTCACCATTAATTCGGAATTATTTCTTTTAAATACTTCTAGTGAGCCAATATCCATATTTCATTATGCCCTAAGTTAGCTTTGGCTAATCACTCAAAACATAATTATTTAGGTAGACAACACTTTGTCAATTATATCATATATAACTCTTGGATAGTTTGTCGAACAACATTTGTTCAAGCTCAACTAGTGAACTTATACAAACTCTATGCCTCTAAACCCACAATCCTATTGTGATAGCCTAGTTAAGTCAAGCCCAATTTTAACAATTTGAATATCACAATTATATCCCAATTTTAGCAACAATGTATTCAGTTTCAACTGTTGAGGTTGACACGGAATGTTGTTTCTTGCTAAACCATGAAACTAGTTTGCCTCCAAGAAATTGACAACTTTTTTTCTTGTCTATTTTGCAACCTGCATAATCTGTATATGAATAACCTATTAGTTTAAATCCAGATTCTTTAGGATACTAAATTTCATGATTTGGAGTACTCTTAAAATATCTGAACATCCTTTTTACTACAATCAAATGAATCTCTCTAGTATCAGCTTGAAATTTAGGACATAAATAGTAGAAAACATTATATCTGGTCTACTGACAGTAAGATATAAGAGTGAGCCTATCATTCCTATATAACTTGATGTATAAATTTTCTTTCCTTTTAAAATTAGTATCAAGTTTAGTAAATAAATGTAGCCATGTGTGTTTTAGCAGTTGAAACATCTTCCAAATTGAATTTCATTAAAAGATCTTTGATGTATTTTGATTGACTAATAAAAATACTATCATTGGTCTGTTTAACTTATAAACCTAAAAAGAAATTTAATTCACTCATCATGCTCATCTCATATCTAATTTTGATCAATTTTAAAAATTTAGAACATAACTTCTCATTTGTAGATCTAAATATAATATCATCTACATAGACTTGAACAAGTATTATGACACCAACATATTTTCTATGAAAAAAGGGTTTTATCAATAATATTTCTTATGAAATGATTCAAGTAAAAATTGAGATAAAGTATCATACCATTCTCTTGGTTCTTGTTTAAGTCCATAGAGTGCTTTGTCTAACATGTAGACATGATTGAGAAATTTTTGATCTTCAAAGCCAGGAGGTTACAGGACATACACCTCTTCTTGTAGTTTTCCATTTAGAGAGACACTCTTCACGTCCATCTAGTATACTTTGAAATTTGCATGAGCAACATAAACAAGAAATATCTTGATTGCTTCTAATCATGCTATAGGTGCAAAGGTTTCATCATAGTGAATCTCTTCTTCTTATTAATAACCTTTTGCAACCAATCTGATCTTATTCATTTTCATTGTACCAGTTTCATCCAGCTTGTTTCTATGAGAACTCCCTTCTCATAAAATTTATTGCTCTTTATCCCACCTATAAGTGCCATAGTCTTCTCTTTTATGTGGTCCTAACTCTTGAGGTTCCAATAAATTGTCTCCAAGGATATTGAGCTCATATCCTTAACTTTTCTTACGACTGTGATCTTGACATCCTAACTCTTTGGTTATACCTTTATGAACTTCAGATTCACATCCTTGTTGCATAAGTTTTGCCAAAGATCCTCAAGTCATTGATTAATGTATTGAATCTATCAAATAGACTTGTTACTAGATTTGCATGTGAACAACTCATACTATGGATCAACAAGGATTGCTTGTTCCCCTCACTTCTTTTGTCCCTTCACATAAAACTTGATTGTCTCCCAAATCTCCTTAATAGACTCGCAATTTATGACACTATTAAACATATCATTATCCAGACCATTATAGAGAATGGTTGTGAACTTAGCGTCCTTCATAGTATCTTCTTTTTCAACATCTATGAGAGCACTATGGAGTTTAGGTACCATATGTTCAGGAATAATTTGGTCATCTACAATTGCCACGGGAACAAACTTTATAGGTTTAGGAGGTCTTTCTACCAAAATTGGTATGTAAGAAGGATCTATAAATTTTAGATGCATGTACATCTTTCTTTTCCATAAGAAATACTTCTCCCTAACCAATAAGGGGATCTTTATGTTTTCCATTTTTTTTACTCATCTTTTGATCGACTACTATATATGTTATACTAGAATGCTCTGATACCAATTGTTATTTTTATATGAATATTTGTAGAGGAGGGTTGAATACATATATGAACTTTTCTTCAAATTTTGTAAAGATCACAAATATAATTTGAAAGTTAATGCAGAATTGTAATTGAAACAAATTATATTAATTAATAAACAATTAATTTTATTAATTTTGAATCTGAATTACAATATGGTAAATGAAGTACTAGCTTCTATTTCTCTGCTCGTGAAGAACAGTTGCAGCCCTAGAAAATAAATTTTAGCTTCAATTTGGTTAACTAAGTACCAGCTTCTCAAGTTATATAAAAACTTGCTTATTCAGTTCTACCTTCTGAAGTTCTAAGAATTTGTTGTGTTATTACAATTTTTAAAAACTTTTTCTTTTTTTGGTAATTATAATAACTCTGTTATGTAACGTTTTTGTTACATAATCTCTCTGTCACGTTATCTCTATTACATAACATCTCTGTTATATAACGTCTCTATTACATAATCTCTATTCTATGTGATATGAATCTTTATATATATATATATATATATATATATATATATATATATATATTAGTTCTGACAAACTAATTCGATTCAAATTAGTTGTTCGACCTTATCAATTCTAATGCGACTTTGTATTAGATCTTGATCAGCTTCTTATTTGCAACTTCAAATCCTATTCAAATTAGAATTTATCGTGTTCCAGTCAAACATGATCTTCAATATCTACTGATAAATCTAGATCTGTTGATGGCTCTTATCCACCGATGAACTTATTTGCTGATGGATAACTTTATTTGTCGATAGTCATTTATCTGTTGATGATCATTTATCTGTCGATGACCATTTATCCTCTAATGTAGCTTATCCACCTATGAACTAAACATTCACTAAGGAATAGATTTATCCTGCAGCTTATCCACCTATAAACTAAATATTCACCAAGGAATAAATTTATCTGTTGACTGACTACTTGGATTATTTAGCGTCTGATGTACTAATTATATCGCCAACGGATAAATATCCACTGGAGCTAAATATTATCCGTTGATGAACAAATTACTCATTTTTCCTTTCATTCATTCATTAATTTCCATTTCGTTTCAGCCATAAACCAAAACATAATTACTGCTACAAAGTTAAATTAAAAAAGAAAATACAGATGAATAATATTAGTTTCAATTAACTTTATACCCCAGCTGTATAGTATGTAACTAAAAACAGTGAAATCCATGCCAATTAAAAGATAAAGTTACATATCTTCAGTGTGTTTATACCTTTTTCATCTCTTTTGGACTTTTTTCTTTTCAATTCTTCTCTCAATAAACTTTAAAGTTTATAATTAATACACAAGTTAGACATGTACTATTTTTATTATCTATATATGAAGTGTCTATTTGAAAACAAGTGCTGCAGGCTGAAGCCATAAGCTGGTCTTTTGTCTGTTTTCAAGAGATCATCACCATCATTAGAATGAATGAGTGTCCGTATCCATATGATTATTTACTTTGGATCAACATCTAACACTCATTTATGTCATCACTATTTAATATCTTGGGACATTGCTTAAATTTCTGTTCATAGTTACGAAATGAAGGAATGCGTTTCATATATAAATAATCAAATAAATAGCAAAATTCATTTTATTCCATTTTAACTTACCGAAAACAACTTTAAAATTATTTTAGCAAATTTTCTTCCATTTCAAAAAAGGAAATGAAGGAGAGTGACAAAAGACCGAACGTATATGGTGATCTAATAGCAACTTCTTCACTAACACAGTCTGCTGGAGCTCATATGATTTAAACAGTAGCAGATCTCTTATTGCTCTGCAAAATACATGTCAAAAAAAAAGTAAAAATGTTGAGCATGAATCTCTCTCATTTCTTGCTTTAAAATGTAATAATTAATTGACAAAATGAAGCAGGTTCAAAAAGTTGATTGCAACTCTTGAATCATATCTATCATCTGCATATTGGGCTTTGTGGACCGTGAGAAGTAGTAAGCTGGCATTCTGATAAGCTGCACCCCATTTTAGGACTTCCTGCATTGAACACATATTCGTCTGCATTTTTATTTGCCTCCAATAGCTTCAGCAATTCTTCGAAAACAGAAACTTTGCAGGGAATTCTTAGAACTCCTTCTTGTTGGAATCCAAACTCTTCTTCGGCTTGTTTCAGCAAAATGTCAAATGCTTGACATCTCAAATACTCCATTGGGATTATAAATCTCTTCATTTCTTCTCCCACGCAAACTGCAAGGGATCCTTTCGGGACAGTACTGTCCCGACCGATGATCCCTTGTACGTCGGAAAAAGAAAGAGTTTTTTTAAGGAACTTAATGCTCTTTCCCCCACTAGTGGTGGTTGAGCCCACGTGCTTGTCGGATTTCCCAGAGCTTGCAATCTTTCTCCACTTCTTGAGAATTTGTTGAAGCTTTACAACTTCACAGATCTTGTTGGACATCTTGGTGATTCAAGTGGAAGAAGTGGAACGGTTACAGATTTTAAAGGCCTTTTTAATGATTAGTGATATGCAGAAAACTAATGTGATCTGTCCTGAAATATATAGAAGTTGAAACATAGGGATTATGTTTTTATTTTTAAATAGGAAAACTTATTTGACAGTCTCGAATTATATCGGTTTTGGATATTTGGTCCTCAATTTTTTTTTACAACTTGTTTGATATATAAACTTTTTAAAACATGCGTAATCAGTAAATTTCGTCAATATCTCGTTAAATCTTACTAGAAAATACATTAATGTAAGTTATACATTTAAGTTTTACTCTTTATTTTATTAATAAATTCTCTTTGAAAGTTTCTGACAAAATTTGCAAAGTTAATATAATTCGAAATTAGTCGAAAAGAAAGTTTACATATGACATAAACTGACTATTTTATTATATGTGTGATTCGCATGAGTGTATTTTCTATGAATAATTGATGAAATTTTCTAATTACACATGTTTTAAAACTTTCTGTATCAAACAAATTGCGAAACAAATTTAGAAATCAAATATGTAAAACTAATATAATTTCGGGATCGTCGAAAAGATTTTCCCTTTTAAAAATACCTTTTCAAAAATAATCCTAAGGTGGAGTAACTATAATATTTGTAAGTTGTGACTGAAACCCCATTAAACTACTTAAAAATAATCAAGTGCTTTGCAGGTCTATGAATTGGGGATCTTTCTCTCATTATAGCTTCTTAATTATCGGAGGGATTGGTTTCATTGTGCGCCCCCACAACACACATATTCGATATTTCACAATAGTTATGTTTCCATCTAGATAAAATGTTTTTTTGCCCTCGCTATATCAGAAAAAAAAGACTATGTTTTCCCTCTTTTTTTTTTCCAGCTCAAAATATACCAGAGAATTAACTCAAAGTTGAGAAATTACTTAGTATTATATAGGCAGTCCGTGTGCTCGGTATGGGTTACATTGTTCGAATGATTTGATAAAAAAATATGGACACAATGTAATGCATTCAAAACTGGTTAAAGTTTTATCATATTGTGTGTATATATTTGTAAAAATAAAACATCAAAAATATTAGGTTTTGAATTTGTACAATTCAAAATTTGAAAACCAAGACTTGCATAAAAAGTTTTTAAATATCTACTTTTGTAAATATGTTTTCCAATTGTTTGTATTTTTTTTTCTAAGTTATTTGTTTATTATCTTTCATTTTAAAAAAAGAGTTCACAGATTTTTAATGTTGGCACCTCTGAATTTTTTTAGCGAAAAGTAAGTTGTAGAGCAGCAAATACTAAAATGGCAAGTTGGCAACTCCTTTTTAAACATGATTTTAATTGTATAAATTATATTAATTTATCTTTTAATTGTAATTTGAGTTGAGCTCACTAAATTAATCAAACCAATTACCAGAATCTAAAAACAATTAGTTTTATGAGAAGTTTACTTCCATCGACTCTAATTTTATTTTCTGAAGAAATCGAGGAAATTACCATGTGTGTAAGGCACTTTTTAGAAAGTGAACTCAATTACTTTTCAAAAACACTAATATATATAACAAAAAAAAAGAGAGAGAGGACAAAATTAGTAAATAACACGTTTTCCGAATCAGGCTATTTGTAGTAGTTTCTCTTAACAATTATTTATTTTATACACAAAAGTACACTTTATATAGATATTTTTAACAATATTTTTTGATAATCTCCACCAGATTACTTATTTTACAGATTTACGATATTAAAATATCAAAAAAATATATAACATTTTAAATTACTATACATTTTATATTATAAAATTATGCAACCAATATTATAATATATTAAAATTATGATATAATACACTCCATCTGTTTCATATTATTTGCAACACTTTCTTTTTTGTGGTATCCCACATAGTTTGCAACATTTTCTCTTTTAATAAAATTTGAAATGTAAGAAGAACAAGTTATTTTTTCTCTCTTACGTTTATCTTATAGATCCACATAATTATTACAATTGTTTATTTTATCTTCTTTATTTTATCATTCTAAATTTTTCCCTACTAAACAATTTAAATTATAGGACAAATTAAACATTTACTACAAAATAAAATATCTTTCTTAATAATTGTGTCAAGTTAAACCGTAACAATAAATATGGGAAGGAAGGAGCATATTATACTACATAAATAATAATTTATTGAATATTATATTACACTACATACATGCATAGATACATATATATATATATATATATATATATACACACACGCACGTGCACACATATATATAATATAAAATATTATAACTCGGAAAAATATAATAACAATATATTAAGGTCACGTGAATACTATCATTGATATCGAAAATTTAAGGAATACATTTGGATTTAGACTATTACAATTTTCCCTTACACGTAGAATTGAGCATTCGGTTTTATCCAAACCGAATTGTTAATTCGGATAAAATAAAAAACCAAATTCATGAGCTATCCGAACAAAAAACCGAAATTTACAATTAACCGAAAACGGAAAATCGAAATATCCGAACTAGATTTCCGTTAGTTCGGTTAAAAACCGAATTTGCAATATTAATTAGATCCATTTCCTTTTGTTATCTCACAAGTCACAAACCAGAAACCAGTGTCAACCAAGGCAAAGGTAATTTTTAACTTTAAAGACTTACTCTGTAAATAAAGAGCAAGAATACATAAACATGTACAATCCTTGAACATGTAGAAAAGAAAATCAACATGAAACTCCAACATGATTTAACAGTACATAAGTCATAACAACATGTCAATTCAGTTCTAATAAGTCGGCGACAATTTAACAAAATAAGATGTGACAAAATTCAGAAATGAGAACAGTAGGCAACATCCCAATCTCAATTCTCAAAACGGACACAACAATCAGCAAGACAAAAGTGAGCAATAGCCAACAAGACAACATCCAAGCGAGCATCAGTAATCAACAATAGCTACAAAGTCAGCACTGAACAAACAGCAGCAACATCATTCAACTTTCCAAACTTGAATATGTCAATTTGACAAAGAAACAAAAATCATGATTAGCAAACAGGCTTTGTTAATAGATTATACAATTTATTAAAAACTACAACTGAGACATGTAGAAATCTTAGCAGCTCATTTGTTACAGAATATGCATTCATATTTAGACACTTGAAGTTACAAAAAAAGCAGGCTACAAGGTAAAAATTACATTAACAAACCAAAATATTACGATGATAATTATATAAGAATTAACTCATTCTTGGAGAATACTCATCATTCATCGATTATCATTACTTGTAAGATTCATCTTGGACATGACTACAAAATTAAAATAGAAAATCATGATTAATATTATCTATTCATTTAATAAATAAATTTCAACAAGTAGTAATAGTAGTAAATGTTATTGCACCCCTACTTATATTATCCTTGCTTAAACTTTTATTATGTGCTTGATATATAAGAATTGATGACGTAATATAGTCCTTACTTTGACAATGTAAAAGGACTTAGAAAAATATCCAACATGTTAGGTGAATATAATTTGTAGTTAAGCAAGGAGTTTTGATCACCATTGAAGTCTGCTAATTTGATAAGCCTGCTATGAAGGATTCTGAAGACATGAAGAATTTTCCAAGTATAGTCCTGCTTAGAATGGAAATAAGCAATGACTTTAGTAAGCAAGATCCTTTGCTTATCAAAGTAAAGATTGTCAGAAAAATTATCTTAACCCCTGCTTAGTCAACTTCTGGGAAACTCTTCTGAAGGGCACTAGAAGACAGAAAAATGGCTAACTTTTTGAACTAAGC
The DNA here is from genome assembly GCA_014636745.2 of Centella asiatica. NCBI lineage: Eukaryota > Viridiplantae > Streptophyta > Magnoliopsida > Apiales > Apiaceae > Centella > Centella asiatica. Next base: position 19,138,333 of record CM025788.1, read on the forward strand.
AAGGATTGCTGAAAAGGTACAAGTCACATCAAGGACAGTACACTCCAACGGATCTATTTCAAATTTTCAACGGATGAATTCTTTGGAGAAGTATAAATAGAAGTCATAAATTTCATTTATGACTAACCAACTACCTTCAACTGAACAAAACTCTCTGACATCTTAAAGACTTCAGCAAGACATTATAAATCTTGAACAAGCGCTATCTATCTGCTCAATTAAGGAGCAATCTACTTGAAGATAGCAAGCAAGATTTTCTCAAATCTTCCTAGAGTCTGTGTGACTAAATTGGACTAAGTGTCCTCCTGCTAAGTTGGTCTAAGTGACCTATTGTAAATTGGACTAAGTGTCCTCCTGCTGATTGTTCTGTGTGAACAAGTTCTAGTGATAGCATTCTCAAGTAAAAGAGAAGAAGAGTGGAGTAGGATTATTCCGAACCACTATAAAAGTTCTATCTTTACTCCTGCTTATCTTTTATATTGCTTACCTGCTTTGTTGTGCTTTGCTTTAGTCCTACTGAACTCCTTCAGCAAAGACTTACTATCTTTGCTACTTCTAGCCATTAACCTTTGCTACAAAAACTAAGGGGTACTTTGCTTAAACAAATTTCGCTGCTAAACTCTTTGAAAACATAAGAAATTCTTTTATAAGCAAGAAGTGTTTTAAATCAGTAAAGTTTTCTATGCAAGACTTAATTTTTGAAAAATACTATTCAACCCCCTTCTAGTATTTTTACCCTTTGAGACCTAACAGTAAAAATTAATACCAGTATCAAGCTTACCAACAAACTCGTGGTCTTCATCCATACTAATATGATCCTTCATCTTAATGCAATCTTGTGAACATATTAAAGCTTCCACCATATTAGGAGACATGCACTCCTAAATGAATTAAGAATACGTCCTCCCGTACTAAATGCCGCCTCCGAAGCCTTGGCAGAAATAGGAATAGATAAAACATCACGAGCAATACGTGCAAGTATTACGAATCTTGCACTATTGATTTTCCACCACATCAAAATGTCAAATTTATCATTCGAATCTTCAATGTCTTCATTTGAGTACTTGTCCAACTCAGATTTCTCTCTGATCAAAATGTCAAATTTATCATTCGAATCTTCAACGTCTTCATTTGAGTACTTGTCCAACTCAGATTTCTCTCTAACTCCATGTACTCCTTCAGTCTTACGTTTCTTATACTTGCCGGCAAGCAAGTTTTGAGATTCATTACTCAAAATCACACTTTGGGATGACATGTTACTCTAACTTGAACTTGCTATTCCACTTTCTTAAATTGAGAATTTTCTTTTATATTCATTAAACAAATCCTCTATTGCTCGCTTGACATTTTCTGCTATTTCTAACCCCATGGCCCTATTACTTTCTTGATAGTGTAGAGATCTCCATCCTCATCGTCAATATCAAACTCATTTCCTCCGACCTCCTCCTCTGTCATCTATTATGTTTTCATTTTCACTACCAGCTCCATACATATGTCTTATAAAGCAAATGTGACGACAGCTAACTTGTAGCGAGGGTCAAGCACTACGAGAATATATAATAACATGTTCATTTTTGTAACATTGCCCCAATACCTATAATACATTTTTTTCATTGCCTTTGCCACTTTACGCAATCTTACATCAGTACTTTTTTTCCACCCACTCAAAATAATGTAAGTATCACTAATCCCATGAAAAGAAGTGTTAGATGTGACATAAGATGAACCCGAAACTTTTACTGTTAGCTTGTAAAAGTGTTCGAGAAAAAGCACATACAATTTAGCCCTTTGCCAATCAAAGTCAATCGGAGTATTCCTTCCCCCCATCTATTTTTTGAAACCATGATCTTCAAACCAAAAACGATCAAATGCTTCCTTGTATTTTATGGCTGAACTTAACGACAAAACAGTAGAGTTCCATCTAGTAGGATGATCTAGACTTAACCCTTTTTTGTCATCAATACACCATTCAATGCATTCTCTAAATGACTTCATCCTAGCTGGAGATTGTTTTACATACTTAATTGCACGTCAAATGCTTCCTTGTATTTTATGGCTGAACTTAACATCAAAACAGTAGAGTTCCATCTAGTAGGATGATCTAGACTTAACCCTTTTTTGTCATCAATACACCATTCAATGCATTCTCTAAATGACTTCATCCTAGCCGGAGATTGTTTTACATACTTAATTGCATATCTAATAGACAAAGTTGATTTATCAATCAACTTTAAACCATCATTCACCACTAGATTTATTATGTGAGCTATGCATCTCATGTGAAGGAATTCACCACCCATTACATTAGTTTTCCAAGATGTGCATCTATCCCTTAAGTCTGCCGCTACAGTATCATTAGAGCTAGCGTTGTCCACCGTGAGTGTCATAACTTTAGAAATACCCCACTCTTGTACACAACTCTCAACTATCTCCCTAATGTCTTTATCCTTGTGACTTGTAATGGTTCGGAAATTAAGGATTTTTTTATGCAATTTCCAATTCTCATCAATGAAATGCACAGTAAGACACATATAATTAATGCATTGAATGGATGTCCAAGAATCAATTGAGACAAATGCATTCACAATTGTTTCTAAGGAAAGTCTTCAATTTTTGTTTTTCACTTTCATATAAATGCATGCAATCCCTAGCAAATTTGAAACGCGATGGTAATTGAAACTTAGGCAAGCAATTTGCATTTTAAATGTCCATCAACATGTTTAAAAGGAAGCTCATCAACAATAATATAGTAAGTAATGGCTGCCCTAACTACTTCTTGATCAAATTTCCATGTAATGAGTATGCTCTCACCACCTCCTCCCTCTCCCTGACCTTCTCTAACCCCAACAAGTTGAGTTTGATCTTTATCAATGTTGGGGGGATACTTTTTGCATGATCTAAGGTGATTGTTCAAAGGTGTAGTGCCATTTGAACTACTATTGGCTGCCAAAAGCTTTTCACATTACGAACACTTACCTTTAATAATATTTCCTAAATCATCCTTGGTAGGAATTAAGTGACCCTCCATCCACACCTTTGCTCGAAGTGCCATTTACTTTCGTTGCACCTTAACATTCTCCGATTTTCATGTCGTCTTTGTTGAGGCTGTTGTGTTTGGATTTGCCTCAGTGACAGTGTTGGCATTGATATTGGTGGTGGGAATTATGAGAATACTTCCATTTGACTCTGATCCAAGGTCATCAAGATCAGGATCATCGGTGCTCATCACGTTAAGACCATCAAAAAGACTTCTAGACATCATCTGAAATATAATCAAATAATTAAACAAACTTGTTTAAATTGAAAAACATCATAGAACATTTAACATTATATGAAATATGTATGTACTAATGTACATCAATATTAGTATATTGTATATACTATACAGACACAAAAGTGAAACTAACTAACTGAATATCAAAAAGATTAATTTATTCAAAGTCTACTTTATAACCTTCTGGAATCATTAATTAGTAAAATTTAAATACAACGAGAAGTTAAATGCTTGGTTTCAAAGATTATACATAATCAGTCATTCTATCAAATGACCAAACTCAACTCAAACTTAGTTTAACGTTCTTATACCTTTTACAATCAGTAAATTATTCTTAAAAAAAAAAATCAAAATAAGGAGTACCCACAAGGAGGAAATCATAATTTTCGACATTAACACTAACGGATAGCAATAGCTTTAAACAATTTTTCTCTAAAAATACACAATTTCAAGAATTAGGGTTTAAAATTATTAACTGACCTTGGTCCTTGTAAGTAGCAGTTGTCGTTGCTTGAAATCTTGCGGTCGGAAACAAAGAATGTAATAGCCGACTAGCCGTTGAGGCGTTGACTCTACGAGAGGAGAGTCGCCGCTGATTCATTCGTTACTTCATCGTAAGTTCGTGACTGTGATGAGGCTCGACCGACGGTGGTAGGAGACTAGGATGAGCCAAAACAGAGGGCTGGAGGAATGGAGAAGAGGAGAAGTAGAACTGTAGAAGTGTCGACTTCTTGTGAGAAACGGGTCTGAGAAGCTTAAAAGTAAAAACAGTCATATTTGAAATGAAACTAATACATTAATTGATTAAGAACTCGTTTGATTTCTTATTTATTTTCGTTTTGTTTTTAAAAAATAAATATATTATTTTGTATTGTTTAGTAATATTTTTATTTTCAAAAATAACGAAAATATTTTTGTTTTGATACTCATTTTCGAAAATACAAAAAAAATATTTTCACTTTTTTCGTTTTTATTTTTCACAGCAATTTCAGAATGATAAAAATATAATATACTACTTTATTTATGTGTGTGTAAATATATATATATATATATATATATTATACTAATGTAATATTATAATATAATATAATACAATATGATATAATATAGTGTATAATATAATATATTATTATATATACACACACACACACATATATATATATGTACATATATACATATATATTGCAATAATATGAAATTCTTTATCGGTTTAGAATATAAAAAGCATATAAAATATATAATCTACTCCGTATAATATAACTCATACATATAAATTAAAATATATACACTTAAAGATTATAGTATATGTAATATTGTATTAAAATTATAAGTAAATGAAAATTTATAGTTATTTTTAAAAAAAAATAAATTATATTAAAATAATCAAATAAAATTATTATATTATTAAAATATATTTTAATAAATAATTAAATAATTAAAATATATTTACAATATTACAATAAATATACAACAACTTATATATAATATATTAGATATTAATACAATATTTTATATTATTATTTATACTATAATATTAATATTTTGTGTTAATATTGAACTATAATTTAAACAATATATGTATAAATAATATTATATAGGGTATACAATATCATTTAATATATTATTTGTATTACAATAACTTATTTTACGTAAAATAATTAATAATAATGTAATATATTACATATTACATAATTATAATATATTAAAATAATATACATTTACATATAATTTGAAATTTAATAATTATTTTATTTAATACCAAATTTGTTTTAAAACGAAAAAGGTTCATGCAAACGTATTTTTATTTTCATTTTAAGTGAAAACAAAAATACTTATTCGTTTTCGTTTTAAATGAAAACGAAAACGAACAATAAATCAAACGGGCCCTAAACTATTTATATAATTCGATTATTCGGATAAATCGAATAGGCTATAAGAGAACCCATATAATGGATCGAACACTGAAAAAGAAATTCGGTTAAAATTGAAAAAACCAAAATCCCAAAAATCGAAATATTTCAGTTAAAATTTTTTTGTTCAATTCAATTTTTTGGTTTTAACCATTTTCTACTCGGTTCTACTTATGGGTTAGTTTCTGTATTAAGTATGTAAAGGGTGAGACAAGAAGTACACTAAAATTAAAGGGACTTAGCACCAAGTGGGGGGGGGGGGGGGGGGGGGGGCACTTGGAAACCCTTTTGGCATCTCTTGATAGGAAGGGGTAGGAAAAATTTATAGCACCACTAAGACTGTGACGACCCCAAAATCCCTCAATGGATCAGGGCTTCGTCAAAAGAAGGAAAAAATAACCATACATCCAATCATAGCATAAATACTGGATAAGGGCAGTATTAAAGAGTTATTATAACCCAAGAGTAATACAACTACAGCGGAAGCTATTACATCATCTTTAATTATAATTCAAAATCATCATTACTTCTAATATCTTCCTCCATCTCTTCATCTCTTCCTCCCTTCCTTCCTCAGTGTTATCGAAAGAGTAAATAATTTAGTAGTTTATCATCTTTGCTTTCCCCTTATCAGAGGGTTCAGCCTTAGCATTTTGTCCTGCAAGACATTAAAATTCAACATGGATGAGCGATTTACGCCCAGCAAGTATATGCACATTGAAGAAGTATATAACAATTTAAAGGAATGTATCTGGAACATCGAAGGAAATTCAAATCTGTTTGTGAGGCTTGGTGAAACAATGCCAAGGCCTCGGAAACCTTCAAAGATCATTGAGGATCCACTGATGATACACAACATGAGATCCTCTTTGAAGAAAGACAGGTATACACCTGAGCATAACTTTCTCAAAATATCCATCGGGGGCTGAACCCGTGGATCTGCTAACCATACAGTACACAGCTGGCCAAACTGGACCGCATGATCCCTCTTGTGTGGACTACGTAGTCACTTATCATTTCCTCTAGGTCGGGTGAAGAACACATCAGCACCTTTCCTTTCCTCTTGCCAACCATGTGGCATAACCCATTAAGGGACATCATTCTCATGCCCCATTTAAGAGACATATCATTCTCATTCATTAGCACGGATATAATAATGAAAAACAATAGCTGATAATCAAAGCTCAGTTATATCCATGCATCATCATTCATATCATGCTAGCGGAATTTAAAGCATAGCATGCTCTTTCATAAAAGAAACAATTGAAACATAATTCAAGCCTTGCACGCATACCGAATCGAATGATAATACATTAACTGAAAGAAACATCAGATTGAATGTATATGTTTGCATCAACTTGCAATTAAACATAAGATTGTGAATATACTTGCCTCAGTCCTTTGCTCACAACAAATTCAATTTACTTGAGAGGGGAAAATTCTGTAAAATATACATATCCCAAAATAGATTTAGTACTTAGGTTAAAATATGAGGGAAAGTGCATATGTGATGTCCTTAAACTTTTAAGGTTTCCAAAACTACTATAAAACTGTTTAGGGTGAATACATAATTAAACATCATAAATAATTTTAAGAAAAATCATGTTTTATAGTTTTGAGGGCAGACTGCACGTCAGGGGGAAATCTGCTACGCCAGGGAATAATCATACATCGGGGGTTGACTGACCATCAGCTGGTAAACTACTCGTCAGGGGATATTTCGCCCGTCAGGGGATATTTCGCCCGTCAGGGGATGGTTTCGCCCGTCAGGGGATGGTTTCCCCACCATCAGGGTCTCTTTCTCTCGTCAGGGAAAAGTCATCAGGGGATGACTTCTCGACCGTCAGGGTATCTTTTACCCGTTAGGGGAAGATCTCTCGGCCATCAGAGGATGAGCATCGATCATCAGGGTATGTCTCTTGGCCATCAAGGGATAACCGTCGACCATCAGGGTATGTTTTAGCAACCACAAAACTCATCAGGGACTAACATACTTGCCCGTCAGGGACTAAACTTTAGCCTATCGGGGACTAAAGCTGACGTCATCGGAGACTAACTTCTCATCTCAAACCCGTCGGAGATTAGGTTAAGGCCTGTCTCAGATACAGGGTCGTCTTCCTCGCACCTCCATGAGTGGTGCTCATAATCATAACCACACTTAGGTCAAAACTCATCATTCTCTCAGTGATACGTAACATTTCCTATGGTCTGCAAGCCATCCTGGACACGGTTTAGGGTTCAAACTCAGGTTAAAGAAAACTCAAGCATGGGGTTGCAACTGCTGACAAAAGAATGTTTAGGAGCTTGCCTGCCAGGTGGTTGTCAACAATATTACACCCATCTTAGACAACTTTTGAAATAAATGTCATTAACTCCGGTGTTAAAATATGCATTGAGTCATACTTTTGGAAATAAATGAACAAGGTAATAAATGTGGTGCGTAAAACCGAACAGAAGTATAAGAAATAAAGCAGGACTTTAATGAAATGCTCTTACCTCCTTGGCTGTAAAGGAAGAGTTAAAGCTCGAGTTGTTCTTCCAAAAAAAAAAAAAGGATAGTTGTCTTGAGAGTATGTTGGGGTTTGATGGTATACTATAGAGAAATTTATGAAGGTGGAACTAGGGTTATAATAACGTGATATTTATATATATATCACCTGGTGAGCAACAAAGGCCGTTGGATTAATTTGATATCAGCCGATGGCTGTGAAAGGAAAAGAAATGACTGGTGAGA
>CM025788.1:19146350-19176290 GCA_014636745.2 Centella asiatica
ATATATATATATATATATATATATATATATATATATATATATATCACCTGGTGAGCAACAAAGGCCGTTGGATTAATTCGATATCAGCCGATGGCTGTGAGAGGAAAAAAAATGACTGATGAGAAAAGAGAGTGGCTGCAACGGCTGCTAGTGCCCATCGGTCATTTTTCATAGCCCACTCTAGCGTAATGGTGGAGGTGATGTGCATTAAATGCTACTGTCCCTCAACAGTCAGATTTTAAAACGATTACTGTAGCTAACTGTTCACACCCAAAAAGGGTCTTCCCGCGTGACACGCCCAAAACAATCTTGCAAACACTTGAGCTTACAAATACATTTAAAATACTTTGGACATCACATTGCCAGATAATTTTCATAAAGTATAATTTCGTTATTTATACCCAATAATAAAATAAACCTTCATGTAAAAGTAGACTAAAATAAATAAATCTCATATCGAAATTTATTGACATTTTTGGGTTCTCACAAAGACAAAACCTTACAATGACAAGGTTTTCTTAGATAGTGAAGTTTTTAGAAAGAGAAAGTTCTATAGAGAAGTCAAAGCTCTCTTGGATGTGAATTTCTCGACCCTTTCAAATGAAAAGGAGAAGGGTATTTATAGCCTTCAAAAGCCATGTGACATCTATTTGACCTATCTGTCACTTATATTTTTGTTGTTACATTATATGTTTTCTATGTGTTTTGTCATTTTTTTCGCAGCCCGTTTCGTCCTATGTTTTCAACCACCAGTTGAAACCACTTGTCAAATCCTATAATCAGAAGACCTTTCCAACCCTCTTTCAATAGTCAGAAAGCCAGTTTGGCCTTCAGATAAGTCTGTAGACACATCATTTTTTTTGGCTTTATTTTATTTATGTAATAAAAAGGAATAATCAAATATGGAGTGAGACTTGGTGGATTAAATCTTGTTGTTAAGTGCAGGATTGACAAGTTCCTCTTTGAGGAATGTATGAAATTGATAACTGCAGCATTGGAGATTGGTGAATAAAATTTAAAAGATTACTCAGCGCCAAAGTCGTCGGGTAATCCGCACCAACGCCAAAATCTGGGCATCAACGAATAAATTACTCACTGCCAAAGTCGTTGGGTAATCCACACCAGCCCCAAAGTCTGGGCATCAGCGGATAAATTACTCAGCGCCAAAGTTTGGGCATCAGGGGATAAATTACTTAGCGCTAAAGTTGTTGGGTATTCCACACTAGCACCAAAGTTTGGGCATCAGGGGATAATTACACTATCGGAGACTAGTGCGCCAGGAGATAAATTACATTGCCGGAGACTATTTTTAACTTATCAGAAACTAATTTTCAAATTTTTATGAAATGATCAATAATGTCATCCCCAAGTGTAAAACATCATTGGATGATGTTGTCCACCTAGAATACATTGTATATCCAACAAATGGTGGCTTGTACCAATGAAGGAAATCTTATAAACAATTTTGCAAATCCCCTGCAAGTTTATACTGTCAGAGACTAAAATTAGCCATCGAAGACTAATTTTATCCAATCAGAGACTAAGTTGCAGAAATGGTACAGTGGTAGATAATGTCATTTTAAAAAGTCTAGTATCGTCAGAGGATGTTAGCCACTCAAAATGCATTGTATCTTCATGGGATGATGTCCTATGTTGACAAAAGAAAGATTAGATCAACTATCACCACTCACCTATCGAATTTCCCCATCAGAGACTAAGCTTTAACCCATTGGAGACTAAGCCTTAGCCTACCAGAGATTAAGGATTAGCTTGTCGGGACTAAGGTTGCGACATTAGAGACTAAGAAATTTGTTATATCAAAGATTGTTGATTAGGATTACAAGAGCTCATCATTACATCAAAGACAAGATGATCATTAAAGATTGAAGATAATCTGAGGGATGACACACGACTGACTCCCACAATCCATTAACTTAGCTAAAGCTAAGAAATAAAAAAATAAAGAAGATGGTCCAATAGGAAGAGACCAACCGCAATAGGGGTCACATAACAAGTTTGACATGCAAGAAAGGTCATCTAAAAAAGGAAAGGCAGGTGACAGGGCTGCAATTACCAAGAAAATATCAAAGATATTTTGAAACACAACTTATGGAGGAAGCCTGGAGAATGAATGAGTTGACCTATAAATAGAGACCCCAAACAACAGAAAGTGTTAGGTTTTAGAACATTTGATTATGATTGTCTTTAGATTACTTAGAGTACAAATGTATAGAAAGTGTTAATTAGTAACACTGAAGTTTTGTAGCTAGTAGTTATCTCTTTGTTTGTAATTTATTCATTCTTTATAAAGAGATACAATTATTCTTTATTTGTAAGTAACTGCTGGAATGGAGTATCAAAGTTTCAGCAAGTCAAAGTATGTATTTGGTCCGTTGGAGTTTACAAAAAGGCTTGTCGGAGACTGGGAAAACTTGTCAGAGACTAAGGATTTTATCTATCAGAGACTAGTTTTGCCTATCGGAGACTAAGGCTTACGTCATCAGAGACTAAGTTTAAAAGCATCAGAGACTAAGCCTAAAAGCATCGGAGACTAAATAACTCTATCGGAGACTACACAACCTGATCAGAGACTAACAGACCACAGACTAAACGATCAGGGACTAGTCGTGACTTATTCCCTGATGAGATATAGAGTTCGAATTGAATAAGGAGTGTCTTCCACGTAAATCAAGATATTATTGAAGACGTAGCTGGTAAGGAAACAAGCCAGAAATCTGTTCTTAATCAAAAAGGAAAGATTGTGTTTAATTCGAATAAGGAAGCTGAATCATTATTGATTTAGAATAGAAACTGAGTTAATTGGAATTTTCAGGTTTTAGAGAATCTGTAATTAGGTTTACAGAAAATAGTAATTCGAAGCTTTATAGGTTTTCATAGTGTTTGTATCTTTACTATACAAAAAAGAAAAGAAGCTGATGATCATATTGTTGTGATTGTTAGAATTTGTAATCAATTGTTAAAGCAATAAAAAACAATTGTTTATAAATTGATTTGAGTTCTTGTTCTTTATATTTCGTAAGAAAAGTTAATTTCTTAAAGAACAAGTAATCGAAAAGAATTCAAAGAACTTGTTTTCAACCCCCCCCCCCCCCCTCTACAAGTTGTCGACTATCTCACTGGGAAAACAATTGGTATCAGAGCCTGTAATTGAATTTATTCAATTAACACGTTCTAAGAGATGGCCAACGATGAAGCAAGCATGTTAGTGCTATATAAGCACAAGAGTTTGTAGAAGGGGGGGGGGGGGGGGGATGAATACAAACACTCAAAACTTTTTCCCTTTTCAAACTTACAAGCGTTTACTGGAAATAGCTGCTTTAACTAGAAAAACTGAAAGAAATAAACACACAGATTGCTTTAACCAGTCCTAATTGCTCAACATCCATTCTTCTAAACCAGTCCATTGCTACATTGAATTCTGACCCACTCTTCAGTTGAACTGTTATTAGCTGATCCCTTCTATTGTTGAACCTGACATCTATGCTTTTTATGGAGAACATAAATGTCAGGTTTTTACGCCTTTCTTCTCTGAGAAATTCAGCTAGAGTGGGTGGACCATATTCTTTGGTAACAGGAGAAGGTGCTTTGCCCTTGGCTTCAGATGACTTCTTTGTAGTGGCATCAGAGTCTTCAATTTTATCTTGATTTTTATCCCCTGATGCACTTTTAGGGTTTTGTGATCTTCTTGGCTGAGGTTTCCTGGAGGTCCTGGGCTTGACACTCTTCTTCTTCTTTACTTCTTCCTCCTGTTCCTTTGCCATTTCCCTCTCTTCTTCTTCTTGAAGTTGTTGTGCAAAGATTGCATCAGCTTCTACTAACTTTTTATCTTGAGGGTAGACCAGCTCCATTTTCCCATCAATTACAACCTCAACGGGGGTTGGAAAGTGGGCTGTCTTCATGGCATCTCCAAGTAGCTTAGGCCCTGATTGAGTGTTGGATTTCTTCTTGGGTTCCTTAATTAGGATACCCTTGCCTTTATCCTTGGATTTTGGAGCAGGAACAGGAGTAGTCACATCCCCTGATTGCTGATTTGAATTCTCAGCAACATCCCCTGATGACTGCTTAGTTGATTTCTCCCCCTTTTTGACAGCATCATTAGTGGGGGTTGAGAGTCGGGATGTGACTTGAAGAACTTGTTGCAAAGTGCCAGCCATGGAATGTTGCAGAGTTTCCATGCTGGTCAGTTGGGAAGTCAGATCAGCTAGCTTCTTATCTACAATGTCAGCTTGTTTCTTCATTCTGAGGAGGGTCTGGCTGGTGACCATAGAGTCGACAACTTGCTGTACATTTTGTATCTTTGAAGAAAAATGTGTATACAAATTTTTATTTTCTATATCTATTGACTGACCAATCATGATCTGTGACTTTAACACTTTGATCAAGATTGGATCAGTGGTCCTAACTAACTCTTGCTTTAACAACTGTACAGTGTCAGACATTTGATTCTGCTGAAAGTATAAATCAACTCCGATGAACTGGGAAAAATCATCTCGTGGAGCATCATCTTCATCACTTTCAAAAGTAGAAGTAGTATTTACAGTAATTGGGTTTTCTCTCTGTTCTTTATTTACAAGGATCTCATCCTTATCTCTCTAATCCTCTCCTTTTTCTTTGCCGTCTAAGGCATCACTCGTATTCTCTCCTTTTTCTTTGCCTACTAAAGTAGTACTCTCTTGCTCTCCTTTTGCCAAAGTCCTCTCAAGGGTTTGACTTTGCCTCTCTGCACTAAGTATTTTCTCAGTCTCACTCAAAATTGTCCTAGAGGGGCTCCTATGGGCTTGGAAATCATCAACTGTGACCAGCTCAAGTGATGTATGTATAGATTCTGGTTCCACAGTTGTGATAGGAGTAGGAGAAGAAGTAAAGTGTGTATGTATAATTGGAGAAGTGTATGTTTCTATTGAGGAAGTATATACAATTGGGGGTACAAAAAGAGTTATAGCTGTAGTATATACAGTGGTGTCTATGTACCCTGTTTGATCATTAGTGTTTGTATCAAATAAAAATGAGTTAACCATTTGAGAGTGGTGACTATCAAACACTGTGTCAGAGAATGTTGGCTCCTCCACGAATTGAGAATGTGGAGAATCTGATTGTATGACACTTAATGTTTGTGTCATTATATCTGAAGAAATTTGAGGAACAGAGAAAGAAGGAAGTGGTGTAGATGGGAGTGTTGGCTGAATCACTGAACGAGGAGGTGATTCATCAAAAGATGTTGTAGAAGAATGCTTATGACTCATGTTGATCTTATTGAGAAGCTTCTGAGCTACAACATCTTGAGTGGTGTGTGCACTCACTGTGGAGGATATCTGCAAGTGGCTCTTAGAGACCCTGATGGTAGGTTCATCAGTGTCTATGGTCAGTGTATGTGCCTCACTCAACTGTGTCCCTGCTTGGGGACTATTTTCAATAAATAATTCCTTTTGAGAGGAACTAGTTAGAAATATGTTTAATTCCTTATCAAAAGCAGTATCCTTTTGAGAGGATACTGCCTGGTCAGGTTGTGGGATAACACTCGTGGCTCCCTTCTTCTTCTTACGCCTGTAGCCAATCACTCTTTCTCCCTGCTCCCCCTCAGTTGATGTGGTAACTTCACTGGGTTTTCTTTTAATCCCAATAGTCTTTTGAGAGACTATGGGTTGGGCTTTTGAGAGTGGTTGGGTGGAAATTGGTTGTTCTACTTGGGTAGGCAGAGAGGTGGTTGTTTTCTCTGTCATAGTAGATGAAGGTGAAGAATGTACAGTGTGAGAAGTAGAAGGTGTAGAATTTACTACCTGTATCATATGCGATGGAAGTGCAAATGATTCTGCTGTATACGATTTCTTTATTATTTCTGCAAACAGTTTCTTTGTTTGCTTGTATGTTTGTACAGATATATCATTCTCAAAAGAAAAAATTAGTAATCTGATCTTTAATAACCATGTACAAAAATCTAGCATAATATATTTCAGATTTCCTATTATTAAAACTACCTAGCTTATTTACAAGGTTATCAAAAATTATTTTACCTATATTTATATTTACATTTCTAATAATTGCAAATGCTATTTTTAAAGTTAAAGAGGTAATAACCTCAAAGTTAGAACACTTACCTGAGAACACCTTGGTGATGGTGTCAAAGAGATAAGAGATATCCTGCTTAACATTCACCCTCTTGAGGTCTTTGAACTTTAACACTGCATTGGGAGCAACGTTATAGCCCAGTTCCCTCAAGAAATCCAGCAGATCTGCATCACTGGGTACATCCACCAGATCTTGAGTAGGTAGCCCCAAAACAGAGTTAAGTCTGGAAGGAGTTATTTTCCCTTTCTCAGACGAAACTTTGAATGAGATACCCTTGACCACATCAAGCTTGGTGGTGGAGTACATGAACTTGGCACTTGTCCATAGTTGTGATAGTGCCTCCCCCGACATTTCCTCATCGATAAAAATAGCTTTACTATACTTAGAGTTGAGTAGATAGTTCATTATCGGTTTAAAGCATTCACTTACCTCATCAATGTCAGAGAAGCCCACGTAGTTTGTGGGTGGGACTGTCAAGTTCCTCTGAATTTGTTGACGTGCCATGGATGCTTTGAAGATTTGAGGTTCTAGGGTTTCTGTAAAGACGAGAGAGAAAAAAAAACTTGAGCAAATATCAGATAGAGATTAAACGTTTTGGGGAGTTTCAAAAAGTAGGAGAGATAGAGTATTAATACCCGCCTATTGATGTTTGAAAACTTCTCCTGAAAACATGCCATCAGGGAGTCAATTCAGTTTCTGTGATGACACGTCATCAGTGAAAGAAGAACTTAATGATGAGTTGTCATCACTTAATTGACCGTGAAACCCGATGCAGTAAAAAAAATTTACCCTGAATATTTACTGTATGTACATACCCTGACCTTGATGCACAAGACGGACACCCTGATCCTGACGCATAGGTCGGATACCCTGACCCTAACGAACGAGTCGGACACCCTGACCCTGATGCGTCCTTAAGGAAGCCCTGACCCTGATGCATCAGTCCAAACAAAAACAAAACAACAAAATGCAGAATATACAAGTATATACATATATACAATCTGAACATATACAACCATATATCAATTGATTTTATCAAGAGTTTATGAAATGAGTTAGAAATACCAAATCTTAGGAGTTTGACTCTGACCCTGACGCATAATTCACCATTCTTAGCTCTCCCACAAGATTTGAAAATGTGGCTTCATCAAGAGCTTTGGTGAATATGTCTGCCAGCTGCTGATTAGAAGGTACAAACTGTAGTTCAATATTCCCATTCATAACATGTTCTCTGATAAAATGATATCTGATTTCTATATGCTTAGTTCTGGAATGTTGCACTGGATTTTCAGCAATGGCAATGGCACTAGTGTTATCACACCTTATTGGAATCTTGGAATAGTTCAAACCATAATCCATTAGCTGATTTTTCATCCATAGAATTTGTGCACAACAACTTCCAGCTACAATATATTCAGCTTTAGCAGTAGATGTAGAAATAGAGTGCTACTTTTTGCTGAACCAAGATACAAGCCTTCCTCCTAGAAATTGACAGCTTCCCGTTGTACTCTTTCTGTCAATCCTGCATCCTCCAAAGTCAGCATCAAAATATCCTAGTAATTCAAATCCAGACTTCTTTGGATACCAAAGTCCCAACTCTGTAGTGCTCTTGATATATCTCAAGATACTCTTCACTGCAATGAGATGAGATTCCTTTGGATCAGCTTGATATATTGCACAAAGACATGTTGCAAACATTATGTCTGTCCTGCTTGTTGTCAGATATAGCAATGATCCAATCATTCCCCTGTAAGTCTTCAAATCAACTTTCTTACCATTCTTATCAGGGTCAATCTTGGTTGCAGTGGCCATGGGTGTCTTTGCTACTTTTGAGTCCTCCATATCAAATTTCTTGAGAAGTTCTTTGGCATATTTTGTCTGATGAATGTAGATTCCATCAGAGACTTGTTTAACTTGTAATCCCAAGAAGTAAGATAACCCACCCATCAAGCTCATTTCATAATTGCTTTGCATGAGTTTGGAGAACTTTTCACACAGTCTTGTGTCAGTGGATCCAAAAATAATATCATCAACATAAATTTGAACCAAAATCAGATGACCTTGGTGTTGCCTGAAGAACAATGTTTTGTTAATGATACCTCTTGAAAATTTGTTTTCCACCAGAAACTTTGACAGTGTATCATACCAAGCTCTAGGTGCTTGCTTCAGTCCATAAAGTGTCTTTTCCAGTTTGTAGACATGATTTGGAAATTTTGAGCATTCAAAACCTCAAGGTTCTTGGACATACACCTCCTGTTCCAATTTCCCATTTAGAAAAGCACTTTTCACATCCATTTAATATACTTTAAAATTTGAATGTGCTGTATAAGCTAAGAAAATTCTTATGGCCTCAAGTTTGGCTACTGGTGCAAAGGTCTCATCAAAGTCAATCCCTTCTTCTTGAAGATATCCTTTTGCAACCAGTCTTGCTTTGTTTCTTACAACAATGCCAGCTTCATCCATCTTATTTCTGAATACCCACTTAGTACCTATTATGATCCTATCTTTGGGCTTAGGTACAAGCTTCCATACTTGATTCCTTTCAAATTGATTTAGCTCTTCCTGCATTGCCAAGATCCAGTCTGCATCTTGAATAGCTTCTTCAAACTTCTTTGGTTCAATTTGAGAAAGAAAGCAAGCATATAGGCATTCATTAGATGTTGCTTTTCTGTTTTGCACTCTCTTGCTTGGGTCACCAATAATCAGATCTGCTGTGTGACTTCTGGCCCATTCAGGATTGGAGATGTGCCTTGATGAGCTTGCTTGACTATCATCTCCTCCCCCTAAGCCTGTGCTACCAGCTTCTGAAAACTCTCCCCCTGAATTAGTGGATAATTCAAGGTTCAAGTTATCCCCTGATGATGCATGTCCTAATGAATGATCCCCTGATCTGTTGTCCAGGAAATTAACTCTATCTGCTGAAGGGGGTTCTACATTGTTTGGATTGACATTAGAAATGGATAAATTCTCTATTTGTCTGCACTCATCGGCTTCATTCTCTTGATAATAAATATCATCTTCATTTTCAAACCGGAGTTCTTCATGAAAGCCAGGGTCTTCAAGACCAGAAATCTCTTGATCATCAAAAGCTACATTTATAGACTCTATCACCACTTGAAGTCTTTTGTTGTAAACCCTGTAGGCCTTAAAAGACAGAGAATATCCTAAGAAAATTGCTTCATCAGCTTTTGGATCAAATTTTCCTAAGTTCTCACCAAAATTCCTCAGAACAAAACATTTGCATCCAAAGACATGGAGGAACTTGATGCTTGGCTTTCTCCCTGTCATTAGTTCATATGGAGTCTTGTTGTGAGCCTTGTTGATTAGAGATCTATTCTGAGTAAAGCAAGCAGTGGAAATTGCTTCAGCCCAAAAATAGGTGGGAATCTTTGCCTCTACTAGCATTGACCTAGCAGTTTCTATCAGGGTTCTATTTTTCCTTTCCACTACACCATTCTGTTGAGGAGTCCTTGGAGCAGAAAATGTATGATTTATGTCTTTCTCCACACAAAATCCCTCAACAGCTGCATTCCTGAATTTAGTTCCATTATCTGTTCTCAACATTCTAACCACTGACCCTGATTCTATTTCCACCTTCTTGATATGGTCAATAATTTGTTGAGATACTTCTGATTTAGCATGCTGAAACTTTACCCAAGTGTATCTGGTGTAGTCATCCACAATGACCATTGCAAATCTTTTCTTTGACACTGACATAATGTTGACAGGGCCAAAGAGATCCATATGTAACAATTGAATTGGATCTTTGATCATGGTGGCTTCCATGTTGACAAAGGATGATTTCCTTTGCTTCCCTTGTTGACATGCTAAACATAATCCTTCTTGGATAAACTCCATTTGGGGTAGTCCAGTTACCAACTCTCTCTTCACTAGATCATTAATTGACTTGAAGTTCAGGTGAGAGAGCTTCTTGTGCCATAGCCTGCTTTCATTAGGAGTTGCCTTGCTGTAGAAACATGATTCTCCACTTGTTGAATTAAAATCAGCAACATAGAGATCTCCTTTTCTTATTCCTGACAAAACTAGCTTCCCATCACTTTCATTTGAGATTAGGCACTTATCTCCTTTGAAGAAAGTGATGAATCCTTTGTGACTTAGTTGACTTATGCTTAGCAAATTGTGCTTGAGCCCATCAACCAGTGCTACATTTTCAAATGAGACATTCCCATTTGCTGCTTTGCCATAACCAAGAGTTAGTCCTTTGCTGTTATCACCAAAAGAAATTACTGGACCAGCCTTTTCTTGGAATTCTGTGAGCAAGGCTTTGTTTCCTGTCATATGCCTTGAGCAGCCACTGTCTAGAAACCAGATTTGACTACTCTTGACTTTTCCCTGCACACAACAAAACATTTAAATTGTTTTTGGTACCCAATTTATTTTAGGTCCTCTAGGTTTAGTCACAGTAATAGGTAATACAACTTTATCTTTATTGGTGACTTTTGGTTTTGGCAAATTTAAAACTTTCTCCTTTTTAGGAGCTTCAGTATATGCTTTTGATTTCTCAACAGTTATCTTGCCTTTATCCTTGGAGGAGTAGGCATTAACAGTTGGTAAATCATCAGCATACAAAATTGTGCCAGTCAAAATTTGTGGTTTTTCTTTGCATTGAAAAGATAAATGATTACAGTTACCACAATTCCAGCACACTTTTCTAGGGGCCGGGCTTCATGAATGGAAGTGTAATTGCTAGCTTTATTAACACCTAGGTTACCATTTCTATTCTTTTTGCTTTCCCCTGTCTGGCCTTTTTCCCTTGACGGGCTACAACGGCCTGATGCACTCTTTTCCCCTGATGACTGTGTATCCACTGATGCACAGTCTAGTTCTTTCATAACTGGAGAGTTGAGTGCTTTGGCAAGAATAAGTTTCTTGCCTCTCCCACCACTAGTGGAAGCTTCACTCACTGGGAAAACATTCCCTGATTCTAGCTTTGCTGCTGCCTTAACAAACTTGATAGGTTGTGTTGGCCTTTTTCCAAAGCTAGCTGCCACTTCAACCTTAATGGGAGGTTGTTGCACATAAGTCTCTTCATAGCCTAAACCAGATTTTGGATCAGATTTTTGATTTTTTAAACGATCCTCTAGTTTCCTGCTAGACTCATTCCATCTCTTAATGACTTCCCTTTCTTGACTAAGAAGATTCAAGGTCCATTCCTCTCTTTTGATAGCACAGTCAAGAAGATTTTTAGTCTTTAAGAGCTCTTTTTCAAGACTCTCAAGTCTGGAGTTTTCTGATTCTAATAGAGTGTTCTTTGCAGATAAATTTTCATTTATTTTCTGAACTCTCTCAGTTTCAGCTACAACACTCCTCAGGGTGTTATAGAGATCCTTTATCTCACAAGCCATTTCCTTAACAGTTTTAACACAATTAGTTTTACACATGTTAGAGGAAATTTTGAGGCTTACCTGTGAGCTGCTACTGTCAGTGGATGAGGCCATCAGGGCTAGGTTGACATATTCTTCATTTTCTTCTTCATCAGAGTCAGCCCAGTCCTTTCCCTCTGCTATATATGCTTTTCCCTTCTTGTTTGCATTAAGAAGGTTAAAGTATTTCTTCTTGTAGTCCACAACAGCTTCTTTGTCTCTGGATTCACAATCTTTTGTGGCCTTGCGACACTCATTTGCAAAGTGGCCCAGCTCATTGCATTTGTAGCACTTTATTCTTGATTTGTCAATAAAGTTTTTCGTGCTACTGGGTTTCCTTGCTGAAAATCTTTTAGATCCCGAAGGCTTTTGGAATTTTAGCTTGGAAAACCTTTTTGCAAGAAAGGCCATGGTTTCATCCAGCTCCTCTAACTCTTCCAGAGTATATTCTTCCTCCTTGGAGTCAGCTTCTTTGTCCCCTTCTTTGTCAGCATCTTCTAGTTGCTGCTTCATCAAGACACTTGGTCTTGCTTCTTGTTTGTCCTTCGTGGCAGCCATCAGGGCTACAGATTTAAGCTTTCTAGCATCCCTTGACATTTCAGATCTTTGTTGAACCTCAAGTTCATATGTCTTTAGGGTGCCATAAAGCCTATCCAAGTCTAGAAGATTCATGTCATTGGATTCCCTGATGGCTGTTGTCTTAAGATCCCATGATATGGGAAGGGCTCTCATGAACTTTCTGTTCACATCCTTGTTAGCATATGCCTTCCCATATAATCTCAGGTCATTTACCAACCTATTAAATCTGTCAAACATTTCAGTAAGTGTTTCACCATTTTTCATTGTGAACCACTTATACTGTTGTGTCAACAGCTGCAACTTGTTCTCCCTCACTTCCTCAGTACCATCACAAAGTATTTGTATGGTATCCCATATAAATTTAGACGTGGTAAGATTCATGATACTATTTAGCATATCATCATCTAAACCATTATACAGGATCCCAGTTACTTTGAGATCCTTTTTCACCTTTGTTCTCTCCTCCATCGTCATTTCATCAGGTGTCTTTGGAACAAGCTTTTCTGGAATACTGACTCCATTGACGACTTCAAGAGGAATGAGCTTCTTGGGAACGTAAGGGCCTTCCTCTAGGATTTGCAAATATTCATCATCGATAGCTCTCAGATGAACTATCATTCTTTGTCTCTAGAAGAAGTATTTGCCCCTTTCCAACATGGGGACTTTACTGTTTCCAGCTTTGTTGGCCATAGATAATGATCGTTATTAGCAAGTGAAATCTGCTAAGAGGCTCTGATACCAATTGTTAGTGCTTATAAGCACAAAAGTTTGTAGAAGGGGGGGGGGGGGGGATGAATACAAACACTCAAAACTTTTTCCCTTTTCAAACTTACAAGCGTTTACTAGAAATAGCTGCTTTTACTAGAAAAACTGAAAGAAATAAGCACACAGATTCAAGTTAAAATATTTATATTAAAACTTGAGGTTTTTCTAGAAATCTGTAAAATCACAACTGTGATTTACAGCTACAATTTCTGTGAATAAGGAACACAGCTTCTCACACTCACTAGCTTCTAACTTTCTTTGAAATATCTCTAAAGATCTATTACAAAACTTCTCTCTAGTGTTTTTTGTGTGCTTCAGTGTTTGTTTGATCTGTTGGATAGATTCAATCTCTCACTTCATGTAATGAGAACTCCGTTGCTTATATGTTAAATCAGTGGGTTGAAATCACATGCTTGAGACGTGCTACTTTTCTCAACTTAGCCGCAAGTATGTCACATCGAAACTTTATGTGTTAGACTGCTGCATGCTTCGTTGCTACTTTTCTTCCCCTGATCTGTGTGCATTTAATGCGTGAGAGTTCTCATTGGATCAAAAACAAACTTCAAGAAATGTCTTTCCAGTTGATATTTCTTGCTTCTGTAACACGTTACGTTGATTTCCGTGTAAGTACTGATGACGGGTGCATGCTGTCACAACGATCCACTGACTGCCAGTCCTGATGGACTTTGATCAGTGCTTCTGGATCCCCTGATGCTTATTGACTGGATCAGGGCTTCAACCTCCACTTGAGTTTCACTCAGTGCTTCTTGATCCTGATGGTTATGACTGACGGCATACACTGATGGCTTCCACTGATGTCATGTTGGTCATTCCCCCTGACGAGTTACCCTGATAGGTTGGCCTGACACTGACATGTCCTGAAGTGTTTCCCTGACGGGTTGGTCTGCCTTCGTCATACCCTGACAGGTTTCCCTGATGAGTTCCCCTTGACGGGTTCCCCCTGATGGGTTCCCCTAATGGGTTCTAATCAATGCAACTTTGTTTAGAATTTCTGATGTGCGGAATACTTTGACTATTTATAAGTAGCATCAGACATTCTTCTTCACTTTGTCAAGTCCTTTGAATGTTTCTGTTTTCTGACTTGTCCTGTGAAGAGATTGACCATCCACTGATTTATCAGTGGATGCAAAACTTGTGTTGATCTTAAGGTTTATAAAGTACCTCAAGTATTTACAGTTGCACAATTTATTACATAATCATCATCATCATCATTTATCTCTAACAAAGCAGCTCTAGCATAATGGCTTATGCGGAAAGTCGTGATGGTGGAACCAGGATTCCAATTCTTAAAAGAGAAGAATATCCTATGTGGAAGCAAAAAATATACATGCACTTGAGAGCAACAGATCCAGATTATATTGATAGGATTGAGAAGGGTCCATATCTACCCAGAAAATTTATTCCTGCTAAAACTGTTGAAGGATCTGTTGTGGCCGAACACTTTGAACTTGCTCCTGAAAATGATTATACAAACGAAGATAAGTTGCAAGTGTTAAAGGATGTTAAGGTAATGAACATACTCTACAACGGTATTGACAAAAATATGTTCACAAGCATCATTAATTGCACGACATCTAAACAAATCTGGGACACCATCAAAGTCCTGTGTGAAGGGACTGACCAAGTCCAAAAGAACACGAGATCATTGTTGACTCAAAAATATGAGTTCTTTCAAGCAAAGCCTGGTGAACCAATAACGTCAGTCTATGATAGGTTCAATACTTTGCTCAATAACTTGAAGATACTTGGTAAGTCCTATGATAATGAGGATGTCAACACCAAGTTTATGAGATCTCTCCCACCAAGTTGGGATCCAAAGACTACTGCTATAAGAGAGGCTCATGACTTGGACACCCTCACACTGGACAGACTCTATGGCAATTTAAAGACATATGAACTTGAAGTAGAGCAATGATAATGCATGCATGGCAAGGATAGAGGAGCTGCGTTGATGGTTGAGACAAGCAAGTCTCAAGAGAAGCCTGATGATGAAACTTCCAGTGCAAGCTCGACTGATGAAGAAACTGAATCAATCACTGATGACGACATGGAGGAATTCATGGCTTTCATGGTGAAGCAATTCAAAAAATTTAGAGCTAGCAGAAAAGGAAGAAAATCACAAGGAAGCCTAACCCTAAACGTGAGGGTCAAAAAGTCACCTTCGATTTAAAGAAAATAAGATTTTACAATTGTGACGGGTTAGGGCACTTTGCCAATAAGTGCAGGAAGCCTAGATCTAATGATAGATCTAAGGATGGAAAATCAAGGAAGTCGGGGAATGACTTTGCTGACAAGAAAGCTAAGTCAAAGAGCAAAGCCTTGATTACTGAGGGTAAAGATTGGATTGATAGTGACTCTGATGAAGAAGTTGTCAACTTTGCCCTAATGGCTCGAAGTGACGAGTCAAGTGATTCTACAAAGGCATGTGATGCAAATCAGAATTTTAATGTACTTAACTTAATTGATACATATAGTATAGAAAACATACAAAAAGATATGTCTGATTTGCATGTTAGTTTTAGATCTTTAACTATTGAACATACTAATTTAAAAGAATCACGTGACCTTCTCTTGAAAAGAAACAAATTTCTTGAAGAGAGATTGGTACAAATTGACACTATCAAGTCTGACTTAAATTAAACTCATCATATGATCGATGCTTTGAAAAAGAGGGAATATTACTTAGTAGAGCAACTTGAAAATGGTCAAGCTAAGATAAAACAGTGGAATACTTCCTCTAAAAAGTTGACAAACTTGGTAGAGTGTCAAATAATAGGTAAAAAATCTGGACTAGGTTATGATGAATATCTAGACAAGAGTTCAGATTTAGATGATCTATTTGAAGCTGTGAACTCCTTGACTAGTAAGTCAAATGTAATAAAAAGAATTAATTTTGTCTCTCCTGTTAATGAACCCAAATTCATCAACACTCAAGATCAACAAATCACTGCAAAAACAGAAATTGATCAAAAGACAGCGAATGTTATTGATAAGAGTAAAAATAAAAGATTAAATATTGGGTTCATGACAAAGACACAGTTAAGTAAAAAATTGGAAAATCTTCCAGACAAAGAGGCTGAAAAGTCAGTGGAGTTAAGCAGAAATAAGAAAAATAGGAATGAAAAAATTGGCATTAATAAATATACAAATTATGCTAGAATGCCTGATACTCTTAGAAAGACATATCATGTATGTGTTAACCCCAACCACATAGCTATTCACTGTAGGAGCAAAAATAAAATTCTTATAACTGAGACTGCACCTTCAAAGAATCACCTGTAAAAAGGTTAGATCATCTTTGCATTAACATTAAAAATTCAAAGTTTGGCAGTCTCTCACAAAAAGGTAGCAAGACTAATGATTGTCCAATTAAAATCAAAAATGTTAAAAGACAATCAACTCAATCTGAGTCAACTCTTGAGTCTACGACTACTGAGAAAGGACCCAAGAAAGTCTGGGTCCCAAAAAATTCTAACTAGTTACTCTTTACTGTGTAGGGCAAAAAGAATAAATCATAGTACTTGGACAGTGGATGTTCAAAGCACATGACTGGAGATAAGTCCCTGCTAAAACAGTATGAAGAGAAAAGTGGCCCAAAAGTCACTTTTGGAGATGACAGCAAAGGCCATACGAAGGGTTATGACAGTGTTGAACATAGAGATGTCATCTTCACTGAAGTAGCACTAGTTGACGGCTTAAAGCACAATTTACTAAGTATGAGTCAACTATATGATAAGGGA
This sequence comes from Centella asiatica, assembly GCA_014636745.2. NCBI lineage: Eukaryota > Viridiplantae > Streptophyta > Magnoliopsida > Apiales > Apiaceae > Centella > Centella asiatica. Next base: position 19,162,927 of record CM025788.1, read on the forward strand.
TTCAATGTCACCTTTAAAGAAGATCAATGGTGTGTGACAAAGAATCTGATAATGTGATATTGATAGGGAAAAGAAAAGGAAATTTGTATGTCGCAAACCTTATTTCTTCCTCTGATCAAATCACATGTCTTTATAGCAAAGCTTCAACTGATGAAAGTTGGCTTTGACATAAGAAGCTTTCCCACTTGAACTTTAAGAATATCAACAAGCCTGTGAGGAAAGGATTGGTAGCTGGCATTCCACAATTGGAGTTCACTTAAGATGGATTGTGTGACTCATGCCAGAAAGGGAAACAAAAGAGTGTATCATTCAAAAGCAAACTAACAACATCAATCACTGACCCTTTATAGTTACTACACATTGATTTATTTGGTCAAGTGAATGTGATGTCTATCTTAAGAAATAGATATGCTTTGGTTATTGTGGATGATCACACGAGGTATACTTGGGTAAAATACCTCCATACAAAAGATGAAACTGCTCAGTTGATAATTGATCATGTCAAGAAGATAGAAACTGAGTCAGGAAAAACAATAAGGGTAATAAGGAGTGATAGAGGAACAGAATTCAAGAATACCCAAGTTATTGAATTCTGCATTGAAAAAGGAATAACTCACCAATTCTCTGCTCCAAGAACCTCTTAACAAAATGGAGTTTTTGAGAGGAAAAACAGAACCCTTATTGAAGCAACAAGGACTATGTTGCAAGAAGCTAAGCTTCCTACTTATTTTTGGGAAGAAGCTATTAGCACAGCTTGCTTTACATAGAATAGATCCTTGATAAACAAAGCATATAACAAAACACCTTATGAATTAATGACTGGGAGAAAACCAACTCTCAAGTTTTTACATGTGTTTGGTTGTAAGTGCTTTGTACTAAGAGACTCATCAGAGACAAGAGGAAAATTTGATAACAAGTCTGATGAGGCAATCTTCTTAGGTTATTCTCTGTCAAGCAAAGCATACATAGTATATAATCTAAGAACAAAAGTCATTGTGGAATCAATTCAAGTTGTATTTGATGATAAAAAGATTCTAGGAATGATGGGACAAGGATTGCATGAACCTCTCAGTTTTGAGAATGAATTGGTTGCATGGGAATATCCATCAGAGATTAATGACAAACCCCAAGATAGTAATGATCCCTACATAAGTGAGGGGGAGTTAACAGTTGTGCATGAAGTACCAAGGACTAATACTCTATTAGAGACAAGAGTATTAGATGAATTACAAGAGACTGGTGACATTAGTATACCATTGGAGACTAATGGTTCACCAAGGACTAGTGTCACTGATGCACAATCGGAGACTATCTTGACACCAGGGACTATAGAGATAAACATCTCAGGGGAGCTAATAATGAAGAAGTCAATGGTTTAGGGGGAGCAGCCTCTGATTATGAAGCTAGATTAAACAACATCAATCTAGAAAATGAAGCCTCCACTTCAAGATCAAATCTGCCACATGCAATTCCATGGTTGAGAGACCACAGACCAGATTTGATCATTGGAAGTCTAGAGGATGGAGTCAAGACTAGAAGTGCAACTCAAAATGAATGTCTATATCTCAGTTTTCTCTCAAAGATTGAGCCAAAGAAAATTGAGGAAGCACTTCAAGATCCTGATTGGATAATATCCATGCAAGAGGAGTTAAACCAATTCACAAGAAACAAAGTCTGGAGACTGGTACCCAAACCAAGGAATAGATCTATAATAGGTGCCAAATGGGTCTTCAGAAATAAATTGGATGAAATTGGTACAATTACAAGGAATAAAGCAAGACTGGTTGCAAAAGGATATTCTCAAGAAGAAGGAATAGATTATGATGAAACTTTTGCACCAGTAGCAAGACTTGAAGCAATCAGAATCTTCTTGGCTTTTGCAACCTACAAGAACTTTAAGGTGTACCAGATGGATGTCAAAAGTGCTTTCTTAAATGGAAAATTGGAAGAGGAAGTCTATGTTTGCCAACCTCCAGGTTTTGTGGACGCTAAATTTCCAAATCATGTCTACAGGTTAGACAAAGCACTTTATGGCTTAAAACAAGCACCAAGAGCCTGGTATGATACTCTATCTCAATTTTTACTTGAAAATAAATTTGTTAGAGGTATCATAGATAAAACTTTATTTTATAGAAAGCAAGGCTCTGACATCATACTTGTGCAAATTTATGTAGATGATATTATATTTGGTTCTACAAATGAAAAACTCTGTGAAAAATTTTCAAAACTAATGCAGTCTATATATGAAATGAGTATGATGGGAGAATTAACATTTTTCTTAGGATTGCAAATAAAACAATCAACTGATGGAATTTTTATCAGTCAGTCCAAGTATATCAAAGACTTATTGAAAAAATATGATTTAGTTGATTGTGCATCTGCAAAAACACCCATGCCTACTGCCACTAAGCTAGATAAGGATTTAAAAGGAAAGAAAATTGATATTACTAGCTATAGAGGCATGATAGGCTCTCTTTTATATCTAATTGCAAGTAGACCAGATATAATGTTTGCTACATCTTTATGTGCTAGATTTCAAGCTGACCCTAGAGAGTCACATTTGATTGCTGTAAAACGAATACTCAGATATCTAAAGGGCACCCCAAACCTTAGTTTATGGTATCCCAACGAATCTGATTTTAAACTAATTGGTTATTCAGATACTGACTATGCAGGTTGCAAGCTTGACAGGAAAAGCACAAGTGGAAGTTGCCAACTTCTTGGAGGCAGACTTGTTTCTTGGTTTAGCAATAAACAAAATTTAGTTTCTACTTCAACAGCAGAAGCTGAATACATTGCAGCTGGGAGTTGTTGTGCTCAAATCCTATGGATCAAGAATCAACTCCTAGACTATGGTATGTCATTATCCAAAATTCCTATCTATTGTGATAATATTAGTACCATAGCTATAACAGAAAATCCAGTGCAACATTCAAGAACAAAACACATAGATATTAGATATTACTTCATAAGAGAACATGTAAGTGAAGGAAATATTGAATTGCACTGGGTTACAACTGATAAACAACTTGCAGACATATTCACAAAGCTTTGAAATGAATCTACTTTCATTAGATTAGTCTATGAGTTAGGAATGTTGAATTATGCATCTAAAATTGATTAAAATTTTAAAGAACAAGTTGTTTAGTTGTAAGAAGCTAGGATTTAATTTCTGGTTTGAAGCTGTTCTTAATGGATAGAAATTTAGAAGCTAGAATTTAATTTCTGGAATGTAGCTGTTTTTAATTAAACAGAATTTTTGAAGCTAATAATCATCAAGTTGATTGTTGGAAAAGTTTTGAAAAACAAGATTGTAGCAGGGATTATATTTTCTTAGTCCTTGAAAGCTTTGGAGTAAGAGACTAACTTAGTCTCTGATAATATTTTTAATTAGTCCCCGACTTAATTAAAAATTGAACTATCGGAGACTACCTTAGTCCCTGACAAGTATTTTTAATTAGTCCCCGATTTAATTAAAAATTGAACTATCGGAGACTATCTTAGTCCCCGACAGTGTTTTTAATTAGTCTCCGACTTAATTAAAAATTAAACTATCGGAGACTATCTTAGTCCCCTACAGTGTTTTTGATTAGTCTTTGACTTAATCAAAAATGAACTATCGGAGACTAATCGGGTCTAGTCTCTTATGAGTGAACATATCAAAGATTAGGGCAATCTCCGATCGAGGGTAATCTGGTAGTTACTCATACCTACGATCGAAAACGGTTCACTATCTCTTGAATTACAAACGTTTCTAATAGTTTGATAAAAGTAAATTCAAACACCTTTGCAATCACAATCTCTCAAAGCTTTAAAATTATTTTCTCTCTGCAAATACTCTGCAATTTAACCCTTTTCAAAGAACTTCTTCAAAAGTTCACAGATCTCTTCAATGGCGGCCAAAACAGTATGCTTCAAGTTTGGAGACTTTAATATCATCAAGACTAACCATGCAGGGGTGACAGACAAGCATGAATTTGAAGCACAGTACCACCCTTTCGTGGATTTTCTTCAAAACTCCACACTTTCCTATGCCATTTATGAAGCTCCCACACAAGCCGCTGAAGTTATCACGGCTATGTGGTCCACTGCTACTGTCCAGAACGAGAATGCTAACTCTCCTGTGGTATGTTTCAGGTATGATAATAATGTTTATAATATAGATCATATCGTAGTAAATAATGCTTTACGTTTACCCATTTATGAAAACTTTGACTCTCTTGCCTCTGATGAAGAAATTTTTTCTATGTTTAAAAATTTACATTATTCTTCAGAAATTGTTTCTGTTGGGTTCATAACTCGACCCTATCTAAGGCAAGAGTGGTCACTGTTCTTTGATATAATCACTAAAGCTTTTACTTCCAAGTGTAGTGGCTATGATGCTATCACTACACTCACACAACAAATTGCTTTCAGTGTGTTGTATGATAGACATCTAAACATTGGGCTTTTAATTCTGCAAAATCTTTTGGAAAAACTGAAATCCGGTAATAAAAATAAAATTTATTATGCTAGGTTTTTGATGATGATTGCTTATTATCTAATCCCTAACCTTAATATTACTGGAATGCAAGTTGTACCAACTGTTTTGCAGAGTAAAAGAATATTTACTGATGTGAAGCACAAATCTACAAAGGTAAAGGTTCCTTTATTTTTCCCTCCTGTCATGAGATCTACTCTCATTGATAGGCTTCCAAACCTCTACTCTTTGACATTCTTTGAGGATTTTGAAAACCAAAACCCTATTAATCCTCCAACCACTTCACAACAACAATCAATAGCCCTCTCCACAGTTTCCCAAAAGACTGTGGTTGTAAACACAAAGACAACCAAGAAACTCCCTGTAAAAAGAAAAATAATTGACGGAGTAAGTGAGACTGAGGGAGACAAAGAAGCTGAGGTGACACCTCAGAGAAAGAAGAGAGTAATAAACCTAAGCCACAAGGAATCCATTGCCTCCCAAAAGGCAATGGAGGTTATAAGGAAAAATAGTGAACTGTCACCATCTTCCCAAAAGGATGTTGACATTGAAGAAAGTTCCTAACCAGGAACACCCTGTACAGAGTCTGCACAACCTCTTGTTCACCAACAAGAGAAACCACAAAGAGAGATAATAAAAGAAAAGAGTGACACAAGGAGTGCACACACAGAGTCATCAATTGATGTTCCTCAATTTTCAATGTCTGAGGAACAGCCAACACTCCACACTGTACATTTTTCTCCTTTTTCTCCCATACTTGATTCTTTTGATATAACACATTTAAATCCTCTTGATTTTTCCAAGAGGAGCCAATACTCGAGACAAGCTCTCAAACACATTCCATGGATAGATCCCTAGCCCCAGATACACAAAGGGAACCCCCTATCCATGCAGTTACAAGTAATTCTCCAACCCTCACTTCTGTAGGACAGAGTGCACCTATCCATATGAGTGAGGATGTGAGAATAAATAGTGAGAGTCAGGCTCCTGACCTAGAAAAAGGAGAGGATATACACAAACAAGAGAGTCAAGCTTTAGAAAGCTTGGAAAAAGGAGAGCAAGAGAAGCTGGGTGCCCAACCCCAGGCAAAAGGAGAGGGTGTGAGCAAGGATGAGATCCTTGAACAAAATAAAAGAGAGAAATTTTCAGCAGGTGACTTTTTACAACTATTGAAACCAGCTCACAAGAAGCTCAAGTTTCTTCTGCTCCCTCTACAAATATCCAAACAGAAGAAACTGAGACAAGTTCAAGCACAGGGGATGCAACATTAAATGTAATATCAGAAATGTCCAATGCAGACTTTGAGATTTTATATGGTCTACAACAAAGACAAGATCATCTGTCTGCATTGAAGACACGACTTGCAGATGAACCTGTGCCTGAAGAACCTACAGAGGAAAATGTTGATGAATGGCTTGATGCCACATACTCAAATACTCTGGAGGAAGCAGCCGCCCATTTAAGGCAGGATTATGTGACCAATGTAGGGTCAACTACAGCTGCACCATCAATTAAAGACACTCTTGAAGAAGTAACCAAGGTGGATAAGAAACATACAAAGTTTCACCACTTCTTGGTTACAAGCATAAATGGTGCAGTCAAACAAATGGAGGAAAGGATGGAGTTGGAGACAGACAAGATCAGGAGGTGCTATGAAGGACACTTGCCAATGAGCACTATAACTTCAATTGATACACTTATCAAAGACAAGTCCAAGACTGACAGTCGACTTCAAGCCCTAGAAGCAAACATCCAACTCTTGATCCAAAAACAAGACCGAATGGAACAACTATTGATACAGGCAATTCCAAATCTGGCCACTTCCTCTAAACCCAAAGATGCTGATGTCAAAAAGGGGGAGAGTGGTCCATCCAATGTTCCTGTACAAAAACAAAAGTCTGGTCCTGTCCTTGATGCAGAATTACAAGCAATGTTGGACAGGATCCTAAAGAAACATTCGGATCTTGAAGCAGCAACAAAAGCAACAACAACACAACTTCCAACAACGACAACAACAACAACAATAGCAACAACAACAACAGCAGCAGCAGCAACAACAACAACAACAACAGCAACAACATCAACAACAACAGAAGCATCTCCTCTTTCCATTGCAATAGTCCCAAGCACATCAAAAGACAAAGGCAAGGGGGTAATGGTTGAGGAACCAAAGAAGCAAATCTCAACTCAACCAGGACAGCCTAAGCTATTGGGGGATGCCATGAAGACAGCTCACTTTCCCACTCCAGTTGAACTGATAGTGGATGGGAAAGTGGAGTTGGTCTATCCTCAAGAACAGAAACTGATAGAAGCTGATGCACTATTAGCTCAAAAATTACAAGAGGAGGAGGACATGGCAACAGAAAGGGAAGAAGAGGAGGCAAAGAAGAAGAAAATCTCAACAAGGAGATCAAGTGCACAGAAAGCAACCATAACCAAGAAGAAAAATAAGGAGATGGAAGAGGTAGAGAAGAAATCAAGAAGAAGAACTTTGGTCCAAGAATCTGCAAAGAAACCTGTGATCAAAGCACCTATCAAGAAGCCTACCTCTCAAGAATCTCCAAGGCCAACAGAGACTGCCTTAGTGGCTGTAAGTGGACCAACAAAGCCCACGAACAGTTCCATCAAGGAAGTCTTACAAGGTTGAAATGGCTAGCACAGAAGAAATCATTAAAGCTCTGAAGAAAAGTACAAAGAAAATTGATCTGATCAAGGGTAAGAATAACAAAGAACTTCTCCATGTCTTTTTGAAAGATGGAGAGTCTTTGAAATTCGAGAAGCCAGCCTTGGAGGGACAAACCAAAGAAAATCTGGAGCGGTTGCTGACTGTTGTGCTTGAGACTTCTGATCTCAACATGGATCTTTGAAGCCAGATTCAGAAGGTGATGAAGGTGAAGCATAAGGTAGACACAGTGCTAGAAGCTAATCCTAAACCTCTTGAATTATGGTATGAGACTTTCCATGGAGAGAAAGTCTTCTTCAACTACAATAGAGATATCAACAGTGTCACTGAGAGACATATAGAAGGATTTATCAGTTTACTCAAAGATGCAGAAAAAGAAACTGAACTAATCCTGAAAAAGTTGTTGATAGACAGGCTGGAGTTGCTGAGGAAAAATATAAGGTAAATTGCTGTGTTGGAAGGTATGTTGTTTGTTGAAATAAGCTGTAATATTTTTTTTGAAGCCAGACTTATAGAATTTAAACTTGAGTCTTGGTGGAAGCTGAACAACAGATCAAAGATCTTAGTTCAGAATACATTTGTAGTTAGCAATTCTTTATTCTTTTTCTAAGTAATTGTAAATTGAGTTTTGACATCATCATCAACCTTGAAATTATGCTTATCATTATAATATTCATAATTAGGGGCAGATTGTTAGGTTTTAGAACATTTGATGATGATTGTCTTTAGATTACTTAGAGTACAAATGTATATAAAGTGTTAATTAGTAACACTGAAGTTTTGTAGCCAGTAGTTATCTCTTTGTTTGTAATTCATTCATTCTTTGTAAAGAGATACAATTATTCTTTATTTGTAAGTAACTGCTGGAATGGAGTATCAAAGCTTCAGTAAGTCATAGTGTGTATTTGGTCCGTTGGAGTTTACAAAAAGGCTTGTCGGAGACTGGAAAAACTTGTCAGAGACTAAGGATTTTATCTATCAGAGACTAGTTTTGCCTATCGGAGACTAAGGCTTACGTCATCAGAGACTAAGTTTAAAAGCATCAGAGACTAAGCCTAAAAGCATCAGAGACTAAATAACTCTATCAGAGACTACACAACCTGATTAGAGACTAACAGACTAGAGACTAAACGATCAGGGACTAAAAGCTGAAGTCATCAGGGACTAGTCGTGACTTATTCCCTGATGAGATACAGAGTTCGAATTGAATAAGGAGCGTCTTCCACGTAAATCAAGATATTATTGAAGATGTAGCTGGTAAGGAAACAAGCCAGAAATCTGTTCCTAATCAAAAAGGAAAGATTGTGTTTAATTCGAATAAGGAAGCTGAATCATTATTGATTTAGAATAAAAACTGAGTTAATTGATATTTTCAGTTTTTAGAGAAGCTGTAATTAGGTTTACAGAAAATAGTAATTCGAAGTTGTATAGGTTTTCATAGTGTTTGTATCTTTACTATACAGAAAAGAAAAGAAGCTGATGATCATATTGTTGTGATTGTTAGAATTTGTAATCAATTGTTAAAGCAATAAAAAGCAATTGTTTATAAATTGATTTGAGTTCTTGTTCTTTATATACCACAAGAAAAGTTAATTTCTTAAAGAACAAGTAATCGAAAAGAATTCAAAGAACTTGTATTCAACCCCCCCCCCCCCCTCTACAAGTTCTCGGCTATCTCACTGGGAAAACAGAAAGGAAGAGGGAAAATAAAGGAGAAAAAGGGATGAGGGGGTGATAAAAAATACATAGAGAGAAAAGCTGTAAGAGAGTATCAGAATCCCTTTTAGAGTTTTAGTTAAGGAAAAGGCTCTATTTCCTTATACAAAAATCATCCTTGTAATTTCCTATTCTATATCAATTAGAAAAAACCAAGGCTTATAACAGTTTATTTATCTCGCCCTTTGATTCTCCATCTTTTGCTTTGGTCAAGGTTTGTTCATATTCCTACAATAAGGTGGTTTCCGGTTCAAAATAGCTTTGTCCATAGCTATCTCTATTTGGAAATACCCTCGTATTTAATCTCTTATACAACTGCATATCATACAATCTAACATTCTGTTAAAATATATTTTGTCCTGTCATGATTTCTGTATGGTTTCAGTTTATATAATGTAATCTAAAAAATGATTTGATCTTTATCCTGATATTTTCATGTATATATTTACACAATTATGATTTCTTTCTATCCTGTTTGTCATGTGTCATGCCTGAGCTAATGATTCATGGATGTTAAAACCCTTCCTGGACAACAGCTGAGAATCTGCAGTACCGGGGCTGACATTCACGGAAACTCACCTTGTCGAGTTCTAGGTTAGCTAGATTTTACATAGACAATGTTGTAAATCCTAGTTTTGCCTTGAGTGGGAGTCAATTATTTATATTCTAGGACTGGTCCTTCACCTCTAGTTTATCTATTGTAATATTTAACCCAAAACTGATAATGGAAATGCACGAAGTACACATACACAGGCATACACAAACGTGCACCTTAATGTTGCATTCAAAAACAACTTCAGGTTTTAAGAGATGATTTCATAAAAACAAAATCTAAAAAAGCAGTCACACTTTCCCCCTGTTCAACTTAGCAACGACCTTGGGTTTCTTGGTTTCGCCTCGACCATAATTTAAGAGTCACCTTGAAATTAATTTTAAAAAAGGTAAAACTGGAAAGGTGTCCTAACACACCGTCTCAGATTTGTTAAATGGCGACTCATTGTAAAAAATGATCTTATCACCTTGTTGCATTTATAAAAAACTTGAACTTTTGGAAAAAGGTTTTTGAAGAAACTTTTAAATGAGAAATCTCACAACTCAGCCCCCATATCTTTCAAAAATTTCCTGGGCGCGACAACTGGCGACTCTTTTGGGGACTTGCTTGAGCTTTTATAAAATTTTATTTTTCCAAAATTATCTCTTAAAGTAAAAGGAAGTTTAACGAATGATGTGTTCAGTTAAATGTATATTTTCTCAGATTACATTTTGTTGGAGTTATATATATTGTGATTTTATATTTTGCAATCGCACCCTTTAGAAAGATGTCTTGACTACTATACCCCCGAATGCCGCTCATTCGGTAAGGTGATGGAAAATAATACCGCTTGGATCCACTCCAAGGATGATCCAGGAACCTCCATGTAGATTATAGAAAACCCAAAACAGCTAGATGCACACGCTATAGGGTTTATTTGATAAACAAGCTACTGACGTGCATTTTTGCAGGGTTTGTGAACTACAGATTCTTGTACTTCTTTAATGTATTTGTGAAATTTGTCACGCACCATGTATCATAACTCCTGAAATTTTTGCATTGTTCCATGATCCTCATTTTGTTTACTTAGTCTCATGTGCCTTTCATCCAAATAATTTTAAAAGTGGCACCTTTCATTCATAAAGCATGTTATGCTACCACCCAAAATATTTACTCTTGCATAACTTATAGGCCATACATTTGTTTGTGTGATGGATTTTATGCTAAAATCATCACTTTTGCTTTGATCAGGGTAAACAAGAGAAATCAAGATTGCACCAGCCAGTTGATCACGAGTCGAGAAACTGGGGAAAATGGAGAAACCATCCACCTCTGAAGTGGTGACCAAGGAAGAAATCAACAAATTGGAGGACCAGCTAGAAGAAATCTGAATAATGATGGCACATATGACAACCTTCATCCGCGATTTAGAAAATAGGAGAGAAGAAGGGAGGCCTCCAGAGAAAAAAAAAAGAATAATGCAGAAGACGAAAGAAATGAGTTGACTGATGAGGAAGAGGAGAAGCTAGCTGGAAGTAGTAAAAAGAAGCTAATTGAGGAAGCCACCATTGACAAAAAGATTCAGGCCCTAGAGGAAAGCATAAGAAATATGAAAGGACTGAAAGGTTCCATAGGAATGGATCAGGCGGAGCTGTACCTATTCCCAGAAATTGATTTTCTTGTAAACTTCAAAATGCCAAAATTTATAAGATATACTGGGTCAGGTCTTCCATTGCAACACCTAATCATGTATAAGATATAGTTAAGGTTGTACGGAAAGGATGATGGGATGAAGATAAACTTATTCTCCATGAGCCTTACAAGACTCGCTCTACTTTGGTACACTCAACTAGACAAATCCAAGATAAAAACTTGGGAGGATTTATCTAATATGTTCTTAGAACAATATAGCTTCCAAGAAGAACTTATACCAGACCAATGGGAGTTGGGGCAATTGAAGAAAAAACCCAATGAGTCTTTCAAGGAGTTCGGGCAGCATTTCAGGGAAATGACATCAATGATAAACCCTCCAATCGATGGGTAAGAAATGGGGAAGATTTTCACTGAGGGACAAGAGCCACCTTTCTATGAAAAACTACTAGAAAAGAAGAATTCCAGCTTTTAGGAAATGATAGCACACACATTGGACGTAGAAAAGGCCTTGAAGACAGGGAAAATGGTGGATCTTGCAACTTTAAGAGCTGTAGCGGAGCAAATTCAAACTGGTTCATACCATAAAAAGGGAGGCAAGAAGGCCGAGAATGAGGTAACATTTATAGTGCCAGGTCAAGGGCCCCAAAGAAGCCCTTTCAAGCACCAACTAGTTCAAAGCCCAACTTCAACGATCGACAGAGTGCGCAATATCAGCCAAGTAGACCCGAACCAAAGAATTTTACCCCTTTAGGGGAGCCATTAGCCAATATCTTGCAAGCCTTGTTAAGCCACGACATTATCAAAAAGTCAACAAGAGTGCTGGATCAAAATAGCAGAGGATATTATCTAGATGAAAAATGTGTATATCATTGTGACCTACTTGGGCATGATACTGAGAAATGTTGGGGGGTTGAAGCATTAGATACAAGACTTAATAAATTAAGGAGATATCGTGATTGAGGGAATGCCAAATGTGGACAACAATACGTTACCAAAACATGGTGGTAATGTAAATGTGATAGGAGTCGAAGGAGAGATGGAGGAGAAGGTCAAGTACATGTTCCTGATAGCATAAGAAGGAGACGTGGTGGGAGCAGTCAACTAGAATCTGCCAAAGATGGTTATCAAAGGGTCACAAGACCCGAGTAGGAAGGTTATAACCATCAAGAGACAACCCGTGAGAAATGACCAAGAACAACGAACCCAAGTATTGGTGCTGAAACCTGCCAAAACAATGATAATCCAGATTCCAAAACAAGATCCAGTAAAAGACCTGAAGGTAGTACCATGGAAATACGGGGTAAAATATTCCAACGTAGAAGGAGCTGAGATATCAGGGAATACACAACAGGAGGATGCAGTGAGCTATGAAAAGGGAAGCCAAAGAAAAATCAAGCAGTTAAGAAAAATATTCGATGAAATGACAGAGGAATTTCAGGAGAAAATTAACCACTTGGAGTATAAGATCATCAAGGAGTTGGGGCATGAGCCATAGAAAGCATCAATGTTTGACGTAGTAATGAAATCGGAAGGACATCAGAAAGGATTAATGGAAGCTTTGGTGAGAACCTATTTTTAGAAGAGCCTAACTGAAGAATAGTTCCAAAGGGTAGTGGGATATGTCACGGCAAATGACGTGATCAAGTTTTTTGAAAATGACATTCCTATCGAAGTGTTAGGTTTTATGAACATTTGATGATGATTGTCTTTAGAATACTTAGGAATACAAATGTACAGAAAAGTGTTGGTTTGCAACACTTTAGTGTTGTAGCTAGCAGTAGTATTTCTTGTTTATAAATTAGTCATTATAATAAAGAGATAGATTTATTTCATTTGAATGTACTACTGGAATACTTGTTGAGTTTGTTCAACAAGTTGTTTTAAATTTATTAGTCCTTCGGAGATTGAATTTGGATTGTCGGAGACTAAGGGAAAAGTCCACCAGAGACTAAGCTTTTGTTCATCAGAGATTGGACTTTGCCCATCGGAGATTAAAGTTTTGTTAATCGGAGATTGAAGAATCCTTCATCGAAGATTAAAGTTTTGTTCATCAGAGATTGAAGGATTGGTCATCGGAGATGAAAGCTTACGTCATCGGGGATTGGAACTAAAGAGTCAGAGATTAAAAGCTGACGTCACCAACGACTAAAGCCAAACCATCGGAGATTACTCGAAGTAAAGCATCGTAGATTACTCGAAGTAAAGCCTCGGAGATTACTTGAAGTGATCAGGGACTAATGAAAGAAGCCATCGGAGATTAGTCGAGGACTTAATCACTGGTGGAGTTAGAGTTCAAATCA
>CM025788.1:19184797-19231929 GCA_014636745.2 Centella asiatica
GAGGAGAGGAGGAGAGGAGGAGAGGAGGAGAGGAGGAGAGGAGGAGAGGAGGAGAGGAGGAGAGGAGGAGAGGAGGAGAGGAGGAGAGGAGGAGAGGAGGAGAGGAGGAGAGGAGGAGAGGAGGAGAGGAGGAGAGGAGGAGAGGAGGAGAGGAGGAGAGGAGGAGAGGAGGAGAGGAGGAGAGGAGGAGAGGAGGAGAGGAGGAGAGGAGGAGAGGAGGAGAGGAGGAGAGGAGGAGAGGAGGAGAGGAGGAGAGGAGGAGAGGAGGAGAAGAGGAGAAGAAGAGAAGAAGAAGTGGTATTTGTATATCTATGGGTCCCACATGCTTTAATACAATAGAAATCAAAGTTAGCTACTAGCACCGCCTCTAATGAAAATCTACCAATATGATACAAGAACTATCTATTGCAGATTAATATCCATCGAGGAAAAAATGACAGTTGTGGATAATTATTCATCAAAAGATAATTGTTCATTAGGGAATAATTCGCCCTCGGAGGATAATCCCCATCAGATGATATTTGTCCATCAGAGATATTTGGCCATTGTAGATAAATGGCCATGAGACAATAAATCATTCATTGGCAAATTAATGACCATCAGACCATAAAAGTTTTATTAAAGCTTCCATACTTCAAACACCATTATTTCGCACAAGGCACGATAAAAAAATATCTAGTGCCTATTCTACAGTACTAACAGTCATACTTGAGCACAATAAGAATGCTTAAAGCCCATGTAAAGATACATTATATCACCCCGCGACACAAGATTTCAAGTTTAATGCTATATATGAATGCATATGCTTGTATGAAGTATGTTCGCACTTCTTGTGGGCATTCTTAAACTATCAATAGGAGGGGGCTCACAATCTGGCCCTCTCTACTTAGCCATTTTTTTGCTCCTTAAGCCCTCTCATGCTACACTCCCCCTCCCCCTCCCCCCACCCACCCACACACACACAAAATAAGGTGGTCATAGATCTCTTAAAGTCCCACAACAAGTTAAGGAAGAAAGTGAGGGGCATGGAGAAGAGGTCCCCCATGAGGTGGTGGCAAGGCGTTCTTGACTTCCCAAGAAGTCCCTGTGGCATAGCACCCAAGCGAAGTCATGCATTGGCAAGTTGATACTATAGGCCCAAAATGTCCCTTAGAAACCATAGACAAAGTCCTGAATAAGCGTCTAAATGAAGTCTCACGTTGCACCCTGCATACCAATCCAAGGTCATGTCATGGCATATGTATCCAACACATAGCCTAGTCTAAGGAAGCATGCCCCAAGGTGTACCAACATGTGCACCCATCTCAACTTGGAAGAACAAAACCTCAATATAAAGAAGTACACCTACAACACGAAGGGCAAAATGCACCCTGTGATGACATCACCCCAACCAATGATGACATCATTAACACATAGTGGCTCACTGAAAGCTTGAATGCCTTTTCTACTACAGACAATAGTTGGAAAGGTTGTATAATTATGGGAATTAATGAGGGTTTTAGATTGGCGACTGACGACAAAAGACGAAATAGACTCCAAAAAGATGGTAAAACACGTAGAAAATAGATATTGTAGGCACATAAATATAAATGGCAGATAGGTCACATACACGGTAAATGGCCTCTTGAAGTGCTATAAATACCCCTCACCTCATTATTTAAAGTGGTTAAGAAATTTCACTTTGAGAGCTCTATCTTCTCTCTACAACTTTTCTCTCTCTAGGAAATCTATGACGACCCCAAAAATCCCGTAAAAACTTTAGGCACCGTCAATAATTAACAATAACAATAAAATATCATCTAAGAATAAATAAAATTAAATAACAGAAATTTAGGCTCTATTACATTGTCCAAAATAAATACTAATAGCGGAAGTCTATAAGGGGCTCATATAGGCCTTATAATCTATTTATTATAACCTCACACTTCACTTGTGAGAACCCAAAAAATAAAAATAAAAATAAAATGTATGAATGATTAATTCATATTATGTATGCATAATTAATTCATATCATGTATGAAATTTACTATGTCAATGCGATGTCCAAAAATTTATTATTTCAATTTTGTGTACAAGTGATAATAAACTTAAGAATAAATGTCTAAATAATTGTATATCACAAAGGAACTAAATATATATATATATATATGTATACATATATGTATACATATACATATATGTATACATACATATACATATATATATATACATATACATATGTATATATATATACATATACATATACATATATATATATATATATATACATATATATATATATATATATATATATATATTACATTAAGGCAACTTGGCATAAATATAATTAAACTACTCTGAGGACCCACCTGGTGTTAATATAAAAATACGACCAAGGTGATTCAATGATTCTTAGGTGATCCACTAAAGTGATATAAATATATTTTAACTCCAATCATTAAATAACTATTTCAACCAAGCACTAACAAGAACTAGATGTATATATCACTTGAGGAAAGCTCACTGCAAGGGAAAGCTACCGTGTAAATTGTTGACCAAGGACTGCAATATGCAAGTGAGATAAATTTAAATATATCAGTAATTGGGTTGCAAGTGATCTAATAGTTGATAATTCAAACCCAACCAGTATACTCAAACCATGGCTAGTAACCTGGTAATGCATGTAAATATACTTATTTAAGGGAAGCTTGCTGCACAAGGGCACAACCAAGAGAAAGCTTGTTGTCCAAAGGAATGTCGACTATTATAGATGATTGACTGATATGTTGGCAGCCCTAACACCGGCTAATCTAGTTAACCACTTCACTTTAAACCATATTTTTAGGAATTATGTTGATGATGGAGATATTATTATTCTTTTGTTCATTTAATAACTGTACACTTGTAAATAATCAAGGTGTTTTAAAAACCTTAGTATATTTGCACAAATAAGCATTCACTGATAGACAATTCAGTTTGTCAGGGAATAGCCATACCTGCACTAGGCAAAATATCAGTGGTTATCTCAAAGGACTTGTTAGTATCAGGGAATGTCTGATTGTACTTAATATTTAAGTTTTCCTCACATCAGGCATTCATGAATCAACCAACAAAGTATTAGTGGTTAAAGATGTGAGTATTCAAGAAGGCATTAGTGGTTAAAACCATCAGGGGATAGTCTGAATATTGCATCAGTGGATGACATCTATGCATAACATCAGGGAATCTAGAGACACTAATCTAATTATGCATCAAGGATTAGCATCAGTGGATAATGAAGCACTGGTCAAGTCTACATCAGGGCTTATCATCAGGGAATCCAGAATCACTGATCAAGTCTACATCAGGGCTTGTCATCACGAGATAGTTAAGACCTAACCTACTCTATATCAGGGAATGCTCTCAGCACTGATGGTCATCAGGGATTACAAATTATGCACTGATACTTGGCATAGAAACAAAGGGTGTATCTGAGAAGATATTCCTTGGGATATGGTGGTCCAATAACAACCTTTTGCACCAAAATTTCATGGAGAATAGGGACTAAAAAAGTAGCAGTTATAGCCATTAGAATTCTGACATTTGTCTCCCCGAGAGGACAATGATAGCACACTGAAGGAAGAGCATGCCAAGCACATGATTTTTTTCCCTATATATACAAAGATTGTAACATATTGTAATGAATTGATCAATAATAGACTTATCCACACTGTTCAGACACTATAGAGAGAAGCTCTGTAATTGTTTTTGTGAGAGAAAGTTATAGAGAAATTGTAACTAGAAGTGTGAACAAAGAGAAACTGTATTTGCTTATAGATTTGTAGCTTTTTAATCACTTGTTGATTATACAAATAACTAGAAAAACCCCAAGTTATAACACAACTATTTTAACTGGAAATCTTGTGTGTTCGTTTTAATCTCGGTACTATTTTACTATGTTCATCCTCATCAGGGGATAACTATGTAGCTATTCCAGTTTTTGTTTGTCAAGTTTTAAAGATAAAAAAGTTTGGGGTGTTTGTATACAACCCCTCTACTACAAACACTTGAGCTTGTTTAGTTTTAACACATATTACTTCCCAATATAGCCAATGACTGATAACTACTCAATAAATTGATCCAATTGTTCTAGTTGATTAGCAAGTGATATAAATATATCATTTGAGGTACAACCCTAGCCCCACTCCCATAATTTCTCTTTAGCCTACCACCCACATAAATTTAAGATTTTAGTTTCAAGAGCAACTGTCCTTTACAAGAGCAACTCAAGTATTTAACTTCTTCATTAAAGCTCAAAGAGATAAGAGCACTATATTAAAGTCATGCTTTATTCTGCTCTGTTTTGTCCTTTTCATTCATGTCATGTTGTAAGATACTTTGTTTCACTTCCAAAACCATGATTTAAAATGTGCACATCACATCAGGAGTTATTAGTTATGTATCCTAAAAGTTTATCCAAGAAGATAATAAGAAATATTGAAGAACAACTAAAATACAAACTTAAATTATTAACTTCTAACTATTGTTATATATATCAGTTGTTAAAATTATATAGAGACACCATGCTTGTGTCGAAAAAATAGAGTTTCCTTGAGTTTAGCAGTCGTTTGTAAAGATAAGAAATAAGAAAGAGGACTTAAATTTTCCCTCCGCAGCCCCCTTAGGTTAGGACAAAGTACCAAGGCTGCAGGACTCTACAACTATAAAGCTGCAATAGACTGCATTAGGGTCTTCACTTGTGTTTGTGTGCTTGTTGAGAAGCAACAACAAACACTGCAGAAAAGATGATGAAAAAGTGTCCTCCATAAGTTTTATCTATTGAAGACTTACTCACTACAGAAAAGATGTTGAGGAATACTTTATCTTCTAATGTTCTCAACAAAATTAACTACTAATGAACAAAGTTAACTGTTGATGTTCTCAACAGAATTATCTGCTGATGAACTAAGCTACTGATGTTCTCAGTAGGATTATCCACTGAATTATCCTTTGATGACACCATCTACTGATGAACAAAAAGAAAAATTTATTCTCTATAGCAGAGAGTAATTTTACCTTAGTCTCTTGCAGCTTTAACATTAGTCTCCGATAGGCTAAGTCTTAGTCTTCGACATGCAAAATCTTAGTCTCCAATAGACAAATTTTCATTTTTCGATGGGCTTGACTAAAATTAACCCCTGATAGCCATAGCCACTGATGGCAAATTTTATCCTCTGATGAAATTATCTTCTAATGAACAAAAATATTTGCTGATGGCCAATTTTATCTCCCGATGGCTATCCACTGACCTGTTAATTAATTCCCTAAAGTGCAGGTTACATCATTAGAGGATAATTAAGCCCTGAACCTAACCATCATCTGTTGATGAACAAGAACTCCTCAAATGATAACACTTAGAGAGCTTCAGTAATCAAGGATTATCTACGGATGCCTGTACATTGCAACAATTGGTATACCATACCAAACTTAGTAATTATAAGTTATACAACATCCTTAAGTGCTAAAATCCTATCAAGTTATACAAAAATAATAAAAATGAGCTTTAGACCTCATTTGACTTAATTGGGAATTTTTTTGCAGTGGTTAATAATGCTTTCAACCACTATACACAAGTCTATTAACCTTTGTTTATTCTAAGTGAACATCATGAGTTCAGATATTCCTTAATATGAAATCTTATAACACCTAATTTGAGATACATCTAACGATTTACATAAAACACAACCTATTGAGCTTTTAGTATAGAGTTATATAGCTTCAGCAATAACTGTTGATGCATATATTATCCTCCAATGTTATGTTATATCCTATTCAAGTTCAATGTCTTCAAAGATAAGTAACGTACAATCCAATGATTCGATGTTCGTGAAAAATGTTGTACTGAATCAAGTATTCTTTGGGCAACTGCTAGCTATTCAAATTCGCTAACATGCCAAAGTAAATCCTATACGAATTTATTCCTTGTTACCCCATACTTGTCAAGTATATTTGTGTGGGTAACTAAAGGCTAGTGGGATGCATCTGCCTGGCACCCCTGGTTTAGGATTTTATAGGGAATAGAAACTGAGGCATTGATAAATGAACCCTTGCAGATGAAAGATTTTTGTATTGACTACGTATGTCATTATAATGAAGTCAAACGTTGGTTAGGCTGGCTAGCTGATATACTATTTGATATGAGTTCCTAAGTGCATGTGTGCCAAACGAAAATGGTTACAAGGCACATGTGAATTATTCAATATTCTTTCAAATAAAGGCTTGAAAGAGTCAAACCCCTCGCTATTACTCGGGAACCCTATAAATTATATTTTTTTTCCAATTTATCAAGAGGTGTTGGCTATGTTCTGCCAAACACTTACAAACACTTAAGACCTATAAATGATCTCTTTTTCAAGGCTCACCTAATGCATAACTATATATTTGTGAGTGTAAATAGCTCACGTTGTTATTATTAAATATTTTACAGGTTATGGCGTGAAGGTCGAGACGTCTGATAAGGGCAAGGCAAAGATGTAATGATGAACACTTCATGATTGCTCTCCAATGGATGACATTTAGAGGAAGAGTGAAACGTGAGGCTATTATAGAGATTTTTAGACTGTAAGGCCTGTATGGGCCCCACATAGACTTCCACTGTTAGAATTTTATTTTGGGCAAAGTGATAGAGACTAAATTTCTCTTTTCTAATGTTATGTATGCTTGGATAATGTTATTTTTTTGTTGTCAATTATTGATGGTGCCTAAAGTCCTTATGGGATTTTTTGGGCCACCACAGTTGGTATCAAAGCCCAAGCATCGATTATAGGATGCGGTCTCTACTAGAGGGTAAAATGTGGCATCTAGGTCTTAAGGAACAATGAAGGGACTGTAAGGATAAGAATAGAAAAATATAATGAAATGAGAGTTAGATGGACGATGAGCGTCGAGTAGTTTCTCGCTGCTTTCTAAGGCTATACGATTTTAGGGGATAAAACCTTTTAGGCTAAAAGACCTACATGAACCACATTGCACACTATACCATGCATTTCATTATTATTCATGTCAAACTCTATACTTATGAGGAACCTTATTATGATACTGATATATGTTATGTTTACCTTGTAGATGACTTTGAGATGTGATATTAGGGGCAATGCACCCATGATAGTTAACTTTGATGACGAGTATGTTCCTATTTACACCCCTGTTCCACACCCAAGATGTCCTTATGAGCATGACCCCACCATTGATGTTGATGCCCCACAAGAGGTGACCCTAGAGCAGGCTTTTGATATAGTACCTGCTACACGTAAAATGGCTTATGAGCTCTCGCTAAAGGGTGAATAGGCCAACTCAAGTTTTTTGCTTTGAGATACCTTGAATCCTAGATGAAGATATAGAGCATGTTGAGGACCCCATTAACCCAGAAGAGGCCCAAGACCCTAATGTACCATCTAAAGGGTCAAACTCTTTAGTTCACATGAAGAGCCCTTCTCCTCCTCTGTGACGACCCCAAAATCCCAACCGGGACTTGGGCACCATCACTAGAGGGGAAACGGACAACAACACATCCATATAACGTTAATATACTAAAGTATTAATAGTATATCTTTACAAAATTTAGAGTATAAATCTTGTAGCGAAAACTAATCTATTACAACAGTTGTAACTATCATCTTTGGGTGCTCCTTATAAGCAAACCAATTTATTCCCTTCCTTTGTTGTCATGGTACAGTGTCTCACTGGAGTCCTGAAAATCATGAACTAAACAAGAATGAGCGATTTATGCTCAACAAGTATATAAACATAGAGGGAAAGAAAATAGAATCTTTGAAGTGCTTAATAATAGTACAATTATGTTTGTGAGGTTTGGGTGAAGCAATACCCTCACCTTGCAGTTCTCACAAAATTTCTAAGGATGTCAGATGATAACACAATCATATGATCCTTCTTGAATAAAAAAACTTCTTATCCATCAGGGGTTAAACCTATTGGATCTGCTAACCATACCGTAATCAGTGGGCCAGACTATACAACATGGTCCTCTAGTGAATTACGTAGTCACATTAAATCATCTAGGTCAGGTGACAAAACACATTAGCACCTTCCATTTCCTCTTGCCAACTACATGGCATGTTCCACATTTTAAGGAACATAACAGTCTCCTAGCTTGAAACATAACAGTCTCATTCATTTGCACAGATGTAATATTGAAAAATAACTGATAAATCAAAGCTCAGTTATATCCATGCACTTTCATTCATGTCATGCTAGTGAAAATTAAAGCATAGTATTCTGATTTACAAAAAAATTTAAACATAAAGGTCATAATCTTATACACATGTTGAATCAATTGGTCATGCGTTTAACTGAAATAAGCATAAGAGTGAGAATATACTTGCTTTTGTCCTTAGTTGGGCTAATCTAATTCGCTTGTTGGGTAAAATACCTCTGTAAAACATGTATGTTGACATAGCATGAGAATCTATGCTTTGAATATAAATGTGAGTATGTACATATGTGATGTCCATGCATTTCTTATCTCTTTGATGTTTTAATTAAATCATTTGGTGTGTTAGGAATTGAGATTTTTAATTTAAAAAAGCCTGAGAGATTTTTCAGACTATTAAATATCCATATAATTCATCAAGTGATATATTACCTGTCAGGGAATAAATTTTGGGTCCATCAGGGGATAACCATCGGGGATAAATTACCTAAGACACAAATATGGTGTTTTACCTACTGATATAAAAACTGTTTAGAAGTTAATATAGTCTATATAGTTGGTATGTTTAAATATTTTCTTTATTCTTTTCTTTTAGCATGCAAAGTTATTAACTCTTGATGTTATGGGTATAGTTTTAAAACATGCTTTTTGAACAAAGTGTTTTACAATATGATATGAATGAATAAGGATAGAAATCAAAACAGAACAGAGTATACGACTAGTATAAAACTCTTACCTCTTTAAACTTTAAAGAAAGAATTAGAATACTCGTGCTGCTCTTGAAAAGAACAATTACTCTTTTAAAAGGAAGAATGAAATTTATGTGGGTGTCGGGTAGAGAATTTTTGGAAATGAGGCTAGGATTACACCTTGGGGGATGTATTTATAGTGCTTGCAAATCAACTAGAGCAGTTTGATCATTTTGATGAATAGTTGTCAGTCATTGGCTGGATTGGCTAGAAATATGTCTTGGGAGTGATGTGATTGGCTAACTTGGTTGGTGTAGTTGCTACCAAAATATCAGCCAATTGCTTATGATAGTCGATAAACAGTTGGACAGAAAACCTTCTCATGTTGGTAACCTTGCACAACAAGTATCCTTTTTAAAATACATATATATGTACAACGAGGTTGGTAACCATGGTTAGAGTGTACAGTTAAGTTGATTCATCAGTGGATACATTGTATGCAACCAACTTCTTAAAATATTATGGTTATATTATCAGCACACAATAGTTCTTGGTCAGGAATTCACACTGCCGTTTTTCTCTTCTGCAGTGGATTTCCTGAATTCTCTCATCTTTCTTGTTCACACTTGGTTAAAATAATCATTTAAAGATTGAGATTAATATATTCATATTACCTTCGGTGGAATGCTCATATGCCAACTTATAATAATTGATTATTTTGGACATCACATTGACATAAAACTCATGCATTAAATATTCATACATCATAGGAATTAATCATATTTATACTTTATTCCTATTTAAAATTCTAGGTCCTCACATCCTCATTACCAATTGGGCTCTCCGCCCCAGGCTCCATATCAGGCAGAGTCTCATTCTGTCTTTGTGCACACAGTGCCTATTACACCAACTGTACTGTTTTCTCAGTGAAATGCCGAGAACTTATAGAAGGGGGGTTGAATACAAGTTCTTTGAAATCTTTTTGAGTTACTTGTTCTATAAGAAATTAACTTTTCTTGCTGAATATAAAGAACAAGAACACAAATCAATTTATAAACAATTGCTTTATTGATTTACAATTGAATACAAATCCTAACAATTACAATAATGTAATCGTCAGCTTCTTTTCTATTCTGTATAGGAAAAGATCCAAAACTATGAAAAACCTATACAGCTTTGAAGTTACAATTCTCTGTAAAAACTAATTACAGCTTCTATTCCAACTGAATTATCATTAACTCAGTTCATATTCTGAATAAAATTCAGCTTCCTTATTCGAATCAAATACAATCTTTCCTTTTTGATAGGAACAGATTTCTGGTTAGTTTCCTTACCAACTACGTCTTCAATAATATTTTACTTTACGTGGGAGACATTCCTTTTTAATTCGAACTCTGTATTTTTCAGGAAATAAATCACGATTAGTCCCTGATGCTTCATCTTTAGTCTCTGATGACATCATTACTAGTCTCTGGTGCATTTAGTCCCTGATGACATCAGCTTGTGTAGTCTCCGATAGAATTGATTAGTCTCTGACGCGTTAAGGCTTAGTCTCTGATGACGTCAGCGTAGTCTCTGATGCTTTTAACTTTAGTCTCCGATGACGTAAGCTTTAGTCTCCGACTCCTTTAGACTTAATCTCTGATGACTTAAGTCTTAGTCTCCGATAGGCAAAACTAGTTTCCGACAGATAAATTCTTTTTAGTCCCTGACCAATTCTCCTAGTCTCCGACAAGCCTTTTTGCAAATTCTAACGGATCAAATACACATCTTGACTTTCTGAAGCTTCGATACATCATTCCAGCAGTTACTTACAAATATGAAATAATTTTATCTCTTTACAAATAATGAATAAATTACAAACAAAGAGATAACTGCTAGCTACAAACCTTTAGTGTTACTAATTAACACTTTCTATACATTTGTACTCTAAGTAATCTAAAGGCAATCATCATCAAATGTTCTAAAACCTAACGATCTCCCCCTAATTATGAATATCAGAATGATAAGCATAATTTCAAGGTTGATGATGATGTCAAAACTCAATATTACAATTACTTAGAAAAAGAATAAAGAATTTCTAACTACAAATGTATTCTGAACTAAGATCTTTGATCTGTTGTTCAGCTTCCACCAAGATTCAGGTTTAAATCCTATAAGTCTGGCTTAAAAAAAAAATTACAACTTATTTCAACAAACAACTTCAACACAACAATTTTACCTCATTTTTTCTTCAACAACTCCAGCCGTTCTTTTCTGTTTTTCCTCAGCAACTCCATCCTATTTTTCAACAGATTTTTCAATACAAGCTCAATTTCTTCTTCAGCATCTTTGAGGAGAGTAAGAAATCCTTCAATGTGCCTCTCACTGATACTGTTAATGTCTCTGTTGTAGTCAAAGAAAACCTTCTCTCCATGAAAAGTCTCATACCACAATCCCAAAGGCTTAGACTTAGCTTCCGGTACTGAATCCACCTTATGCTCCATCTTCATCACCTTCTGAATTTGGCTTCCAAGTTTCATGTTGAGATTAGAAGTCTCAAGCACAACAGTCAGCAACCACTCCAGATCTTCTTTATTCTGTCCCTCCAAGGCTGGCTTTTCGAACTTCAGAGACTCTCCATCTTTTAAAAAGACATGGAGAAGCTCTTCATTGTTTTTACCTTTGATAAGATCAATCTTCTTTGTACTTTTCTTCAGGGCCTTGATTATTTCTTCAGTGCTAGCCATTTCAACCTTATAGGACTTCCTTGATGAAACTGTTCGTGGTTTTGTTGATCCACTTACAGCCACCAAGGTCGTCTCGGTTGACCTTGGAGGATCTTGAGAGGTAGGCTTCTTAATGGTTGCCTTGATCACAGGTTTCTTTGCAGATTCCTGGACCAAAGGTTTCCTCCTTGACTTTCTTTCTGCCTCTTCCATCTCTTTATTTTTCTTTTTGGTAATAGTTGCCTTCTGTGCACTTGGTCTCCTTGTTTTCTTCTTCTTTGCCTCCTCCTCCTCCCTTGCTACTGCCATGTCCTCCTCCTCTTGAAGTTTCTGAGCTAATAATGCATCAGAATCTATTAATCTTTGATCACGAGGATTGACTAACTCAACTTTCCCTTCCACTTCAATTTCAATAGGAGTAGGAAAGTGAGCAGTCTTCATGGCATCCCCCAACACCTTAGGTTGTCCTGGTTGAGTTGAAATCTTTTTCTTTGGTTCCTCAACCATGACTCCCTTGCCTTTGTCTTTTGATTTTGGGGCTTGTGTAGAGGAAGAAGGAAAAGTTGCTGTTGTTGGAATTGTTGTTGTTGTTGTCATTGTTGTTGCTGTTGTTGTTGCTGCTGCTGCAAGATCAGAATGCTTCTTTAGGATACTGTCCAACATTGCTTGCAATTCTGCATCAAGGACAGAGACAGAACCAGACTTGTGTGAATGTATAGGAGCAGTTTTGAATGGACCACTCTCCCCCTTTTTGACATCAGCATCTTGGGGTTTAGAGGAGGTGGCCAGTGTTGGAATTGCCTGTAGCAAAAGTTGTTCCATTTGATCTTGTTTTTGGATCAGGAGTTGGATATTTGCTTCGAGGGCTTGAAGGCAATTGTCAGTCTTAGACTTATCTTTGATTAATGAATCAATTGCTGTGACAGTCCTCCTTGCTAAGTGTCCTTCATAGCACCTTCTAATCTTGTCTGTCTCCAACTCCATCCTTTCCTTGATTTGCTGCACTGCACCATTGATGCCAGTAACCAAGAAGTGGTGAAATTTTGTGTGTTTCTTATCCACCTTGGTTACTTCTTCAATAATGTCCTTCACGGATGGTGCAGCAGCAGTTGACCCTATGTTGGTCACATAGTCCTGCCTCAACTGGGCGGCTGCTTCCTCCAGAGTGTTGGCATAAGAGGCATCAAGCCATTCATCAACATTATTCTCTGAAGCTTCTTCAGGCACATTCATCTGCTAGGCTTGTCTTCAATGCAGAAATATGATCTTATCTCTGTTGTAGACCATATAACTCTTCAAAATCGGCATTGGACATCTCAGATATGATTTGTAAAGCTGCATCCCCTGTGCTTGATCTAATCTCTGTTCTTCTGTTTGGATATTGATGGAGGGAGCAGAAGAAACCTGAGCTGCTTGTGAGCTGGTTTCAGTAGGTTGTAAAAATATACCTGCTAAAAATTTCTCTTTTTTCTTTTGTTCAAGGATCTCATCCTTGCTCACACCCTCTCCTTTTGCCTGGGGTTGGGCACCCAGCTTCTCTTTCTCTCCTTTTTCCAAGCTATCTAAAGCTTGACTCTCTTGTATGTGTATGGTCTCTCCTTTTTCCAGGGCAGGAGCCTGACTCTCACTAATTATTCTCACAACCTCACTCATTTGGATGGTGTCACTCTGTCCTACAGAAGTGGGGGTTGGCGAAGTGCTTGTGACAGCATGGATAGGGGGTTCCCTTTGTTTATCTTGGGCTAGGGTTCTATCCATGGAATCTATTTGAGAGCTTGTCTTGATTATTGGGTCCTCTTGGGAAAAATCAAGAGAATCAATCATATTTATATCAAAAGAATCAAGAGTGGGAGAAAAAGGAGAAGAATGTAAAGTGGGGAGTGTTGGCTGTTCCTCAGATATTGAAAATTGAGGAACATCAAATGATGACTCTGTGTGTGCACTCCTTGTGTCACTCTTTTCTTTTATTATCTCTCTTTGGGTTTCCTCTTGTTGGTGAACAAGAGGTTGTGCAGACTCTGTACAGTATGTTCCTGGTTGGGAACTTTCTTCAATGTCAACATCCTTTTGGGAGGATGGTGACAGTTCACTGTTTGTCCTTATAACCTCCAATGCTTTTTGAGAAGCACTGGATTGGGCTTGGCTAAGGGTTATAACTCTCTTCTTTCTCTGAAGTGGAACTTCAGCTTCTGGTTCTCCCTCATCCTCACTTGCTCCCTCAATTATTTTTCTTTTAATTGGGAGTTTTGTGATTGTCTTTGGTTTTACAACCACAGTCTGTTGAGAGACTGTGGAGGGGGCTATGGACAGTTGATGTGAAGTGGTTGGAGGATTAATGGGGGTTTGGCTTTCAATATCCTCAAAAAATTGCAAAGAATAAAGATTTGGAAGCCTGTCAATGAGAATAGATCTCATGACAGGAGGAAAAAATAAAGGGACTCTTACCTTTGCAGATTTATGCTTCACATCTGTAAATATTCTTTTACTCTGCAAAATAGTTGGTAAAACTTCCATACCAGTAATATCAAGGTTAGGAATTAGATAATTAGCAATCATCATCAAAAACCTAGAATAATAAATTTTATTTTTACTAGTTTTAAGTTTTATCAATAAATTTTGCAGAATAAAGAGCCCAATGTTAAGATGTCTATCATACAGCACACTAAAAGCGATTTGTTGTGTGAGTGTAGTGATAGCATCATAGCCACTGCACTTAGTAGAAAATGCTTTTGTGATTATGTCAAAAAATAGTGACCACTCTTGCCTAAGATGGGATCGTGTTATAGACCCAACAAAAGTAATTTCTACAGAATAATGTAAATTTTTAAACATAGAAACAATTTCTTCATCAGAAGCAAGTGAGTCATAGTTTTCATGAACAGGTAAATGTAAAGCATTATTAACTATGGTATGATCTATATTATAAACAGAATTTGCATACCTGAAACTTACCACAAGGGAGGCAGTTTTCTCACCCTGGATGGTAATAATGAAATTATATTTTTCTTATAAAAATTCAATAGCAATGTGATGTCCAAAAGGATTTTTAAATGAATTGTAAAGCTCAAGTTTTTAAAAGGTTATTGCATTCAAGATTTGTATTGTGAGAGGGTGTGTTCACGCGGGAAAAGGGCTCCCCAAGTGTGAACAAGATTTGCTACAGTAACCGTTTTATTATAAAACCTACTGCGGGGAGACAGTAGCATTTAATGTGCATCACCTCCATCTAAACCATAGAGTGCGCTATGATAATCGACCGATGGGTACTAGCAGCCGTTGCAACCAACCTTTTTCTCATCAGTCACTTCTTTTCTTTTCATAGCTAACGGCTTAGATTAATAAATCCGACGGCCCTTGTTGCTAATTAGGTGTTATATATATATATCACGTTGGTACAACCCTTGCCCCACTTTCATAAACTTCTATACGGTGTACCATCAAATTCAAACTTACTCTCTAAACAACTGTCCTTTGGGAAAAAAAAACAACTAGAGCTTTTAACTCTTCTTGCCATCAAGGAGGTAAGAGCATTTCATTAAAGTCCTGCTCTATTTCTTATACTTTTGTTCGGTCATACGTACCACATTTATTACCTTGTTCATTTATTTCCAAAAGTATGACTTAATGTATATTTTAACGCCCGGAGTCAATGTCATTTATTTCAAAAAGTTGTCTATGATGGGTGTAATGTTGTTGACAACCACTTGGTGGACAAATCTTTAACTACCAAACATTCTTTTGTCAATAGTTGCAACCCCATGCTTGAGTATTCTTCAAACTGAGCTTGAACCCTACACAGTGTCTAGGATGGCATGCAGACCATAAGAAATGTTATGTATCACTGAGAGAATGATGAGTTTTGACCTAAGTATGGTTATGGTCGAGAGCACCACCCATGGAGGAGTGAGGAAGACGACCCTGTATTTGAGACAGGCCTTAACCTAGTCTCTGACGGGTTTGAATTAGTCTCTGACCTTGTAAAATAGTCTCTGAGAGACTTTAAGTTAGTCTCTGATGAGAAGTTAGTCTCCGATGACGTCAGCTTTAGTCCTCGACAAGCTAAAGTTTAGTCCCTGATGACGTCATTAGTCCCTGATGAGAAGTTAGTCTCCAATGACGTCAGCTTTAGTCCCCGACAGACTAAAGTTTAGTCCCTGATGACATCATTAGTCTCTGATGAGAAGTTAGTCTCCGATGACATTACTCTTAGTCTCCGACAGAATTAAGATGACGTCATCAGTCCCTGATGAGTTGCTAGTCCCTGATGACGACATTTCTTAGTATCTGATGGAGGAGATTTCTTGGTCTCCGATAAAGGAAATTCCTAGTCTCTGGTGGACAGATATGTTAGTCTCTGATGACGTCAGCCTTAGTCTCCGACAGGCTAAGTTTAGTCTCTGATGACGTCATCCGTAGTCTCCGATGAGTTAAAGTGTAGTAATTCCCTGATGCACAGTTTGTTTTTAAAACTATAAAATATTATTTTCTTAAATTATTTTAAGATGTTTTAATTGATTTCTTAACCTCAACAACTTTTATATTAGATTGAAATGTTAAAAGTTAAGGACATCACATGTGCATTTTCTCTCATACTTTAACTAAGATATTAAATTCATCTTGTGATATGTATTCTTACAGAATTTTCCACTCACGAGTAAATTAAGTTTGATTGAGTGCAAAGGACCGAGGCAAGTATATTCACAATCTTATGTTTAATTGCAAGTTGATGCAAACCTATACATTCAATCTGATGTTTATTTCAGTTAACGCATTATCATTCGATTCGATATGTGTGCAAGGCTTGAATTATGTTTCAATTGTTTTCTTTTATGAAAGAGCATGCTATGCTTTAAATTCCGCTAGCATGATATAAATGATGATGCATGGATATAAATGAGCTTTGAATATCAGCTATGATACAATCTTATATCTGTGCAAATGAATGAGAATGATGTCCCTTAATGGGTTATGCCACATGGCTGGCAAGAGGAAAGGAAAGGTGCTGATGTGTTCTTCACTGGACCTAGAGGAATGCTAAGTGACTACGTAGTCCACACAA
Source organism: Centella asiatica (assembly GCA_014636745.2). Taxonomy (NCBI): domain Eukaryota; kingdom Viridiplantae; phylum Streptophyta; class Magnoliopsida; order Apiales; family Apiaceae; genus Centella; species Centella asiatica. The sequence continues at coordinate 19,201,442 of CM025788.1, forward strand.
GAGGGATCATGCAGTCCAGTTTGGCCAGCTGTGTACTGTATGGTTAGCAGATCCACGGGTTTAGCCCCCGATGGATATTTTGAGAAAGTTATGCTTGGGTGTATACCTGTCTTTCTTCAAGGAGGGTCACAGGTAGTGTATCATCAGTGAATCCTCAATGATCTTTGAAGGTTTCCGAGGCCTTGGCATTGATTCGCCAACCTCATAAATAGACTTGGACTTCCTTCGATGTTCCAGATACATTCTTTTAAATTGCTTATATACTTCTTCGATGTGTATATACTTGCTGGACATAAATCGCTCACCCATGTTGAATTTTAATGTCTTGCAGGACAGCACGCTAAGGCTGAACCCCTCTGATAAGGGGAAAGCAAAGATGATAAACTACTAAGTTATGTATTCTTTTGATAAGACTAAGGAAGGAAGGAAAGAAGATGTGAAGGGAGGAAGGAAGAAATTAGAAGTTATGTATTTAAAGATGATGTATTAGCTTCCGCTGTAATTGTATTATTCTCGGGTTGTAATAACTTTCTAATACTGTCCTTATCCAGTATTTATGCTATGAATGGATGTATGGTTATCTTTTCCTTCTTTTGACGAAGCCCTGATCCATTAAAGGATTTTGGGGTTGTCACACATGTGATTTGATCAGTAAAAGAAATAAGATTTGCAATATACAAATTTTCTTTTCTTTTTCCAATCAATATCACATTCCCAGATTCCTTGTCACACACCTGGCATAGGTCTTCTTTAAAGATAACATGGAATCCTTTATCACATAGTTGACTCACACTAAGTAAATTGTGCTTTAAGCCGTCAACCAGTGCTACTTCTATGAAGATGACATCTCCATGTTCAACACTGCCATATCCCCTTGTATGGCCTTTGCTGTCATCTCCAAAAGTGACTTTTGGGCCACTTTTTTCTTCATAATGTTTTAGCAGGGTCTTATCTCCGGTCATGTGCCTTGAACAGCCACTGTCCAAGTACCATGATTTCTTCTTTTTGCCCTACACAGTAGAGAGTAACTAGTTTGAGATTTTTGGAACCCAGACTTTCTTGGGTTCTTTCTCACTAGTTGTAGACTCAAGACTTGACTCAGATTGAGTTGATTGTCTTTTAACAGTTTTAACTTTAATAGGACAATCATTAGTCTTGCTACTTGTTTGTGAGAGACTGCCAAGCTTAGAATTTTCAGTTTTAATGCAAAGATGTTCTAACCTTTTTACTAGTGATTTATCTTTTATTCTCTTTGAAGGTGCAGTCTCAATTATAGGAATTTTATTTTTGCTCCTACAGTTTATAGCTATGTGGTTGGGGTTACCACATACATGACATGTCTTTCTAGGAGCATCAGGCATTCTAGCATAATTTGTATGTTTATTAATGACTATCTTTCCGTTCCTATTTTTCTTCTTTCTGCTTAACTCCACCAATTTTTCAGCCTTTTTGTCTGGAAGATTCTCCAGTTTTTTATTTAGTTGTGTCTTTGTCATGAACCCAATATTTAATCTTTTTGTTTCACTCTTATCAACAACATTCACTGTCTTTTGATTACTTTCTGTTTTTGCAGTGAATTGTTGATCTTGAGTGTTAATAAATTTAGGTTCAAAAACAGGAGATACAAAATTAATTCTTTTAAAATTTGGCTTGCTAATTGAGGAGTTTTCAGCTTCGAATAGATCATTTAAATTTGAACTCTTGTCTAGATTTTCATCATAACCTAGTCCAGATTTTTGACCTATAGTTTGACACTCTACCAAGTCTGTTAACTTTTTAGAGGAAGTGTTCCACTGTTCAATCTTAGTTTGAGCAATTTCAAGTTGCTCTACTAAGTAATATTCCCTCTTTTTCAAAGCATCAATCATGTGATGAGCTTTGTTTAAATCAGACTTGATAGTGTCAAATTGTGCCAATCTTTCTTCAAGAAACTTGTTTCTTTTCAAGAGATTGTCACGTGATTCTTTTACATTGGTATGTTCAATAGTTAAAGACCTAAAACTGACATGCAAATCAGACATATCTTTTTGTATGCTTTCAATGCTAGAAGTATCAAGTAAACTAAGCACGTTAAAATTCTGATTTGCATCACATACCTTTGTAGAATCACTTGACTCGTCATTACGAGCCATTAGGGCAAAGTTGACAACTTCTTCATCAGAGTCGCTGTCAATCCAATCTTTTCCTTCAGTAATCAAGGCTTTGCTCTTGGATTTAGCTTTCTTGTCAGCAAAGTCTTTCCTTGATTTCTCATCCTTAGATCTATCACTAGATCTAGGCTTCCTGCACTCATTGGCAAAGTGCCCTAACCCATCACAGTTGTAGCATCTTATCTTTTTTAAGTCGAAGGTGACTTTTTGACCTTCACGTTTAGGGTTAGGTTTTCTTGATGATTTTCTTCCTTTCCTGCTTGCTCTAAACTTCTTGAACTGTTTGACCATAAATGCCATGAATTCCTCCATGTCATCATCAGAATCCAATTCATCTTCCTGATCAGTTGAGCTAGCATCAGAAGATTCCACATCAAGCTTCTCTTGAGACTTGCTTGTCTCAACCATCAACGTAGCTCCTCTATCCTTGCCATGCATGCGTTGTCGTTGCTCTACTTCATGTTCATAGGTCTTTAAATTTCCGTAGAGCCTGTCCAGTGTGAGGATATCCAAGTCATGAGCCTCTCTTATTGCCGTTGTCTTTGGATCCCAACTTGGTGGAAGAGATCTCATAAACTTAGTATTGACATCCTCATTATCATAGGACTTCCCAAGTATTTTCAAATCGTTGAGCAAAGTGTTGAACCTATTATATACTGATGTTATTGGTTCACCAGGCTTTGCTTGAAAGAACTCATATTGTTGTGTTAACAATGATCTTTTGTTCTTTCGGACTTGGTCAGTCCCTTCACACAGGACTTTGATGGTGTCCCAGATTTGCTTTGACGTAGTGCAATTTATGATGCTTGTGAACATATTTTTATCAATTCCATTATAAAGTATGTTCATTACCTTAGCATCCTTTAACACTTGCAACTTGTCTTCAATCGTATAATCACTTTCTGGAGCAAGTTCAAAGTGTTCTGCAACAACAGATCCTTCGACAGTTTTAGCAGGAATAAATTTCCTGGGTAGATAAGGACCCTTCTCAATCCTATCAATGTAATCTGGATCTGTTGCTCTTAAGTGCATATACATCTTTTGCTTCCACATAGGATATTCTTCTCTTTTAAGTATGGGAATTCTAGTACCACCATCATGACTTCCCGCATACGTCATTATGCTAGACCTGCTTACTTCATCATTGGTCATCTCTTGGAACGTATTAATTGAATAAATTCAATTACAGGCTCTGATACCAATTTTTTTCCCAGTGAGATGCCGAGAACTTGTAGAAGGGGGGTTGAATACAAGTTCTTTGAAATCTTTTTGAGTTACTTGTTCTATAAGAAATTAACTTTTCTTGCGGAATATAAAGAACAAGAACACAAATCAATTTATAAACAATTGCTTTATTGATTTACAATTGAATACAAATCCTAAAAATTATAATAATGTAATCGTCAGCTTCTTTTCTATTCTGTATAGGAAAAGATACAAAACTATGAAAAACCTATACAGCTTCGAAGTTACAATTCTCTATAAAAACTAATTACAGCTTCTATTCCAACTGAATTATCATTAACTCAGTTCCTATTCTGAATAAAATTCAGCTTCCTTATTCGAATCAAATACAATCTTTCCTTTTTGATAGGAACATATTTCTGGTTAGTTTCCTTACCAGCTACGTCTTCAATAATATTTTACTTTACGTGAGAGACATTCCTTTTTAATTCAAACTTTGTATCTTTCAGGAAATAAATCACGATTAGTCCCTGATGCTTCATCTTTAGTCTCTGATGACGTCATTACTAGTCTCTGGTGCATTTAGTCCCTGATGACATCAGCTTGTGTAGTCTCTGATAGAATTGATTAGTCTCTGACGCGTTAAGGCTTAGTCTCTGATGACGTCAGCTTAGTCTCTGATGCTTTTAACTTTAGTCTCCAATGATGTAAGCTTTAGTCTTCGACTCCTTTAGACTTAATCTCTGATGACTTAAGTCTTAGTCTCCGATAGGCAAAACTAGTCTCCGACAGATAAATTGTTTTTAGTCCCTGACCAATTCTCCTAGTCTCCGACAAGCCTTTTTGCAAATTCTAACGGATCAAATACACATCTTGACTTTCTGAAGCTTCGATACATCATTCCACCAGTTACTTACAAATATGAAATAATTTTATCTCTTTACAAATAATGAATAAATTACAAACAAATAGATAACTGCTAGCTACGAAACTTCAGTGTTACTAATTAACACTTTCTATACATTTGTACTCTAAATAATCTAAAGACAATCATCATCAAATGTTCTAAAACCTAACATGTACCACCTGTTGTTCCACCACCGGCGGTTTTGCCAACCGCCCTACTGGATGTCCCACCCATCGCACCATCTCTAGAGGTTCCAATGCTTATGCCATTCTCAGATGGATTCTACCTCTACCTCTAGTGCAGAGTCCACCTTGTATAGGTAGAGATGGTGACCTCTAGTGCCAATACCGCCTCGATGCATAGCTTAGTTGCACACCAAAGGACTAGTAGACTCTTGGACCTTTGGAGGGTTTCATATCAGTGTTGGGTTTCGTATCATCAAAATGTAGCAAAAAATTACGATTAAAATAAAACAAAAAAATGAAACCCAAACCCAAGGATCTATGCAAAACAATTTAATACAGATAGTTTAAGATTTTACCAATCAATTGTGCGAATCTGAAGCTTTGGTGAAGGTGTTGATCGTCTCCAAATCTTTAACGCAATCCAACTGGATAGTGTCTCTACGGTATCCAAACGAACACCCACAAACCATCTCACGATTCGAACAAGAAGAGTTATAGTACTAGCTGTATGATCTGTATCTCTTTTCTCTATCTATCTTAACTCTAGTCTCTCTCTTATGAGCGGCTACGTAAAACGTTGGTTAGAGAGAATAGCTGATATATCATATATATAGCCTTTTATAGAGTAATTCCAAAACCTAATCTAATTAGAAGAATTATAATCCAAATTTTATATTTATTAGATATATATATTTAATCAAGTCTCACTTAATTAATATATATATGTACAAATAAATATATATTCGTATTTCCTTCCAAAGGACTCTACTTCATACAGATTACATACATATATATATATATATATATATATATATATATATATATATATAATTTAAAGCCATGATTTAATTAAATCAATCTTATTGATATATTAAAATCATTGACATTTAAATTATATCTACTTGACGAATGTTCTTTGTGTGTGACCCTGTAGGTTATTATTACGTTGGCAATAATTTTAAATCATATTACAAAATTATAAACAGTGAGCGGCATCTAGTAATACATCACTGTTACCCAAGTAATAATAAAGTCATAGATTCGACGTTACCTTTCGTGTCCAATGTTTCAATGTAACTTAGTCCTTTTAACCATGATATCTAAGATTAAATTCAAGGCATGGATGTGTCATCCACTTCATAATTTAATCTCAGTTTTCTTGATCAATGAGTAAACTATATGAAACAAATCTCTATTTGAGCATGGCCATGTATTTCATAGTTTCACTCAATCAAGAGGCCTATAGATATCACCCCTAATTTATAGGAGGGTTAAATTCCATCTACATCATTCCCATTTCTCACATAACTCATTATGCATCCAACAATCACCTTTATCGTCCACCCGGTTAAAGGTGACTTTTGATAATGTCAAAACGCATAACTCCTTATGTAAAAATGTCATGACTTCAGGTTGAAGGACCATTACATCATTGTCACTATGAGAATTACTTATGATATGTTCTCTAACATGTACCTATGTATCAACTTAATATATCTCGTATATATTTATGACCAATGAGATATGGCCATCAGTTAATCCACATACTAGTCTCAATGTATTATTGTTGTCCCACTGACAATGATACTCGACTAGGGACATTTAAGAATAATGATACATTACATACTTATATGATCTCATATTCAAGTCACATACTTGAATCCATATAATTAGTATCATTCTTCTAAGTACATTTATTATGTTAACATTTATATAACGCAATAAATAAAACATAATAAAAGAAATTATCATTTAACCAAAACATATTATAAATATAGTGTCACAATCATTAGATAATTTGCCACTAGGGCATACACTCTAACAATCAGGACGCATTTCTCACCCTCACCGAGACATGGACTGAGGTTCTAATCTCAGTTAGTGATGACTTCAGGCTTCTGCACCCCATTATAGTCGACCGAGACCATTTTATGCACAACCTTGTGGAGAAGGCCTAGGAGGCATGCCGTTATGCGCGCAGGATGATGGAGAAACTCAATCCAGAGCCCCTGTATTAGCCACTTACTAAAGTGCTAGAAATTGTTGTTAGGCCACATATTTTTGATACTTAGGCCTCACAACTGAGTTGTTTTCTTGTTATGATAATTATAGCAGCCATAAATATATTTTGTCATGGCTCCCATAGTTGTCTTTAATGGCTCTACTAGCATAAAAGTTGTTAGAATTAAATAAGCTCAAGCTTTTGTAGAAGGGTAGTTGAATTCAAAAACCACAACTTTTTGCTCTTTTAAAACTTGAGAAACAAAAACCAGAATAGCTGCACAGTTATCCCCTGATGAGGATGAACATAGAAAAATAGTACTGCGATTAAGAGGAACACACAAGTATTCAAGTTAAAATAGTTGTATTTTAACTTGGGTTTTTTTTTAGAAATCTATATAATCAACAAGTGATTAAACAGCTACAAATCTGTAAGTAAATATAGCTTCTCTTTATTCACACTTCTACCTACAATTTCTCTATAACTCTCTCACTCAAGAACAATTATAGAGTTTCTCTCTCTCTAGTGTGTGAACAATATGGATAAGTCTATTATTGATCGATTATTTACAATGTGTAACAACCTTTGCATATATAGGAAAACAGAAAATAGAAACCATGTGCTTAGCATGCTTTTCCTTAAATGTCCTTGATGCATTTGATCTAGGAGGATCAAACACAAGTTGCAAAAAAATAACTTTAGGATGATTCTATAAAGAATTTAATCACCGAGAATCAAAACTAAAGGATCAATCTGTTTAGTTTGCTTAAAGAAATTAATCACCCACAAGCTAAAACAAATCAGGTTGTGAAATTTTAAAGGAATTAATCACCAACTCTCATGATAATTGTAAGTAAAACCTCACACAGATTGTATTAATCAAAGTTTGTCCCCAATGTACATTACAAGCAGCTATTTATAAGCTAAGGAAACCCTAATCCTATTTGAAAAGATTATTACATTGGAAATAAATCTAATTTAACAAGGAAAGAAAACAAACCTATTATGAATAGGAAACAAACACGGAAAAATAATAAAATATATAAAAATCAACTTTCGTAATCGTCAGTGAATAATTGGCCATCAGTGGATAATTATCCCCTGACGAGTAAATTGGCTGTTGGAGGATAATTATCCCCTGATGGCCTAAAACAGTCATCAATGAATAATTATCCACCGATGAGTTACTTGAACCCCTAATGACATCACACCAACTCCTGGTTATCCACTGATGATGTCACCCCCTAACGCGTATCTTGACATCCCCTGACGCGTATCTTGACATCCCTGATGCCCAACTTAAAATCCCCTGATGTGCATAGGAACATCCCCTGACATCAGTTCTCGACATCCCTTGATGCCATCCTCGATACCCCCTGACGCCAATTCTCGGCTAAGTTACGCAGTTGCTTAACTCCACATTAGTAAGAAAAGTAAAACCAGAATTACAAGTATTTCCCACCCAATGTCCCGCATATGCATCAATGGAAAATAAATCTAAGGTTACATCCTTAAATGCAAGATTTACCATTTTATCCATAGTTGCATCCGATTGTTCAACACTCAATGACTCCAATGGATCAGTCCTCTCATGTCGTCTCGAGGAGACAAATGTCAAACTACTATTGGCTACAGTTGCTTATTTTTTAGTCCCTATTCAACATGTAGTTCTGGTACAAAAAGTTGTTATTGGACCACCATATCCCACATAATATCTTCCTAGACACATCCCTTGCTTTTATGCCAAGTATTAGTGCATAAGTTGTAATCCTTGATGTAGAGTAGATTAGGTCTTAACTATCCCCTAATGTAGACCTGATCAGTGTTTCATTATCCATTGATGCTAATCCCTAATGTAGAATTAGATCAGTGCTTCTTGATCCCTTGATGTTAAGCCCTGATGTTATCCACTGATGCAGTAGTTAGACTATCCCCTAATGATATCCCCTAATGACTTTATCCACTTATGCAGTAGTCAGGCTATCCACTGATGACATAAAGTGATTTTTTCTAGTTTGAAAATATTATTTAGGAATTTAGAATTTTTAAACCTTGGAGGTAGTTGGAGATACACCTCCTATTCTAATTTCCCATTGAGAAATACATTTTTCACATCCATTTGATAAACCTTGAGATTTGTATGTGCTGCATTTATTAAAAAAATTCTGATAGCCTCAAGTCTGGCCACTGGTACAAATGTTTAATCAAAGTCAATGCTTTCCTCTTGTAGATATCATTTTGCCATTAGCCTTGCCTTATTTCTTATGACAGTGCCGACTTCATCCATTTTATTCCTGAATACCCACTTGGTGCCAATAATAGTTCTGTTTTTAGGCCTGGACACCAGCTTCCATACTTGATTTCTCTCAAATTGCTTTAATTCCTTTTGCATTGCCATAATCCAATCAACATCTTGCAAGGCTTCTTTGACTTAGTTTGGTTCTGTTTGAAAATGAAAAAACAAACATATAGGCATTCATTTGATGTAGCTATTCTGGTTTGCACTCTTTGATTTGGATCACCAATAATCAATTATATTGGAGGATACCTTGAACATTTTTTCTGAGGAGAAAGACTACATGAACTTGCATGATATTCATTTCCTCCCCTTAAGTCTTCGTTGGGGCGGGGCAGCGGCGGGGTTCAATGTTGGACAATTTGAGGAGAAGTGCCCTGGTTGGTGGCACTTGAAGCAAATATCCTTCCCCCTCATGCATGGAGTTGAGCCATGGTTCTTCCCGCAATTTGTACATATAGTGGCCTTCCTTGCCATGCCATCAGATGATTGTTCCTTCCACTTCCTCTTTCCATTGCTGATCGGACTGTCATTGATGCTGCTCCCTTCTTCCTTCTTTACACTTACACCACTAAAGTTCTAATGGCTTCCCTTATCGTTTCCTTTCCTCCTATCTCCCTTCTTGTTTTCTCGATTATAATCATGTACCATCTTGTTGCTCTATTCCGCAATTCTTGCTTTTTCCACAATTGCATCAAAGGTTTCCAGTTGGAAAATTGCTACTTGCCCCAGAATCCAAGGGTTCAACCCTTGTTCAAACCTTCGGGCCTTTCTCCTTTCATCGCTCACCTGGTGAGGAGCATACCTCATCAGTTCATTAAACTTTGCCTTGTACTCATCCACTGTCATTGATCATTGCTTCAGATTTAGGAACCTCAGTTCCATCGCATTAGAGACACTAAGGGGCTAAAATTTCTCCCTGAAGTTCTGGGTGAACAGTTCCCAGGTTATCACTGTGTTGGTGTTCCTTGCAGCCTCCCTTTTTGTTAACTCCATTCTCTTGGCACCTTTCCACCAATAGTTGGCTTCCTCTTTCAGCATGAAATCCGCGTACTTAGCCTTGCAATCCTCTGGCACTTCCACTAAGTCAAAGGCTTTCTCGATCTCCTCTAACCAATATTGTGCCACAGTGGGTCCTCCCTTCCCGTCAAAAGTCGGCGGGTTGATGCCAGTGAATTCTCGGATACATGACCGACGGGCAGCAGGCCTTGGCGGTTGAGGTGGTGGTGGAGCTGGTTGGTTCGCGGCTGCAGCCTCGCAAATCATCTGAAGAAATTGAGCTAGTGGGTTGTCAACTGCATTCTCGGAAGCATTGTTGTTGGCGAAGTTATTGTCATTGACAGGGGGTGGTGGTGGATCATGTGGGGGATTGCGGTTCATCCCTTCCACCTTCTCCAAGCAATCGTCCTCTATGACAACTTCGTCAACATTATCAACTTGATTCTCTCCCTCCAAACGTGCTGATTTTTCAAGTCTTTGTATGATATTATGGAGATTTCTTCTCCCGGGTCTTCCTGGTCTCCTGCCTCTGGCCATAATCTAATATAATACACATAAAGAGTTAAACATCCTTCATGAAGCATTTCATTCTTTATGCAACTCGATAAATTTATAACCCAATAAGGTGAAGAGCATTAAGCAAAACATATGCATTTAGATATATCAAAGTAATCATCATCCATATACATAGGAGGCTATCATAGACATCGTCCTCTAACATTCTTAAGGCAAGCCAGAAATAAGCCAAAAATACATTAACTAGGCGAATGCATATGTAATAGTCGCAACTACCCGAACAGAGTTAAATAACAAACACAAAATATCCTTTGCCTAAATTTTCCCATCAGTCTCTTGTAACTAATCCTCCTCGTCCTCCTTGTCCAATGATCTTTCACGCTCCACCTCCTGTTCCCAATGTTGAGACTGTATACATGTCTCCTCAATGCGGCACGCACAATGGTTGCTCATCTGATCCAAACGTGTTGTCATTGGATTAGTTGTTGTTGCTGTGACCATTTGCGAGTGCATCTCTAACGCCAATCGATGATACAAGCTTTGAGTCAACCAAAAGGAGGAACTCCATGTTGATGCGGCTGTGCGTAACCTAGAATAGTGGGAGCCTATCGTTGTACTGTAATGGTGCGAACTGCCAGGCGATGGTGGACTTTTACATCGTAATTTTGTACCATCTCATCATGGGATGACACTACCGCCGGTGGTGGGGACAAGGCGGGTCTTGGAGTATCACGTTTTATTGGAGGGGCATTTTGCGCCATACTATGGTTACGGTTGGAACAATGATGTATTGTACTCTTCCGTGCTATGTGACAAATGCACGGCTCGCGACTAACAATGAAGGGTTCAGCCTCCTGTGTTAGCGCTGGGGCCCTCTTGCACTGGAGATGGTGGGTGCCCCCCCAGCAATGCAGAGGTGAACAACAGAGACTCTACGCTAGACTCCTCTTCCGCGTCAGATGAGATGTCATAAACTGGGATGTCTACCCTACAAAAATGCGCGGGGGATCTAGAACGATCTTTGGCCATCTAAAAAAAAACATTCTAAGTCAGTAAATCTGAACTTCTCAATAACCAATGCATGCAGCGATGTGTCTATGAGGTGGTGCCTTCATTTTCAGTCTTATCCTTCCTTAGTAGTTTCTACCCTTAAAGTGTTCAACAACCTTTGTTTCTAACATAAGCCTTAATCCTTAGCCCATTAACCAATCCTAGTACCTCAATTCTAGTGTCAAGTCCTTAAATTCCTTTACTTAAGTAATTCTGGGACATACCGCAATATTCCCTACTCCTGGATGCAGTTTACTGGCAGTGTTCTCTTACGAATCACTTCCGGCCGTAACTGGGCTCTGATACCAACTATGACGACCCCAAAATCCCTTATTGGACCAGGGCTTCGTCAAAAGAAGGAAAGATAACTTCACATCCATTCATAGCATAAATACTAATAAAAGGAATTAGTAAAAAGTTATTACAACCCAAAATATTACATTCTCAGCGGAAGCTATTCTATCTCTATTTTATAATACAAAACATCACTCTTTAGAACATCTTCCTTTCTTCCTTCCTTATCGACACTCAAAAGGGTTAGCCGAACTCAGTAGCCGATCATCTTTGCCTTCCCCTTGTTAGAGGGTTCAGCCTTTGTACCCTGCCCTGCAAGACATTAAAATTCAACAAGAATGAGCGATTTATGCCCAACAAGTATATAAACAATTTGGGGAAGCAAAACTGGAATGTTACTAGGGATTCAATTCTGTTGAGAGGCTCAGTTGAACAATACTAATGTCTTAAAAATCTTTGAAGAATCTTTAGGATCACTTTTGATAAACAACGTGTAATCCTCCTTGAAGAAAGGTAGGTATTCACTTGTGTACAACTTTCTCAAAATATCCATCGGGGGCTAAACCTGTTGGATCTGCTAACCATACGGTATATAGTTGGCCTAACTGTGACCGCATGATCCCTCCTTAGGTGAACATACGTAGTCACTTATGATTCCTCTAGGTTAGGTGAAGAACAAAATCAGCACCTTTCCTTTCCTCTAGCCAACCATGTGGCATAACCCATTTAAGGGACATATCATTCTCATTTGTTGCACGGATATAACATTAAAGAATAATTTATACATCAAATTTTAGCTATATCCATGCACTTTCATTTATGTCATGCTAGCGGAAATTAAAGCATAGCATTCTCATCATAAAAGCAATTGAAACATAGGAATCAAGCCTTGCATGCATATCAAATCAAATGATATTGCGTTAAATTGAAATAAGCATCAGATTGAATGTATATACTTGCCTTGGTCCTTTGCACAAAATCAAATTCAATTTACTCATGAGTGAAAGATTCTGTAAAACATGCATATAACATGATAAATTTAATACCTTAATAAGAATTATGAAAGAAATGCATATGTGATGTCCTTAAACTTTTAATGTTTCAAATCTGACAAAAGAACCGTTGAGGTTAAATAAATAAATTAAACATCATAAAGTAATTTAAGAAAATAATGTTTTATAGTTTTGAAGACAAATTGCGCATCAGGGAATAAACATTGAAGCATAACAGTGGTCGTCAGGGTTTAAGAATGACCACCGGAATATAATCTAACCGTCAGTGGATACTTAGTCATCAAGGGATAATAAATCATCAGGGGATAACTTGTTCACCGCCAAACTCATCGGTGACTAGTTGTTCAACGCCAAACTCCATAAGTCATCACTGAACTTCATCAGTAGAAAATTTGTTCAGCGCCAAACTCAGTTGGCTATCGCTAAACTCCTCGGGGACTAATATCTTTAGCCATCAGAGACTAAGAAATTTGTTCATCGGAGACTATGGATGACATCATCAGGGACTAAACTTAGTCTGTCGGAGACTAAGGATGACATCATCAGAGACTATTTTAAACTTCCTTCATCAGAGACTAAGGATTTCCTCGTCAGAGACTAGCAAATTTTCCTTCATCGGAGACTAACATTATATCTCATCAAAGACTAATGTTATATCTCATCAGAGACTAACATTGAATCTCCCAGGGACTATTTTATAGGGTCAGAGACTAACTCCAACCCATTGGAGACTAAGTGAGGACTTGTCTCAGAAACAGTGGTGTCTTCCTCACTCCTCCATGGTGATGTTCTTAACCATAACCATGTTTAGGTCAAAACTCATCATCCTCTCAGTGATACATAACATTTCCTATGGTTTGCAAGCCCTCCTAGACATGGTTTAGGGTTTAAAACTTGGGTTGAAGAAATACTCAAGCATGGTGATGTAACTATTGACAGAAAGAATTGTTAGGTAATTAAAGGTTTGTCTACCATGTGGTTGTCAATATTCTTACACTCATCTTGGATAGCTTTTAAAATAAAAAGGCATTAGCTCCAGGTGTTATAAGCATGCATTAAATAAGACTTTTGGAAATGAAAGAACAAGGTATTAAACGTGGCATGCCTAGCAGAACAAAAGTGTAAGAAACAAAGCAAGACTTTAATGTAATGCTCTTACCTCTTTGGCTGCAAAGAAGAAGTTAAAAGCTTAAGTTGTTCTCCCAAAAAGGCAATTGCTTTGATGAATTCAGTGGTATACTTGTATAGAAATTTATGAAAGTGGGGCTAGAATTGTACTCCAAGGATATATATAGCTCATTTGCCGAGCAACAAGAGTCGTTGGATGATTTGGAGTTAGCTTTCAGCCATTAGCTGTGAAAGGAAATAACAAGCTTTAGAAAGAAGTGATTGGTGAGAAAGGGTGAATGCAATGGCTGCTAACGTTAGTCGGTCATCTATCATAGCCCACTCTAGTGTACTGTTGGAGGTGATATACATTAATTACTCTTGTCTCCCAGCAGTCTTTGGTTTAAAAAAAGAAATGGGTACTGTAGCTCACACTCGTGTGCCTTCCCGCGGGAAACAAACACATATACCAGATAAAATTGAATAAAATATTCATTTGAAAACTTGTTCTCAAAATACATTTAAAATCTTTTAGACATCACATTTCCATTGAACTTTCATTAATCAAACCAAATAAAAGAAATTAAACCTTCATACATAAAATAAATAAATCACAAAATAAATTAATCATATGACAAAACTCATTTAAAATTTTTAGGTCCTCACATCTAAGCTCCTCATGAAAACCAGGGTCTTTAAGGCCAGAAATTTCTTGATCATCAAAAGCTATATTGATTGACTCCATCACAACTTGGAGCCTTTTGTTATGAACCCTGTAGGCCTTAGATGTCAGGGAATAATCTAGGAAAATAGTTTCATCTACCTTTGAGTCAAATTTTCCAAAGTTTACACCAAAGTTCATCAATATAAAGCATTTACAACCACAAACATGTAGGAACTTGATGTTTGGCTTCCTTCTTGTTATCAACTCATATGGTGTCTTCTTGTGAGCCTTATTGATTAATGACTTATTTTGAGTGAAATAAGAAATGGATATTGTTTCAACACAAAAATATGTAGGCAACTTAGCCTCTGCTAACATTGTTCTAGCAGCTTCTATTATGGTCCTATTTTTCCTTTCCACCACACCATTCTGTTGAGGACTCCTTGGAGCTGAGAATGTATGACTGATTCCTTTCTCCACACAAAACTCATAAACAACTACATTTTTGAATTCAATTCTATTTTCAGTCCTCAAAATTCTAATCACTGACCTTAATTCAGTTTCAACTTTCTTTACATGGTCAATGACTTGTTAAGACACCTCTGATTTAGCATGTTTGAACTTAACCCAAGTGTATCTAGTGTAGTCATCCACAATTACCAATGCATATATTTTCTTTGATATAAACATGATATTGACAGTACCAAATAAATCCATATGTAGAATTAGAATTAGATCTTTGATCATTGTGGCTTCCTTACTGACAAAGGAGATTCTCCTTTGCTTCCCTTGTTGGCAAGCTGAACATAAAATCTCTTGAGTTAACTCCATTTAGGGTAGGCCAATCACCAATTCTCTCTTCACTAAATCATTAATGATTTTTGAAATTTAAGTAAGAGAGCTTCTTGTGCCACATCCAACTTTCATCAGGGGATGCCTTGCTATAAAAGCATAAGGCTTCATTTTTTGAACCAAAGTCAGCAACATAAAGATCTCCCTTTCTAACACTCCTAATAAAACCAGCTTCCCTCATCTTCACTAGAGATTAAACATTTATCACCTTTGAAGGAAATGTTGAACCCTTTGTCACATAGTTGACTTATGCTTAATAAGTTCTACTTTAGTCCATCATCTAGTGCTACATTTTCAAATGAGATATTCTCATTTGCTCTTTTCCATAACCCAGAGTTGATCCTTTATTGTTATCACCAAAAGATATGACTGGACCATCCTTCTCAATGAACTCTGTGAACAGGGTTTGTTTCTTGTCATGCACCTTGAACAGTCACTGTCTAGAAACCAAATATGCTTACTTTTGGCCTTGCCCTGCACACAAACAACATTTAATTTATTTTTGGTAACCAAATGGATTTGGGTCCTCCGTGTTTAGTCATAGTTTTTGGTACATCATTGTTTAAATCAACTTTAACTTTAGGTTTGGTTAATGTTGTCCCAGTGAAATAGCCTAGAACTTGTAGACGGAGGGGGGAGGGGGGGGGGGGGGGGTTGAATACAAGTTCTTAAAATCTTTTTGAATTTTTGTTCTTCAAAGTATATTTACTTGCGAAAATTAAAGAACAAAAACAAGAATAAATTTATAAACACTTGCTTTTATTGATGAACAATTGATTACAAATTCTAACAATCACAAACTAATTGTCAGCTTCAAAATCCTGTACTCTATATATAAATCTTTATAAACATACAGCTTCTAATACAACTCTATAAAAATAATTACAGCTCCAAATCTGAATTGTAATCCAGCTTCTAATCCTATTCAACATATGTTTTCTATGTACAGTCCGAATAGCTATCTCTCTAGTTAGTTTTCTAACCAGCTTCATCTTCAATATATCTTTAATGTCCATGTCGAAGATGACTTCTAATTTAAATAGAACTTTGCACTGTATCAGAGAGTAATGTCACATTAGTCTCTGACTGCTTAAACTTTAGTCTCTGATCAACTTTAGTCTCTGACCAACTGTTTAGTCTCCGACAGCTTAAGCTTAGTCTCTAATGCCTTAATCTTAGTCTCCGATGCCTTACGCTTAGTCTCTGATGACTTAAGATTAGTCTCCGATGCTTTAAACTATAGTCTTTGATGAACTCTTACTTTAGTCTCCGATAGACTAAACACAATCTCTGACTTGTTGAATTCTCTGTTACAATTCTGATAGTCTCTTACAATACAAATTAACTTACTCTCATATAAAAATAAATTACATGAATCAGAGAGTAAATATCAGCTACAAAACTTTAAGTGCTATAGATTAGCACCAACTGGACATTTGTATATCTAAGTATTCTAATTACAATCATCATCAAATGTTATAAAACCTAAAAATCTCCCCTTATTTATGATTATCAAAGTGATAAACATAAATCAAGGTTGATGATGATATCAAAACTCAAAAATTACAAGAATGACTTAGAATCAAAAATTTAAAGAATATGCTAATTACAAATGTACCTGAATTAAGATCTTTGATTCTAAATTCAGCTTCACCAAGACTCAGGTTTAAATCCTATAAGTCTGGCTTCAAAAATAAACAATCAATAATCAACCTTTCTTTTTATTGATTTCTTTAACTCTTTCTTTCAGCAGCGTCCTGAACTTGATCTCGTCTTCATCTGATGAATCTTTAAGCATAACAATGAATCCTTCAAGTTCACCCAGCTTTACTATCTTAATTTGCTTATCATAGTCAAAGAAAACTACATCCTGATGAAAAGTTTCATACCATAACCCATACGGAAGTGGAGGTATAGTTACTCTTGGCAGCTTGATTCTTTTATTCATTTCTGCAAGCTTCTCCTTAATTTGCCTTCTAAATACCAGGTTTGGCATAGAACTTTCAGGAACCACAAACAACCATTCCATATCTTTAAATGACCTCATTTCCAGGATTGGCATAACAAGCCTCAGAATCTCTCCATCTTTTTGAATGACTTTGAGATATTCTTTGTCTTTTTTATCCTTTTCAACACTGATAGACTCAACACTCTTTTTAAAAGCTTCCTTTATCTCAAAAGTGTTAGCCACCCCAATCCTGGAAATTGTACTACTTGGAACTAATTCTGATTGTTTTGATTCAGGCACAGTTACCAAAGCAGTTTCAGTTCTTTTTGAAGGCTCATTCATCAATGTCTTCCTTCTGTCCTTTTTTTCAGCCTGCTCAATCTCCTTATTCCTCCTTCTAGTCTTTGCAGACTTTTGAGTTTTTGTCTTTTTCACAGTCAAGGCCTTTTTCTTAGCTTCCTCCTCCTCTCTAGCTGCAGTCATTTCCTCCTCCTCTTGTAATTTCTGAGCAATCAATGCATCTGTTTCAATCAATTTCTACTCCTGAGGATAAACTAACTCTACTTTCCCATTCACTATTAATTCAACTGGAGTGGGAAAGTGAGCAGTCTTCATAGCGTCCCCTAATAACTTAGGCTGTCCTGGTTGAGTAGCTTTTGTCTTCTTTGAATCCTCAACCAGAATTCCCTTGCCTTTGTCTTGTCTGATACTTAGGGCGTTTGCAGTAGAAGGAGAAGCTATTACTATTGTTATTGGTGGTGGTGTTGTTGTTGATGTTGTTGTAGTTGTAGCTATGCTTGACTTGATGGCTAAATCAAGGTCTTTCTTGGCATTTTGAATTCTTGTAAATTCAGCCATCAAACTAGCATAGTTTGTATTCTCAGCCACTGTTTCCTTGGATGACTGACTACTCTCCCCCTTTTTGACATCAGAATCTAAAGGTTTGGAGGAAGCAGTAACCAGTGCTGCTATTGAGGTTTCAAGTAGATAGGTGAGATGTTGAAGAGCATGATCAAATTTGTCTTGTTTTGCCCTGATGGACTAGACATTAGATTCCAATGCTTGAAGTCGCCTTTCGGTGGATAACTGCTTCTTTAATCTTGAATCAATTGAATTCAGCATCCTCTAAGGAAGGTGTCCTTCATAGCATCTTCTTATTTTGTCAGTTTCCAGCTCCATCTTCTCTTCAACATGTTGTAGTGCAACCTTGAGACCCGTGATCAGGAAGTGCTGGAACTTTATATGTTTCTTGTCAATCTTAATCACGTCCTCAGAGACTGCACCAGATCCCAGATTTGTCAAATAATCCTGCCTTAGTTGAGCAGCTGCTTCATCCAAAGAATTTGTATAGCTTGCATCCAACCAAGCATCTACATTTTCTTCTTCCATCTCAACTGGCTCAGGTTCATCTGCAACTCGTGTCTTCAATGCTAATATTTGATCTTGTTGTTGTTGTAGACCATACAAGATTTCAAAATCAGCATTGGACATTTCTGCAAGTGTTTGTAATGCTGCATCCCCTGGCTGTGAGCTGCCTCCAATTTCCCCTGTTGGAGAAGTTGAGGTTGGAGTAGAGGAAACTGGAGCTTCAATGGAGGTGGAGGGCTCAACAGGTTTCAGAAAATCTCCTGCTGAGAATAAAGTTCTCTCTTTTATTTTGTTCAAGGATCTCATCCTTTCTCACTCCCTCACCTTTTTCCTGGAGTTGGGCATCCAGCTGCTCTACCTCTCCTTTTTCCAAGCTTTCTAAAGCTTGACTCTCATTTATTTGTATAATCTCTCCTTTTTCCAAGTCAGGAGCTTGACTCTCACTAATTATTCTCTCATCCTCTCTCATTTGGATATGTACACTCTGTCATATAGAAGAGGGGGTTAAAGAAGAATTAGTTATGATGCCAACGAGAGGGGGCTCCCTTTGTATTTCTGTGGTTAGTGATCTCTCCAAGGAATGTATTGGATAACTGACTGCACTTGTACTTTGAACAAGTGGTTTTTGTGTGTCAGTCTCTTGGAGTGTTGGCTCTTCTTGGAAAAAATCAAGAAGATTTGAACTATCAAGTTCTAAAGAATCAAGAAAAGGAGAAGAGGTAGGGGAATGTACAGATTGGAATGTTGGCTGCTCCTCAAGAACAGAAATTGGAGGAGCATCATGTGAATGAGACTCTGTGTGTGCACTCATCGTGTCACTCTTTCTTTTTGATCTTGTCTCTCTCTAGGCTTGCCCCATTGTATGTACAGGGGATTGTGCAAACTCTATACTTGGTGTTCCTGGTTGGGAACTTTCTTCAATGTTAACATCCTTTTGGGAGGATGATAATAGAGTACTGCTTTTCCTTTTAACCTCCAAAGACTTTTGAAAGGCAATGGATTGTTTTTGGCGTAAGGTTATCACTCTCTTCCTTTTTTGAGTAGCCAACTCAGTCTCTTTAACTCCCTCAGCCTCACTGTCACCCTCTATTATTTTTCTTTTGATGGGTAACTTTGTGGCTTTATTTGTTTTTACAACCATAGTCTTTTGAGAAACTGTGGAGGGGGCTGTAGATTGTTGTTGTGAAGAAGGTGTTGGAGGATCAATAGGGTTTCTGGTTTGTTGCTCAAGATCCTCAAAATATGATGAATTGTAAAGGTGTGTAAATCTATCAATGAGATTTAATCTCATGATAGGAGGAAAGTAAAGAGGTACCTTTACCTTTGCAACTTTCTTCTTCACATCAGTGAATATTCGTTTATTCTGCATAACAGATGGCACAATTTGCATACTAGTAATATCTAGGTTAGGAATCAGATAATTTGCAATCATCATCAAAAACCTAGTATAATTATATTTTATTTTTATAACTAGTTTTAAATTTAGCTATCAAGTTATGCAGAATTAACAGCCCTAGATTTATGTGCCTATCATACAAAACACTATATGCAATTTGTTGAGTAAGTGTAGCGATGACATCATAACCACTGCATTTAGAAGTGAATGCTTTAGTAATAATATCAAAAAATAAAGACCACTCCTGCCTAAGGTGAGGTCTAGATATGGATCCTACTGATGCAATATCTGTATTATAGTGTAGATTATGAAACATATCTAGAATTTCCTCATCAGAGGCAGTTTGGTCATATGCATTATGTACAAGTAAATGCAAAGCATTACTGACTACAACATGATCAATAGTATAAATAATATTATCATAACTAAAGTTTACCGCAGGAGAGTCATCACTCTCATCCTGGATTTCAGCAGTGGACCATATAGTTGTGATGATTTCAGCGGCTTGAGTAGGAGCTTCATAAATGGCATATGACAGAGAAGATGTTTGTAGAAAATCTACAAAAGGGTGATACTGTGCTTCGAATTCATTCTTGTTGGAGACTCCAGCATGATTGGTTTTGATGAAGTTGAAGCCGCCGAACTTGAAGCACACTGTCTTGGATGCCATTGTTGATATTTGTGAAAATCTTGAAGAGATTCTTTGCAAAGAGGTTAAATCGCACATATATGAGAGAGAAAGTTCTTTAAGTGAGTGAAATTGCAGTTTTGTTTGATTTGTGTTTGAATAAAGTATTAGAAACGTTTGCAATTCCAAAGATAGTGAACGGTTTTTGATTGTGGGTCCATGAGTAACTACCAATATACCCTTATCAGAGATTGCCCTAGTCTCGGTTGTGTTCACTCATCACAGACTAATATTAGCTGGTCTCGAATAAGTTATTTTTAACTAGTCAGAGATTAATTAAAAACAACTATCATGGACTAATTTTAACTAGTCTCCGATAGGTAATTTTTAACTAGTCCGAGACTAATTAAAAACAACTATCAGGGACTAATTTTAACTAGTCTCCGATAGGTTATTTTTAACTAGTCAGAGACTAATTAAAAACAACTATCAGGGACTAATTTTAGTCTCTCACTCAAATTTCTTCAGAGACTAAATTAAAGCTAGTCTCTGCTTCAATTGTATTTTCTTAGTTATCCAACAATCAATGAGATGATTATTAGCTACAAAGATTCTGTTTGTTTATAACAGTTACATCCAGAAATTAAATTCTAGCTTCTAAAACTCTGTCCTTCAAGAACAAATTCAATCTAGAAATTAAACTCTAGCTTCTTATTGCTTTAAAAACTTGGTTTCTAAGGTTTTACTCAATTTTTAGAAGCATAATTCAACATACCTAATTCATAGACTGACCTAGTGAATGTAGGTTCATCTCAAGGCTTTGTGAATATGTTAGCAAGTTGCTTATCTATTGTAACGCAGTGCAATTCAATGGTTCCTTCACTAGCATGTTCTCTAATGAAGTGATACCTTATATCTATATGTTTTGTTCTTGAATGTTGTACTGGATTTTCAGTTATTGCTATGACACTTGTGTTATCACAATAAATAGGAATCTTGGATAGAGACATACCATAGTCTAGGAGTTGATTTTTGATCCACAGGATTTGAGCACAACAACTCCTAGCTGCAATGTATTCAGCTTCAGCCGTTGAGGTTGACACTGAATTTTGTTTCTTGCTAAACTAAGAAACAAGTCTGCCTCCAAGAAATTAGCAGGTTCCACTTGTGCTTTTTCTGTCAAGCTTACATCCTGCATAGTTAGCATCTAAATAACCAATTAGTTTAAAATCTGATTCTTTAGGATACCATAACCCAAGGTTTGAGGTACCCTTTAGATATCTGAGTATTCTTTTAACAACCATTAAATGTGACTCTTTTGGATCAGCTTGAAATCTTGCACATAGACTTGTGGCAACCATTATATCAGTTCTACTTGCAGTTAGATATAAAAGTGAGCCTATCATGCCCCTATAGCTAGTTATATCAACTTTCTTTCCTTTAGCATCCTTATCTAGCTTAGTGGTTGTAGCATTGGGTGTTTTTACAGATGCACAGTCAACCAGATCATATTTTCTTAGTAAGTCCTTAATGTACTTTGACTGACTAATAAAGATTCCATCAGTTGACTGTTTTATCTGTAGACTTAAGAAAAATGTTAACTCACTCATCATACTCACTTCATATCTAGACTGCATTAATTTTGAAAATCTTTCACATAGTTTTTCATTTGTAGAACCAAATATGATATCAACCACATATATTTGCACAAGTATTAAATCAGAACCTTGTTTTCTATAAAAAAGTGTTTTATCTATGATACCTCTAACAAATTTATTTTCAATTAAAAACTGAGAGAGTGTATCATACCAAGCCCTGAGTGCTTGTTTTAAGCTATAAAGTGCTTTATTTAACCTATAGACATGATTTGGAAACTTGGGATCTACAAAACCTGGTGGTTGTTCAACATAGATCTCTTCTTCCAACTTTCCATTCAAGAAAGCACTTTTGACATCCATCTGGTACACCTTGAAGTTTTTATAGGCTACATATGTCAAGAAAATCCTTATTGCTTCAAGTCTTGCAACTGGTGCAAAGGTTTCTTCATAGTGAATTCCTTCTTCTTGAGAATAACCCTTTGTTACCAGTCTTGCTTTATTCCTTGTTATTGTACCAGCTTCATCTAATTTGTTTCTGAAGACCCACTTGACACCAACTATTGATCTATTCCTTGGTTTGGGCACCAATCTCTAGACTTTATTCCTTGTGAATTGGTTTAATTCTTCCTGCATGGCTATTACCCAGTCAGGATCTTGAAGTGCTTCTTCAATTTTCTTTGGCTCAATTTTTGACAGAAAACTAAGATAAAGACATTCATTTTGTGTTGCACTTCTTGTCTTGACTCCTTCCTCTATATCTCCAATAATTAAATCTGGTGTATGATCTCTTAACCAAGGTCTTGCAGGAGGCAGATTTAATCTTGAAGACAAGGTTTCATTTTCAAGATTGACATTGTCCAATCTAGTTGTTGGACCAGAGACTGCTCCCCCTAAACCAGTGACTTCTTCATTATTTGTGAGAACCCAATAATTCAAAAGTAAAATTTTGAGGGTTATTTATGAATTTTTCGTCCAGTAAATATTTTTTTTACAGTTACGTGTACGTAAGGATTACGTAATTCATTACGCACACGTTCATTAATAATTATAACGAATGTTATATTTTTAATTATTGCGAGACAATAAATTGTGACAAGATATTTATTTTAAATTTACTAGATGCTAATTTTGATAATAATTTTATAAACGCATTTTTTTTATTTCGCCGAGGCGGATTAATTTTTGGGTTAATGCAATAAATAAATGCATAACCATTAAAAATGTAAATTAGTGAGTAAATAAATTTTTACTAATTACTCCTATGGTAAATAATTAATTTACATCAGTTACAAATGTTAATTACCATGCAATTAGTATGCAATTAATTAAGGATTTAAAATTTGAAATTCAAAATTCAATTAGTGCATTTATTAGATACTAATTTGCTCCTTGATTATCTTCCTAGCTTTGTTAGTAAAATCATTACAGCATATTCACTAAACATATTTCACAAACTCTCTCAAAAATTCGGAGCATTGTTCTTCATCTCTAGCAAGAATTTGAAAATTTTCATTTCAAGCTTCTAAGAGATAATTATACTGCACTTTTATTTTTACGTCAAATAATTTTTTTGATTATACCACTGTGAAGATAATATTTTTCAGTATGATTTTCATATATTGCACTTGTTCATATCATCTATATACTGAGAGATATTAATTTTTGAGGTTTAATCAAAATCTTAATAAAAAAAAACCCTTTAGCGACGGCTGTTTAATCTTTAGCCACGGTTTATTCATAATACTTAGAACCCTTGAACCTGAAACTTTGAATCGAGATTTTGGCCGATGTAGTTCGTGGTAATTCAAATAGTTTATATCAATATGTTTCTGCACTTGTTAGGATCATTTTTCCTCAAAAAATTTGAGAAATGATCAAGTATTCGATTATATAAAGTTCGGCCAAAAATCTTATATATGTCCGAAACTTTAAATCGATCTAGCATGCGTTATAGTTGATGAAAATTGAAATTGATTGCATGTATGAGTTCCTTGAGATCTCTAGATTCGTTTCCATGTATAGATCGATCTAAATGGACTCAAAATGGCCATGAACGGCCACACGCGTAAGCCCGCCAGCGATAATGGCGAAGCTTGCTCCGGCGGCCTTCAACGGCTGTTTCCACGTTTTTCGGCGATGGCAAGCCGTCTAGGGGGGTATTCGCCTATGTATATCAACACGGTGGTGCTTTTTCCTTCGATCCGTGTGTGTGTGAGAGAGAAACGGCGATGGAAGGTGGCGGGGCTGCCGGAGTTCTTAGCCGGAATCTGCAGAAAGTGCAGAATCCGATGAAGGTGCACTAATCCGACCCGGATGACCCGACTCGGTCCGAGTTTGACCCGGATTCGACCCAGTTTTAACCCGGTTTGACCCAGATTTCAAAATAAAATTTTTTACTTTGATCCAATAAATTTTACCCACTTGATTTTAAAATTTCAGCCCATTTTGAAAATTATTTTTGACCCAATCAAAGTTTTCAAAAATAAAATAAACACTTACATATTTTTTTTAAAGTATTATTAAATAATTTTTAAATGATTAAATATTAATTATTATTTAATTAAAGTAATTAAATAATAATTAATAAATGAATTTTAAATGATTAAATATTAATTATTATTTAATTAAATGAATTTTAAATGATTAAATATTAATTATTATTTAATTAAAGTAATTAAATAATAATTAACAAATGATTTTTAAATATTTAAATAAATTATTTAAACTAAGATTTAATTAAGAAATAATTCTTAATTAATTTAAGACCAATTATTATTTAATTAAAGCAATTAAATAATAATTAATGAATAATTTCTAAATGATTAATAATAATAATTTAAAGCTTAAGTTGATTAATTAATAGTTATTAATTAATTTAAGGCCTCCTATAATTAATTTAAATTATCAAGGACCTACGAGTGACGTTTAACCAAGTCCACTAATCTCTCGGACTTCGATTCGGTTCCAACCGAATCCCAATATTACGAGTGACGACATAAGTAGTTAAGTATAGACTTGAGAATTTCATTAACACTTCGCATGAACATTTATCATGTGTATTTAAGTGGAGATTTCTCATATTATTATCTGTAGATGTTTTACAGAATTTTCTGCTTTCACGAGTTATTAAACGTGAGCATTCTAAGGACCAAAGGCAAGTATACATTCAATCTTATGTTTATTTCAAGATAACGCATGATCACTTGTTTCGATATGCGTATGATATGTTATGAAATGATATGCATGTACATATCTCTTTTATATTCATGACAAATATGTTTCCAAATGATTTATATTTCAAACTAATGCGTATAATCAATTCTTCGATATACGTACATGATATTGATATTATGTTGATATTTATTCAAAGTTAAGTAACGTATGATCATTCGATCCGATGTACATGAAAAAATATTGTACTAGTTACAAGTACTTCTTGGGCGGTTATTAGCTATTTAAGTTCGCTAATACGTCAAAGTAAACTCTATACGGATATAGAAGCCTTATTCTTTACCTCTTACTTGAAAAGTATATCCGTGTGGGTAAACTAACGGTTACGTGGATGCATATGCCTGGCATCCCGTGCCCATTATGGATAGGGAACGGAAACCGAGGCATTGGTAACCGAACCCTTGCAGACAAATTTTTTTGCATTGACTACGTATGTCATTATGGTTAAGTCAGACGATCAGGTTGGCCATTTGATATAACGTTTGATTTAAGATAGTTCTTAAGGGCACCTGCGCCAAACAGACGGTGTTAAGAGTTCTTAAGGGCACGTGCGCCAAACAAACAGTGTTATAAGGCGCATGTGGTTTATTCAAGATTCCTCCAAGAAAAGGGTCAAATCCCTCGCTATCACTCTGGGACCCTAGAAACTATTTTCTTCTATATTATTCGGAGGTGTTGGACATTGTTTTCGTCCAACCTCATAAACACTTAAACCATTGTTTTCTATCGTTCAAGCTTACCCAAATACTATCGAATATATACTTGCTGAGCGTAAATCGCTCATGTTGCTATGATTATAATTTTTGCAGGTTATGGCGAGACGACCGATGCGTCTCATAAGGGAAAAGAAAAAATGGAATTCTGAGAGCTTCTTGATATCCCTCCTATGGATGGCTTTCAAGGGTAGGGTGAAGAGGGAGAAGATTATAGAAATGTTTAGACTTTAAGGCCGGTGTGGGCCCTATTTTAAGACTTCCGCTGTATTAAATACTCTTTAATGGATAATGTAATAGAGATTCGTTATTTATCTCTTATTTAATGTTATGCGTGCTTGGATGTATTAATTATCTTTTGTCAATTATTGATGGTGCCCGAAATCTGTTTTATGATTTTTGGGGCCGTCACATTATTAGCTCCCCCTAAACTATTTGTCTCATCTTGACTAACTACTTCAGTAGTCTCTGGTGTTTCATTAGTCTCTGATTGTGCACTTATATTACCAGTCCCTTGTGTTTCATTAGGTGCTAATACTCTAGTTTCTGATGTAGTATTAATCCTTGGTACTTCATGCACAACCGTTAACTCCCCCTCACTAATCAAAGGAACATAGTCATCTAGGAGTAATTCTTCAATCTCTGATGGATCTATCCATGCATCCAATTCATTTTCAAATCTGAGAGGTTCATGCAATCCTTGTCCAATCATTCCTGGAATCTTGCTATCATCAAAAACAACGTGAATGGATTCCACAATGACCTTTGTTCTTAGATTATACACTCTATATGCCTTTCTTGATAGAGAGTAACCTAAGAAAATTGCTTCATCTGATTTGCTATCAAATTTTCTTCTTGTTTTTGATGAATCTCTCAGCACAAAGCACTTACAACCAAACACATGCAGAAACTTGAGAGTTGATTTTCTCCCAGTCATTAACTCATAGGGTGTTTTGTTATAAGTCTTATTGATCAAAGACCTATTCTATGTAAAGCAAGCAGTATTAATTGCTTCTTCCCAAAAATAGGTTGGAAGCTTTGACTATTATAACATTGTCCTTGCTGCTTCAATAAGGGTTCTATTTTTTCTTTCAACAACTCCATTTTGTTGAGGAGTTCTTGGAGCTGAGAATTGATGAGATATCCCTTTTTCAGTGTAGAATTCATTTACATGAGAATTTTTGAATTCTATTCCTCTATCACTCCTTATAACCCTTACTGTTTTTCCTGACTCAATTTCTATTTTCTTGATATGGTCAATAATTATCTAAGTAGCTTCATCTTTTGAGTGAAAGTATTTTACCCAAGTATACCTTGTGTGATCATCCACTATAACCAAAGCATATATGTTTCTTAATATTGACATCACATTCACTTGACCAAATAAGTCCATATGTAATAACTGTAAAGGGACAGTGATTGATGTTGCAGGTTTGCTCTTGAATGACACACTTCTTTGTTTTCCTTTCTGGCAAGAATCACACAACCCTTCTTGTGTAAATTCCAATTGAGGAATGCCAGCTACCAATCCTTTTCTCACCAAATTGTTGATGTTTTTGAAGTTTAAGCGGGAGAGCTTCTTATGCCAAAACCAACTTTCATCAGTTGAGGCTTTGCTATAAAGGCATGTGACTTGATCAGTGGAAGAAATTAGATTTGAAGTGTACAAATTTCCTTTTCTTTTCCATGTCAATATCACATTTCCAGATTCCTTGTCACACACCTGGCATTGATCTTCTTTGAAGGTGACATAGAATCCTCTATAACATAGTTGACTCACACTTAACAGATTATGCTTTAAGCCATCAACTAGTGATACTTCAGTGAAGATGACATCACCATGCTCAACATTGCCATAGCCCTTTGTATGACCTTTGCTGTCATCTCCAAAAGTTACCTTAGGGCCACTCTTTTCTTCATACTGTTTAAGTAGAGACTTGTCTCCTGTCATATGTCTTAAACATCCACTGTCCAAGAACCATGATTTTTTCTTTTTTCCTTGCACAGTAAGAATAACTAGTTAGAAATTTTTGGAACCCTGATTTTCTTGGGTCCTTTCTCACTAGTTTTAGAATCAAGACTTAACTCAGATGGAGTTGATTGTACTTTAGATTTTTAACTTTTATTGGACAATCAATAGTCTTGCTTCTTGAAGGTGAGAGACTGCCAAGTTTAGCATTTTCACAATTATTGCAAAGATGGTTAGATCTTTTTATAGGTAATTTTTCTTTGTTTATCTTTGATGATGCAGTCTCTACCATAGGAATTCTATTTTTACTCCTACAATATATAGCTATGTGATTGGGATTTCCACATATGTGACATGTTTTTCTAGGAGCATTAGGCATTCTTGCATAATTAGTATATTTATTGATGCCTATTTTTCCATTCCTTTTCCTTTTTCCACTGCTAGACTCCACTGACTTTTCAACCTTAGACTCAGTAAGATTTTCCAATTTTTTGTTTAATTGTGTCTTTGTCATGAATCCTATATTCAATCTTTTGCTTTCACTCTTTTCAACAGTATTCACTGAATTTTGATCATTTTTTATAACTGCAGTGACATGTTGACTTTGAGTGTTGATAACCTTAGGTTCAATGACTGGTGAGACAAAATTAATTTTTTTAATGAGAATTGGCTTGTTAGTCATAGAGTTAGCAGCTTCAATTTTTTCTATATCTGGTTTTGTTTCTAGAAACTCATCATATCCTAAACTAGATTTTTGACCAACCATTTGATTTTCTACCAAGTTTGAAAGCCTTTTAGAGGATTGATTCCATTATTTTATCTTAGCCTGTTCATTTTCAAGTTGTTCGACTAAGTAATATTCTCTCTTTTTCAAAGCATCTATCATGTGATGAGCTTTATTCAGTTCTGACTTGATAGTATCAAATTGTATTTGCCTCTCTTCAAGAAATCTATTTCTTTTCAAGAGTTGGTCACGTGATTCTTTAACTTTAGCATGTTCAATGGTTAATGATCTAAAACTAACATGCAAATCAGACATATCTTTTTCTATGCTTTTTATACTAGATGTGCCAATTAAATTAAGCACATTAAAATTCTGAATTGCATCACATACCTTAGTAGAATCACTTGGCTCATCAGTTTGAACCATCAAGGCAAAGTTGACAATTTCTTCCTTAGAGTCATTGTCAATCCAATCTTTGCCTTCAGTAATCAAGGCTTTGCTTTTTGATTTAAACCTATTATCAGCAAGATCATTCCCTGATTTTCTGTTCTTATCATCCTTAGATCTATCTATAGATCTAGGCTTCTTGCACTCATTGGCAAAGTGCCCTATCCCATCACAATTAAAACATCTTATCTTCTTCTTGTCAAAGGTCACAATTTGACCTTCTCGTTTTGGGTTAGGCTTCCTTGATGATTTTCTCCCTTTTCTGCTAGCTCTAAATTTTTTGAATTGCTTCACCATGAAAGCCATGAATTCCTCCATATCATCATCAGTGTTTGATTCTGTTTCTTCATCAGTCGAGCTTGCAGTGTCGGTTTCATTATCAAGCTCCTCATGAGACTTCTTTGTCTCAACCATTAGTGCAACTCCTTTGTCCCTGCCATGCAGCTTTTGTCTTTGCTCTATTTCTAGTTCATAAGTCTTTAGATTTCCATAGAGCCTATCCTAAGTGAGAATATCCAAATCATGAGCTTCCCTTACTGCAGTTGTTTTTGGATCCCAGCTTGGTGGGAGATCCCTTATGAATTTGGTATTAACATCTTCATTGTCATAGGACTTTCCAAGTATTTTCAGATCATTGAGCAAAGCATTGAATCTATCATAAACTGATGTTATTAATTCACCAGGCTTTGCTTGAAAGAATTCATATTGTTGTGTTAACAATGACCTTTTATTCTTTCTTACTTGGTCTGTCCACTCACATAGGACTTTGATGGTGTCCCAGATTTGTTTTGATGTTGTGCAGTTGATAATGCTTGTGAACATATTTTTATCCAATCCATCGTAAAGTATGTTTATCACTTTAGCATCCTTCAACACTTGTAACTTGTCTTCATTGGTATAGTCACTTTCTGTAGCAAGTTCAAAGTGTTTAGGAATAATTGTTCATTCCACAGTTTTTTAAGAAACAAATTTCCTTGATTGATAGGGACCCTTCTCAATCTTATCAATGTATTCGGGATCTGTTGGCCTTAAGTGCATATACATCTTTTGTTTCCAGATTGGATATTCTTCTCTTTTTAAAACTGGAATTTTGGTTCCACCATCACAACTTCCTGCATATGCCATTATGTTGGAGCTGCTTCCTTCAACATTGGTCATCTCTGGATCTTGTTAATTGAAATATATCAATTAATATGCTCTGATACCAATTGTTGTCCCAGTGAAATAGCCTAGAACTTGTAGACGG
>CM025788.1:19238061-19264501 GCA_014636745.2 Centella asiatica
CCCCCCCCTACAAATACTTGAGCCTATTTTGTTCTAACAATTTCATGTAGTCTGTTCAACCACATGAAGCCACGAGGAGCTATAGACGAGCAAATGAGATTAAAAGCATTTCCATTTTCTCTGGCTGATCTGGCGAAAAATTGGTTGCTTTACTTACCTCCGGGATCCATAAGAACTTGGGATCAGTTGAAGAAACAATTCTTAGAAGAGTACATTCCAGCATCAAAAGCGGCAAACATAAGGAAGGAAATATGTTGTCTTCGACAATTTTCTAACGAGTCCCTGTATGAATATTGGGAAAGATTTAAGCAATTGTGTGCTAGTTGTCCTCAACACCAGATTCCTAAGCAATTGCTCATTCAGTACTTTGATGAGGGATTGCAAAAAATGGAAAGAAATATGATTGATGCTGCTAGCGGGGGCGCATTGGTGAATAAGACTCCCACAGAAGCTAGAAACCTGATTTCTAGCATTGCCAAGAATGCAAGACAATATGGAACTAGACAAGATAGTGCAACACACAAGGTCAATGAGGTAAGCATTCTTTCTAATGACCCTGAATTTAAAGAATTAAAATCTCTTGTGCAAGGTTTGGCGATCATGATGGGACAACAAAGTCAAGCTAGACCATGCGGCCTTTGCAGTAAGCTGGATCATCCAATGGACATGTGTCCCACTCTATAGAAGACCCAAATAAGCATGTTAATGCTGTAAGCGGATTTCTTGGACCACCCCAAAGGAGGTACGATCATTACTCAACCAATTATAATCCAGGGTGGAGAGATAACCAGAATTTTAACTATAGACAACAAGGTTTCCAACAACATCAGCAACCTAACATACAACAATATGCACCACCTTCCAATCAAGCATCATCGTTTACACCAGGTATGTCTGTGGAAGACATGGTTAAAAGTTTATCGGCTAATATGCAAGCATTTTTGACTCGTGAACAATCACGAGAACAAGAAGGTCTTACACATGAACAGAATACACAATCTAGCATTCAGAACTTGGAGAGACAAATTTCCCAAATAGCTACATCACTACACCGATTGGAAGCTGCAACAAGAAAACTTCCATCCCAACCAAAAATAAATCCAAGGGAGAATGTTAGTGCTTTGAACCTTAGGAGTGGGAAAGAACTTTAAGTACCAGACCTAAAAGCAAAACATCTGAAGAACCTCATACAGAAGCCGAGAAACATGGAGATGACCTTTATACACCATCTAAGGAGGTAAATACTGCACCGAACAAATCTAAATCAAACATTCTGATTCCTCCTCCTTTTCCTGGCAGGTTAGCAAAGTCTAAGAAAGGGGATAATGAGAAAGATATCTTGGAAATCTTCCGCAAGGTTGCAATTAATATCCCTTTGTTAGATGCCATTGGTCAAATTCCTAGATATTCTAAGTTTCTCAAATCAATGTGCTCTAAGAAAAGGATGCCTAACACTGAAGGTAAGGTTTTTGTGAATGAAAATGTCTCTGCAGTCATTCAAAGGAAGCTACCACAAAAATGTGAGGATCCAAGTATGTTTTCTATTTCATGTGTGATTGGAACTAGGTTGATAAAATCGGCTATGCTTGATTTAGGAG
Organism: Centella asiatica; assembly: GCA_014636745.2. Taxonomy (NCBI): domain Eukaryota; kingdom Viridiplantae; phylum Streptophyta; class Magnoliopsida; order Apiales; family Apiaceae; genus Centella; species Centella asiatica. Next base: position 19,239,660 of record CM025788.1, read on the forward strand.
CTTCAATTAATGTCATGTCTTTGTCACTTTTTAATGAGTTGAACATTGGGTCTATGAAGAGTACAAATGTTATAATTCAATTGGCTAATAGATCCATAATCTATCTTGAAGGGGTAGTAGAAGATGTTCTAGTTAGTTGTGACAAACTCATTTTTCCTGCTAATTTTTACATATTAGACATGAGTGATGCACATGCTTCTAATTCTGCAATTGTTTTGCTAGGTAGATCATTCATAAAAACTACTAAAACCAAGATTGATGTGGATTTAGGTACTTTTACTTTTGAGATTGATGGTGAAAAGGTCACCTTTAATATGTTTGATGCTATGAAGTACCCAAATGATACAGAGTCTTTCGCTTGTGTTAGCATGATTGAGACTTTAGTTCAACAAGATTTTGAGCATAATTTTGTGAATGATGAGTTGGACTATGTGCTTAAGCATAGTGTAAAGTAGAGAGATGTTCACATAGAAACAAATGAGGACATCAGGAATGCTCTTATGGCACTTCATGCACTTTAGGAACTGCCTCCCAAGTTAGTCAACCAAGGTTTTGATTTACCTATTACTCACGAATGAATTATGCCCTCTGTTGAACAGGCAACAAAGGTCGAATTGAAGACTTTACCAAGTCATCTCAAGTATGCCTACTTGGGAGAAGATGAGACCTTGCCTGTAATCATCGCCAATGACTTGTTAAAGGTTCAAGAAGATAAATTGTTGCAGGTTTTGAAGATTACAAGACAACCATACGATGGACCTTAGTAGATATCAAGGGAATTAGCCCATCAATTTGCATGCATCGCATTATGCTTGAACCAGATTCGAAACCGACACCAGAATTAGAACTCAAGAAGTTGTCGAATTATCTCAAGTACTTGTTTCTAGATGGAGGAGGAACACTATTGAAGATCATCTCCAACAAACTAAAGCCTCTACATGATGAGAAATTGTTCTGAATTTTGATGGATAACATTAATGCAATGAGATTGATTTTCATATCTCCCTTTGTTCGGTTTCGCAGTAACACTTCTTCACACGCTCACTTTTCAGGGAAGTCGATCTTTACTTATTCTTATCAATTTGCTTTCTTGAATATGAGTTTTTAATTGATACATTGAGGACAATGTATTGTTTAAGTGTGGGGGAGGATTTTGGACATTTACTTATTTGTTTTATGCTTTACATTTGTTACTTAGTTTGTGTTTCTTTTATTGAAAAAAAAAATCAGAGTCATGAGTTATTATTTGAAGTTTCTTTAGATTATTATGATAGTAATAAATTTTATTTTTGAAGTGTGTGAAACGGATAACTCTCATTACTAGCTTGTGTGTAATTATGTTTAGTTTATATTACATAGTTGAGTCACTTTTGTTAGGTTTAGCACTTCAAATCTTGAGATTTGTTCCTAGTTCCTTTTAATTAATCTTTTTGTGATCTTACTCACTTATTCACTAGTTTAAATCATTGAGATTACTAAAGTGGACTTAATTTACGTAATTGATCTTATTTTCTCATGACTTTGTATCTTCTTGTGTCGGGAGTAGCTAAGAGATGACTTTACTTTTATTCTTTTCTCCTTATTCTTTGAGTGAGTTATGTTGCAATGTTGAGCATGCAAAAAAAAATATATATATATTGTTGAAAGCTTTAAGTCTCGGTTGTGGCCTTTGTTTCTCGAGCAAGTAGGCCCTAGAGGATTGTCTTAACACCTAGCGCCCTAGGGTCCCTAGTGGGTCTGGGAGTCATTGGTTTAAAAGCTCGCTACATGGGTAACATAGAAAGCAATAAACCAGACATTGCACGAGCTTGAAAGAAAAAAATGTGTGTAATTAAATTCTATTCTTGGTGTGTGTGAGTTATGTTTTCTAAGGTCATTTTGATTGCATTCCCTTAGGCTGAAGATACTTAGGATGATTTACGAGAAATAAGATGTAACTAATTCTAAGAAGATAAAGTATCTAATTTAGTGTCAATATGTTTTTAAGCCGGTACGCAAGCACTTAATGCACAAGATCACTTCTTGATTCTTTATAAATAGAGTATGGGATATTGATTAAGTGGAGAAGTTTTTCTTCTAACTCTTGTTGATTTGCTATGTGTATTTAACTAATATAAATTGCATATTTGTTAAAAATTGAGAGTTGTTTATTTTGTGTCCTTCAATTATTTAATTTATTGTGTGTCATAGTTATCTAAATCAATTTAAGTAATTGTTTCGTGACGATGATAAGTTTTGATGAATTTTGTGGGTATATTCACTGCAAACCCTCACGAGACACAACTCGTCCACTATGGGGAACCATAGGGGTTTAAAGGCTTTTGCATACGCTAAATGCAATCGTGATGCCTACGAAAGTGTGTGTCAGTATTTTATTTTATCTTTTATTTCTTGAGTTTGATTTGCCCGAGGATGTGCAAAGTCTAAGTGTGGGGGAATTTGATAAGTCATAATTTGATCACGTCTTTTATTGTCATTTTCATGTTCTTAAATATTATCTATGCTTATTTTGTGTGTTTTGAGTGTTATTTACCTTTAGGAATGCAAAATGGAGCAAAAAGCAAAAAAGTATTTAAAAAGCAGAAATCAGTGTTGAATATGACATAAGGCGTGGACACACTTTGTAGGAAGTCATAAGCTATCCCTGAAGGCTTTTGTATGGGATTTTGAGTCAAATTAGGAAATTTAATATCTATGTAATCTTTTAAGTTGTAAACTCTTAGCCACGTTTTTAGAGTAATAAAACCTTATTTTATCATATTTGTAATAGGAAAAGAGTTTTAGATTTATTCTCCAAGTAAGGAATGAAACCTATATGAGATCAACTTCTTCCTTATTTAAGGAGATAATTCTACAACCCTAGAGAGGACTTTCGGGCATTGAATTTTCCAGCAACTTTATTCTCTCTGGTATCTATTCTTCATCTATTATGTGCGGCTAAGTCTCTTTTCTAGTTGAAGGTTTATTGAAACCTTGATTCTATGCAATTGTGAGATCAAATTGCTTCGTATTCTCATGTTTTCTTAAGTATTTATTTAATTTCTGTTCTTATTGTTAATGGTTGATTTGGTTTAATTGAACAAGGGCCCGTGTTTGATTATTCTATATTGGTCTACGACTATTTAAAATGGCAAATCCGAAATTGTTTGTTTAGTTTTAATAAGTGGCAATCAACTTCTTAGACTGCCTAAGTAAGCAGCTAATGCATGTTGTGGAATTAAATAATCCAATTTAAATAAATCCGCTTGTGAATTTGTTGGTTGGAATTGAGTTCCTTTAGATTTGAATGTTGTCGGGATATTACAATCCTACGAGCTTCTCTAGAGATTGTCTTCTGATTAGGTAGTAATTAACGATGTTTTCCCAGTGAGATAGCCGAGAACTTGTAGAAAGGGTTTTGAATAAAAGTTCTTTGAATTCTTTTTGATTGCTTGTTCTTCAAGAAATCAATTATTACTTGCGGAAATAAAGAACAAGAATTCAAGTTAATTTATAAACAATTGCTTTTATTGATTTTAACAATTGATTACAAATTCTAACAATCACAACAATATGATCGTCAGCTTCTTTTCTTTTATGTATAGTAAAGATACAAAACTATGAATTCTATACAGCTTCGAATTACAATTCTGTAAACCTAATTACAGCTTCTAAAATTGAATTACTCAGTTTCCTATTCTAAATCAATAATGATTCAGCTTCCTTATTTGAATCAAACACGATCTTTCCTTTTTGATTAGGAACAGATTTCTGGTTAGTTTCCTTACCAGCTACGTCTTCAATAATATCTTGATCTACATGGAAGACATTCCTTATTCAATTCGAACTCTGTATCTCATCAGGGAATAAGTCACGACTAGTCCCTAACAGCTTCAGTCTTTAGTCCCTGATCGCTTAGTCTCTGGTCTTTTAGTCTTTGATTAGGTTGTGTAGTCTCCGACAGAGTTATTAGTCTCCTATGCTTTAGGCTTAGTCTCTGATGACGTCAGCTTAGTTTCTGATGCTCTAGACTTAGTCTCTGATGACGTCAGCTTAGTCTCTGATGCACTAAGCTTAGTCTCTAATGATGTAAGCATTAGTCTCTGACACTTTATCTTTAATCTCCGATGACGTAAGCAATAGTCTCCAATAGGCAAAATCTTTAGTCTCTGACAAGTTTTCCTTAGTCTCTGATAAGCCTTTTTGTAAACTCTAACGAATCAAATACACACTTTGACTTGTTGAAGCTTTGATACAACTTTCCAGCAATTACTTACAATTAAAGAATGAATCTATCTCTTTATAAAGAATAAATAAATTACAACCAAAGAGATAACTACTAGCTACAAAACTTTAGTGTTACTATTTAACACTTTCTGTACATTTGTATAACTAAGTAATCTAAAGACAATCATCATCAAATGTTATAAAATCTAACAATCTCCCCCTAATTATGAATATCAGAATGATAGGCATAATTTCAAGGTTGATGATGATGTCAAAACTCAAAATTACAAGTATTACTTAGAAAAAGAATAAGGAATTACTAACTATAAATGTACCTGAACTAAGATCTTTGATCTTAAACTCAGCTTCACCAAGACTCAAGTTTAAATCCTATAAGTCTGGCTTCAAAAAAAATTACAGTTTATTTAACAACCAACATACCTCCAACTTCAACAACTTTATTTCCTATTTTTCCTCAGCACTTCCAGCCTTTCTATCAACAGCTTCCTTAGAATAATCTTTGTTTCTTCTTATGCATTCTTGAGAAGACTGATAAATCCTTCAATATGTCTTTCAGTTACACTGTTGATAACTCTATTATAGTTGAAGAAAACTTTCTCTCCATGGAAAGTCTCATACCATAATCCAAGAGGCTTAGGATCAACTTCTGGCATTGTGTCCAAGTTAAGTTTCATCTTCATCACCTTCTGGATTTGGCTTCGAAAATCCTTGTTGAGATCAGAAGTCTCAAGCACTACAGTCAGCAACCACTCCAAATTTTCTTTAGTTTGTCCCTCCAAGGCTGGCCTCACAAATTTTAAAGACTCTCCATCTTTTAAAAAGACATGACGCAGTTCTTTATTATTTTTACCCTTGATCAAGTGTATATACTTTGTACTCCTTTTCAGGGCTTTGATAATTTCTTCTGTGCTAGCCATCTCAACATTATAAGATTTCCTTGATGGAACTGTTCGTGGCTTTGTTGGTCCACTCATAGCCACTAAGGTAGTCTCGGTTGGCCTTGGAGATTCTTGAGATGCAGGCTTCTTGATAGATTCTTTAGTCACAGGTTTCTTTGCAGATTCCTGGACCAAAGATCTTCTGTTTGATTTCTTCTCTGCCTCTTCTATCTCCTTATTCTTCTTTTTGGTGATGGCTGCTTTCTGTGCACTTAATCTTCTTGCAGAGATTTTCTTTTTCTTTGCCTCCTCTTCCTCCCTTGCTGCTGCCATGTCCTCCTCCTCTTGTAGTTTCTGAGCTAGTAAAGCATCAGCTTCAATTAGTTTATGCTCTTGAGGATAAACTAACTCTAGTTTCCCATCCACTATCAATTCAACTAGACTAGGAAAGTGAGCAGTCTTCATGGCATCCCCCAATAGTTTGGGTTGTCCTGGTTGAGAAAAAATTTGATTCTTTGGTTTTTTAACCATGACTCCCTTTCCTTTATCTTTGTGAGTACTTGGGGCTATTGTAGTGGAAGGAGGAGCTGCTGAAGGAGCTACTGTTGTTGTTGCTGGTATTTTTGTTGGTGGTGGTGGTTGTTTTGTTGTTGTTGATTTTGTAGCTGCTTCAAGATCAGAATGTTTCTTCAAAATTCTGTCCATCATTGCCTGCAATTCTGCATCAAGGACTGGAACAGATTTTGATTGCGGTTTTGGTATAGGAACAGGTTTGGAATGACCACTCTCCCCCTTTTTGACATCAGCATCGTGAGGTTGAGAGGAGGTAGCCAAGTGTGGAATTGCCTGTAGCAAGAGTTGTTCCATTCGATCTTGTTTGTGAAGGAGGAGTTGGACATTGGATTCAAGGACTTGAATTCGATTGTCAGTCTTGGACTTGTCTTGGATGATTGTATCAATTGAAATGATAGTCCTCCTTGGCAAGTGTCCTTCATAGGACCTCCTTATCTTTTCTGTTTCCAACTCCATCATTTCCTCCATCCTTTTAACTGCACCATTTATTCCAATAACCAAGAAGTGGTGAAACTTTGTATGTTTCTTATCCACCTTGGTTACTTCTTCTAGTATATCCTTGAGGGATGGTCCAGCTGCATTTGACCCAATGTTGGTCACATAGTCCTACCTGAGTTGGACAGCTGCATCGTCCAGAGAATTCGTGAAGTTTGCATCAAGCCAAACATCCACATTCTCTTCTTCAATTTCTTCAAGAACAGGTCCATCTGCTAGCCTTGTCTTCAATGCAGAAATATTTTCTTGAGTTTGTTGTAGACCATATAATATTTCAAAGTCTGCATTGGACATTTCTGATAATACATGTAATGCTGCATCCCCTGTTCCGGAGCTTGTCCCAGCTTCTTCTGTTTGGATTGTAATAGAGGGAGCAGAAGAAACTTGAGCTTCTGGTGTGATGGTTTCAACAGGTTTTAAAAATGCACCTGCTGAAAATTTCTCTCTTTTATTTTCTTCAAGGATCTCATCCTTGCTCACACCCTCTCCTTTTGCCTGGGGTTGGACACCCAGCTTCTCTATCTCTCCTTTTTCCAAGCTGTCTAAAGCTTGACTCTCTTGTATGTGTATGTCCTCTCCTTTTTCCAGGTCAGGAGCCTGGCCCTCACTAATTATTCTCAGATTCTCACTCATATGGATATGTACACTATGTCCTAAAGAAATGAGGGGTAAAGGAGAATTACTTGTGACTGCATGGAGAGTGGGTTCCCTTTGTGTTTCTGGGGCTAGGGATCTCTCCATGGAATGAGTTTGAGAGCTTGCCTCGAATATTGGCTCCTCTTGGGAAAAATTAAAAGGATTTGAATTTGTAGTATCAAAAAAATCAAGAATGGGAGAAAAATGAGAAGAATGTACAATTTGGAGTGTTGGTTGTTCCTCCGAAATTGAAAATTGAGGAACATCAATAGATAACTCTGTGTGTGCACTCCTAGTGTCACTCTTTTCTTGTATTTTTTTCTCTCTGTGGTGAACAAGAGGTTGTGCAGACTCTGTACATGTTGTTCCTGGATGAGAACTTTCTTCAATGTCAACATCCTTTTGAGAGGATATGGACAGTTCACTGTTTTTCCGTATATCCTCCATTGCCTTTTGGGAAGCAATGGATTCCTTTTGGCTTAGGGTTATTGCTCTCTTCTTTTTCTGAGGTGCCACCTCAGCTTCTTTATCTCCCTCAGCCTCACTTACTCCCTCAATTATTTTTCTTTTTATTGGGAGCTTTTTGGCTATCTTTGGTTTTGCAACCACAGTCTTTTGGGAGACTGTGGAGGGGGCTAGTGATTGTTGTTGTGAAGTGGTTGGAGGATTAATAGGGATTTGTTGATCAGTATCCTCAAAATTTGACAAAAAATAAAGGTTAGGAAGCCTATCAATGAGAGTAGATCTCATGACAGGAGGGAAAAATAAAGGAACCTTTACCTTTGCAGATTTGTGCTTCACATCAGTAACAATTCTTTTACTCTGCAAAACAGTTGGTAAAACTTGCATGCCAGTAATATTAAGGTTAGGGATTAGATAATATGCAATCATCATCAAAAACCTAGCATAATTAATTTTATTTGTATTACCTGATTTAAGTTTTACCAAAAGATTTTGCAGAATTAAAAGCCCAATGTTTAGATGTCTATTATACAACACACTAAAAGCAATTTGTTGTGTGAGTGTAGTGATAGCATCATAGCCACTGCATTTAGAAGTAAAAGCTTTTGTAATAATGTCAAAGAACAGTGACCACTCCTGCCTTAGATGTGGTCATGTGATAGACCCAACAAAAACAATCTCTGAAGAATAATGTAAATTTTTAAACATAGCAAAAATTTCTTCATCAGAGGCAGGAGAATCAAAGTTTTCATACACAGGTAAATGTAAAACATTATTAACAACAGTATGATCGATATTATAAACAGTATTATCATACCTGAAACTTACCACAGGAGAGTCAGCATCTTCGTCCTGGACAGTAGCAGTGTACCACATAGCCGTGATAACTTCAGCGGCTTGTGTGGGAGCTTCGTATATGGCATAGGAAAGTATGGAGTTTTGAAGAAAATCCACGAAAGGGTGGTACTGTGCTTCAAATTCATGCTTGTTAGCCACCCCTGCATGGTTAGTCTTGATGATATCAAAGTCTCCAAACTAAGCATACTATTTTGGCCGCCATTGAAGAGATCTGTGTGAACTTGTGAAGAAATTCTTTAAAAAAAGGGTTAAATTGCAAAGTATTTGTAGAGAGAAAATAATTTCAAAGCTTGAGAGATTGTGATTGCAAAGGTGTTTGAATTTACTTTTATCAAAGTGTTAGAAACATTTGCAATTCAAAAGATAGTTAGCCGTTTTCGATCGTGGGTATGAGTAACTACCAGATTACCCTCGATCGGAGATTGCCCTAATCTCTGATAGGTTCACTCATAAGAGACTAGGAACAACCTGTACAGAGTCTGCACAACCTCTTGTTCCCCAACAAGAGGAACCACAAAGAGAGAAAATACAAGAAAAGAGTGACACCAGGAGTGCACACACAGAGTCATCTATTAATGCTCCTCAATTTTCAATGTCTGAGGAACAACCAACACTCCAAACTGTACATTCTTCTCCTTTTTCTCCCATTCTTGATTCTTTTGATACTACTAATTTAAATCTTCTTGATTTTTCCCAAGAGAAGCCACTACTCGAGACAAGCTCTTAAGCTTATTCCATGGAGAGATCCCTAGCCCCAGAAACACAAAGGGAACCCACTCTCCATGCAGTCACACACACTTCTTCTTTACCCCTCATTTCTGTAGGACAGAGTGACTCTATTCAAATGAGTGAGGATGTGAGAATAAATAGTGAGACTCAAGCTCCTGACATGGAAAAAGGAGAGGATATACCCATACAAGAGAGTCAAGCTTTAGACAGTTTGGAAAAAGGAGAAATAGAGAAGCTGGGTGTCCAACCCCAGGCAAAAGGAGAGGGTGTGAGCAAGGATGAGATCCTTGAAGAAAATAACAGAGAGCAATTTTCAGCAAGTGCATTTTTATAACCTATTGAAACCATCACCCCAGAAGCTCAAGTTTCTTCTGCTCCCTCCACTACAATCCAAACAGGAGAAATTGGGACCAGTTCAAGCACAGGGGATGCAGCATTACATATTCTATCAGAAATGTCTAATGCAGACTTTGAAATCCTATATGGTCTACAACAAAGACAAGACCACATCTCTGCATTGAAGACAGGGCTTGCAAATGACCCTATGCCTGAAGAACCTGAAGAGGAGAATGTGGATGTTTGGCTTGATGCAAACTACACAAACTCTCTTGAGGATGCAGTTGCCCAACTTAGACAGGATTATGTGACCAATATTGGGTCAAATGCAGTTGCACCATCAATAAAAGACATTCTGGAAGAAGTAACCAAGGTGGATAAGAAACATACAAAGTTTCACCACTTCTTGGTTACTGGCATCAATGGGGCAGTCAAAAGAATGGAGGAAAGGATGGAGTTGGAAACAAACAAAATAAGAAGGTGCTATGAAGGACACTTGCCAAGGAAGACTATTTCTTCAATTGATTCAATCATCAAAGACAAGTCTAAGACTGACAGTAGAATTCAAGCCCTTGAAGCCAATGTCCAACTCCTCCTTCAAAAACAAGACAGAATGGAACAACTCCTGCTACAGGCAATTCCTCATTTGGCCACCTCCTCCCACTCTAGAGATGCTGATGTCAAAAAGGGGGAGATTGGTCATTCCAAACATGTTCCTGTACTAAAACCGCAATCAAAATATGTTCTAGCTCTTAATGCAGAATTGCAAGAAATGATGGATAGAATTTTGAAGAAACATTCTGATCTTAAAGCAGCTACAAAGTCAACAACAACACAACCACCACCACCACCAACAACAAAGATATCAACAGCAACAACAGTAGCTTCTTCTTCCATTGCACAAGCCCCAAGCACAACAAAGGACAAAGGCAAGGGAGTCATGGTTGAAGAACCAAAGAAACAAATTTCTTCTCAACCAAGATAGCCCAAGCTATTGCGGGATGCCAAGAAGACTGCTCACTTTCCCACTCCAGTTGAATTGATAGTGGATGGGAAAGTAGAGTTAGTTTATCCTCAAGAGAAAAAATTGATTAAAGCTAATGCTTTACTAGCTCAGAAATTACAAGAGGAGGAGGACATGACAGCAGCAAGGGAAGAGGAGGAGACAAAGAAAAAGAAGATCTCTGCAAGAAGATCAAGTGCACAGAAAGCAGCCATCACCAAAAAGAAAAACAAGGAGATGGAAGAGGCAGAGAAGAAATCGGGAAGGAGGTCTTTGGTCCAGGTATCTGCAAAAAAACTTGTGATTAAAGCATCTATCAAGAAACCTATATCTCAAGAACCTCCGAGGCCAACTGAGACTGCCTTAGTGGCTGTGAGTGGACCAACAAAGTCACAAACAATTCCATCAAGGAAGTCTTATAAGGTTGAAATGGCTAGCACTGAAGAAATCATCAAGGCCCTGAAAAGGAGTACAAAGTACATAAATTTGGTCAAGGGTAAGGACAACAAAGAATTACTCCATATCTTTTTAAAAGGTGGAGAATCTTTGAAATTTGAGAGGCCGGCCTTGGAGGGACAAACTAAAGAGAATTTGGAGTGGTTGCTGATTGTAGTGCTTGAGACTTTTGATCTCAACAAGGATTTTCGAACCCAAATTCAAAAGGTGATGAAGGTGAAACATAGCTTAGACACAGTGCCAGAAGTTGATCCTAAGCCTCTTGGATTATGGTATGAGAATCTCCATGGAGAGAGAGTTTTCTTCAATTATAACAAAGATATCAACAGTGTCACTGAAAGACACATTGAAGGATTTATTAGTCTACTTAAGGATGCAGAACAAGAAACAGAGATTATTCTGAGAAAGTTGTTAATAGAAAGGCTGGAAGTGCTAAGGAAACATAGAAGGTAAAGCTGTTGTGTTGGAAGGTATTTTGATTGTTGAATAAGCTGTAATTTTTATTTTTATTTTGAAGCCAGACTTAAAGGATTTAAGCCTGAGTCTTGGTGGAAGCTAAATGACATATCAAACATCTTAATTCAGATATATTTGTAGTTAGTAATTCTTTATTCTTTATTCTAAGTAATACTTGTAATTTTTGAGTTTTGACATCATCATCAACCTTGAAATTATGCTTATCATTCTGATATTCATAATTAGGGGGAGATTGTTAGGTTTTATAACAATTGATGATGATTGTCTTTAGATTACTTAGATATACAAATGTATAGAAAGTGTTAATTAGTAACACTGAAGTTTTGTAGCCAGTAGTTATCTCTTTGATTGTAATTCATTTATTTTTTGTAAAGAGATAGATTCATTTTTATTTGTAAGTAACTGCTGGAAAAGTTGTATCAAAGCTTCAACAAGTCAAAATGTGTATTTGATCCGTCTGAGATTACAAAAAGGCTTATCGGAGACTAAGGCAACATTTGTCAGCGACTAAGTATTTTTGTCTATCGGAGACTACGACTTACGTCATCAGAGATTAAAGATAAAGTATTAGAGACTAATGCTTACGTCATCAAAGACTAAGCTTAGTGCATCAGAGACTAAGCTGACGTCATCAGAGACTTAGTATTAAAGCATCAGAGACTAAGCTGACGTCATCGGAGACTAAATAATTCTGTCGAAGACTACACAACCTGATTAGAGACTAAACGATCAGGGACTAAAAGCTAAAGTTGTCAGGGACTAGTCGTGGCCTATTCCTTGATGAGATGCAGAGTTTGAATTGAATAAGGAGTGTCTTCCACGTAAATCAAGATACTATTGAAGACGTAGCTGGTAAGGAAACAAGCCAGAAATCTGTTCCTAATCAGAAAGGAAAGATTGTGTTTAATTTGAATAAGGAAGCTGAATCAGTATTGATTTAGAATAGAAACTGAGTAATTCAGTTTGAGAAGCTGTAATTAGGTTTACAGAGAATTATAATTCAAAGCTGTATAGGTTTTTCATAGTTTTGTATCTTTACTATACAGAAAAGAAAAGAAGCTAATGATCATATTCTTGTGATTGTTAGAATCTGTTTTCAATTGTTAAATTCAATAAAAGCAATTGTTTATAAATTGATTTGAGTTCTTGTTCTTTATTTTCGCAAGTAATAATTAATTTCTTGAAGAACAAGCAATTGAAAAGAATTCAATGAACTTGTATTCAACCCCCCCCCCCCCCCCCCCCCTTCTACAAGTTCTCGGCTATCTCACTGAGAAAACAATGTCAGATCGCAATCCGCACTTCATATCTAGGTTTTGGAGTAGTTTTCAAGATTATTTGGGGATTGGACATGAGTACTGCATTTCACCCACATACTGACGAAAAATTCGAGAGAACGATTCAATCCCTGGAAGATATGTTGAGGGCGTGTTCTTTGGATTTTGGTGGAAATTGGGACAAACACCAACCACTCATCAAGTTCGCCTGCAACAATAGCTTCTATGCAAGCATCGGAATGGTCCCACTTGAAGCTTTTTACATGAGAAAGTGTAGAACATCGTTGTATTGGAATGATGTTGGAGAGAGGAAACTAGAGGGACTAGAAATGATTCAACAGACTAAGGATGCAATCAGAGTCATCCTAGAAACAATGAGAGCAACATATGATCTACAAAAGCAATATGCAGGCCAATATCTGAAAGATTAGACATTGGAAGTTGGAGGTTATGCATTTCTGAAAATTTCGCCATGGAAAGGCGTCATGCACTTTCGACAGAAGGGGAAACTAAGTCCATTCCATATTGGACCATTTGAGATACTCTGCTGCATTGGCGAAGTAGCTTATCAGTTGGCACTACCCCCCAGCTTTAGGACATGTTCATGATGTTTTCCATGTGTTAGTACTCCGACCGTATAAGGGGGACCACACTGACATCATTGATTACTAGCCTATTGAACTACAACCAAATTTGCATTATGAAGAGATCCTAGTACAAATTTTGGATCAACAAGTAAAGGTTCTAAGAAATAAATAGATTCCTTCCATGAAAGTATTATGGTGGAATCACAATGTTGAAGAAGAAACATGGAAATTATAAGAGATGATGATACAAAAGTACCCCCATCTTTTTCATTACTTATGTTTCGGGGACCAAACTTATTTTAACGGAGGTGGGGGAGGATGTGAGAACCTGAAAATAAAAATAGAAATAAAATGTATGAATGATTAATTCATATTATGTATGAATACTTAATTTATATCATGTATGGAATTTACTATGTCAATGTGAGAACCTAAAAATAAAAATAGGTTTATGTTGTGTCATTAATAAAATTCATATTATGATTAATATATATTATGCATGAAGGTTTAATTTACATTCGGTATGAATAATGAATTCATATCTTAAATGAAAATTTCATGACAATGTGATGTCCAAAAATTTATAAATATATTTTTGAACTCAAGTCTTTAAATGATTATTTTATCCAAGTACTATCACGAAATTAGTGTAATTTATCACATGTGGAAGGCAATACACGGGTGAGCTACAGTGTCCATTTTTAAACTAAGGACTGTAGTGAGGCAAGTGATATAATTATATTATATCAGGGTTGAGTTGCATGTGACCCGTCAACTTGTAAATCAACTCCAAAAGTACACTAGATTGTTGGCTAAAATAGATGACTGACTGACTGACTTTTAGCAGTCGTAACACTGACCTTTCTAACAAATCATTTCATTCTAAAGCTTGTTACTGCCCAATACAGTCAACAGCTGAGAACTGCTCTCAAATAATCCAATTGTTCTTGTTGCTCGGCAAGTGATATAAATATATCATTTAGAGTACAACCCTAGCCCCAAATTGCTATACAACCAACCACCCACATAAAATCCAGGTTCACTTTCAAGAGCAACTGTCTTTCTCAGAGAACAAACCAAGCTTTTAACTTCTTCTTCAAAGCCAAAGAGGTATGAGCACTATATTTAAGTCCTGCTCTTTCTTGTACTATTTTGTCTTTCGTTCATGCCACATTTTTAAAATACTTTGTTTATTTACTTCCAAAAGTATGATATAAAACAAGCTTTAACATCAGGAGTTATTTGTCATTTATCCCAAAAAGTTATCCAAGATGAGAGTAAGAAATGTTAACGACCACCTACTAAACAAACTATTAACTACCAAACATTTCTTTGATATCAATAGTTAAACACCATGCTTGTGTCTCAAACAACCAGAGTTCTTGAACATCTAGTAGTGTTCATAAGAATAAAAAGACAATAAGAAATGAAGCACTATAGAAAAGATAATGAAAGAATGCCCTTTGTATGGTTATTTGTTGATAACACCACCCCTTTAAAGTTGAAGAAGTCACCATTGTATCAGAGACAAGTCCTAACTTAGTCTCCATCGATATGAAATTAGTCTCTGATAGTATAAAATAGTCCGTGGGAGATCTCAAGTTAGTCTTCGACAGTATAAAAAAATTAGCCTCCGAGGAACAAAATTGTTAGTCTCCGATAAACAAAACTGTTAGTCTCCGATGAACAAATTTGTTAGTCTCCGAGGAACAAATTTGTTAGTCCCCGATGAACAATTTTTCTTAGTCTCCGAGAGACAAATATACTAGTCTCTGATGACTTATTGAGTTTGGCGCTGACTTATTGAGTTTGGCACTGAACAAATTATCCACCGATGAGTTTGGCACTGACTTATTGAGTCTGGCGCTAAACAAATTATCCACCGATGAGTTTGGCGCTAACTTATGAGTTTGGGGACAGCCAAGAGACTTTGGCGGTAGTCAAATATGTTAGGTCCAAAAGAGAAAAATACTAGAAGGAGGGTTGAATAGTGTTTTTCAAAAATTAAGTATTGCTTATAAACTTTACAATTTTAAGTCACTTCTTGCTTAAAAAAAACTTTCTTATATTTTGAAAAGAGTTAGCAACATAATTTATATAGCAAAGAACCCCTTAGTTTTTAGACCAATGGCTTAAAGCAACAATATCAGTAAGTCTTTGCTAAATAGTTTAGTAGAGACTAACCAAAGCAGGGATAAAAGAAATAAGCAATGTAAAAGATAAGCAACAAAGAAAAGTAAGCAGGAGAATTTTTATAGTGGTTCGGTCAAAGCCTACAACACTCTTCTTCTCTTTACTTGAGAAGGTACTCACTAAAATGTTCACACAGAACAATAAGCAGCAGGACACTTAGTCCAGAATTACAATGGGTCACTTAGACCAAGTCACACAGACTAATAACAGATGTTGTTTCTTGCTTGCTATCTCTAAGCAGAAAGCTCCTTGTTTAGCAAATTTGATAGTACTTGTTCAAGCCTGTTGTTGTGTCTTGCTGAGTTTTTTTTGTGTCAGACTATCAGAGTGATTCTTGGTTGTTCAGTAGTCATAAATGAAATTTATGACTCCTATTTATACTACTCCAAAAATCTATCTGTTGAGAATTTTGAAATAGATCCGTTGGGAGTTGTACTGCCTTGACAATGACTTATACTTTTCCAGTTGTTCCTTGCTTAGTTCAAAAAGATAGCCATTATTTTGTCTTCTAGTGCTTTTTGAAAAAGATCTCAAGGAGTTGACTAAGCAGGACAAAAGATAGTCTTTTTCTGACACTCTTGCTTAGATCAAGGTAAAGTATCTTGCTATATCATTCCTTGCTTTTTTCCATTTTAAGCAGGACTGTCCTTAAACTTTTCTCTATATCTTCAGCATCCTTCTTGATCGATGAGCAGAGTCTTCACTTGTGATCAAAATCCTTGCTTAACTAGCAGTATATATCCACCTAACAAATTGGATATTTTTTCT
Source organism: Centella asiatica (assembly GCA_014636745.2). Classification (NCBI taxonomy): domain Eukaryota; kingdom Viridiplantae; phylum Streptophyta; class Magnoliopsida; order Apiales; family Apiaceae; genus Centella; species Centella asiatica. The sequence goes on from CM025788.1 coordinate 19,255,615, forward strand.
AAGTCCTTTTACATCATATAAAAAAGAACTATATTACATCATTAATTCTTATAATAAATAAATGTAATTCTTTAAGTAGTAATAATATAAGTAGGGGTGCATCAACAAAATAGATTACCAATGAGTTTGGCGATGAAAAATTCCTCCCCTAATGGTCGAGGGTCATCCCCTGATAACCGAGGACCATCCCCTGATGGTCGAGGGCCATCCCCTGATGGCCGGGAGTCATTCCCTAATGGCCAATTCATCCCCTGATGAGTAATTTATCCATTGATGAAAAGTCATCCCTTGATAGCCAATTCATCCTCTGACGGGTAATTTATCCATTGATGACAAGTCATCCCCTGATGGGTAATTTATCCACTGATGAAAAGTCATCCCTTGACGGGTAAATTATCCACTACTGACTAGTCATCCCCTGACGGGTAAATTATCCACTAATGGCTAATTTATTCCCTGACAGTTATTCCAGTTCCTGATCACCACTTTTATAATACAATGACTATATACTGATGCACAGTCTATCTTTAAGGTTTAAAATATTATTTTCTTCAATTATTTAGGATAATATTAATTAACTATTAAACCTCGACAGTTCAGATGTCAAATTAAAACATTAAAAATATAAGGGCATCACATATGCGCATTCTTATATCTTTATCTAAGGCATAAATTTCTCATGTTATGTCAACGTACATGTTTTACAGAGTCTTTTGTTCATAAGTGTTTTGAGTTAAATTAGCTAAGAACCAAGGCAAATATATATACTCACTCCACTTTCTTTCAATTAATATGTATGATGATTATTTTGATATACGCAATGTATCCAAGATGTTATTATGTCAATATTCAAAATTCAATTTCTTCAAGTTAAATAATGTATGATCCCTTGATCCGATGTACGTGAAAATGTTGTACTAGAATCAAACATTCTTTGGGCGGATGTTAGCTATTCAAATTCGCTAACACGCCAAGGTAAATCCTATACAGATAGAAAAAGACTTAATTTTTCTCACCCCATACTTGTAAAGTATATCCGTGTGGGTAACTAAAGGCTAATGGGTTGCATCTACCTGGCATCCCAGGCCTAGGAATGATAGGGAACGAAAATTGAGGCATCGGTAACCTAACCCTCATAGATAAAAGATTTCTACTTTGATTACGTATGTCATTATGATGAAGTCAAACGGTGGTCAGACTGGCCAGCTGATATACTATTTGATATGGAGTTCCTAAGGACACATGCGCCAAACAGACATGGTTAGAAGGCGCATGTGAAATGATTCTTTATTATTTTAAGTAAAGGGTCAAATCCCTCACTGGGGAACCCTGGAATCTTTTTTTTTTTTAAATTATTAAGAAGTGTTGACATTGTTCCGTCCAACCTCATAAACACTTAAGCCAACAAATTATCCGCTTTCAAAGCTTACTCCATACTTGACTATATACTTGCTATTATCTAATGTTTTACAGGATATGACGAGAAGGTCGAGCCGTCTGATAAAGGCAAGACGAGGATGACATGATGAACGTTTCCTGATCGTCTTCTTATGGATGGTATTCAGGAGAAGAGTGAAGCGTGAGGCGATCATTGAAATGTTTAGATTGTAAGGTCTGTGTGGACCCCTCATAGACTTCCACTATTAGAATTTTATTTTTGGATGAATGTAATAGAGATTAATATTTATTTCTCTTATTTAATGATATGCACACTTGGATGTTATTACTTTTCTTTTGCCAATTATTGACGATGCCTGAAGTCCTGTATAGGATTTTTGGGGCCACCACAATTAATGTGATGTCCAAAACTTTATTATTTTAATTTTGTGTACAAGTGATAATAAACTTAAGAATAAATGTCTAAATAATGGTATATCACAAAGGAAATATATATATATATACTTTGAGGCAACTTGGCAAAAATATAATTAAACTACTCTGAGGACCCACTTGGTGTTAATATAAAGATACAACCAATGTGATCCAACGACTCTTAGGTGATCCACTAAAGTGATATAAATATTTTAACTCCAATCTTTAAATAACTATTTCAACAAAGCACTAACAAGAAATAGACATATATATTACTTGAGGAAAGCTCACTGTAAAGGAAAGCTATCGTCTAAATTGTTGACCGAGGACTGCAATGTACAAGTGAGATAAATTTAAATATCAGTAATTGGGTTGCAAGTGATCCAACTACTGATAATTCAAACCCAGGCAGTATACTCAAACCATGGTTGAAAACCTGGTAATGCATGTAAATATACTTTAAAATTCTGTAAGGAAAGCTTGCTACACAAGGGCACCACTAAGAGAAAGCTTAATGCCCAAAGGAATGTCGACTATTATAGATGATTAGTTAATATTTTGGCAGCCCCAACACCGGCTAATCTAGCTAATCACTTCACTCTAAGCATATTACTGGTCAATACAACCAACGGCTGATAACTACTCAATAAAATGATCCAACTGCTCTAGTTGATTGGCAAGTGATATAAATATATCATTTGGGGTACAACCCTAGCCCCACTCCCATCATTTCTCTTTGGCCGACCACCCACATAAATTTCAGATTTCACTTTCAAGAGCAACTATCGTTTTCGAGAGTAGCTCAAGTATTTAACTTCTTCATTAAAGCTCAAAAAGGTAAGAGTGCTATATTAAAGCCCTGCTCAGTTTTGTCCTTTTCATTCATGCCATGTTGTAAGATACTTTGTTTACTCACTTCCAAAAGCATGATTTAAAACATGCACATAACAACAGGTGTTATTAGTTATGTATCCTAAAATTTTCCCAAGAAGAGCTTAAGAAATAGTGAAGAACACCTAAAATACAAACTAAAATTGTTAACTTCCAATTGTTGTTATATATCAATTGTTAAAACTGTATAGAGACACCATGCTTGTATCCTGTATAAATAGAGTTTCCTTGAGTTTAGCAGTCGTCTGTAAAGATAAGAAATAAGAAAGAGGACTCAAGTTTTCCCTCCTCAGCCCTCTTAGGTTAGGACAAAATACCAAGACTGCAGGACTCTACAACTATGAAGTTACAGTAGACTGCAGTAGTGTCTTCACTTGTGTTTGTGTGCTTGTTGAGAAGCAACAACAAACACTGAAAAAAAGATGATGAAGAAGTGTCCTTAGTAAGTTTTATCTATTGATGACTTACTCACTACAGAAAAGATGTTGAGGAATACTTTATCCTCTGATGTTCTCAACAGAATTAACTACTGATGAACAAAGTTAACTATTGATGTTCTCAACAAAATTATCTATTGATGAACTTATCTACTGATTTTCTTAATAGGATTATCCACTAAATTATCCTTTGATGACATCATCCACTAATGAACAAAAAGAAATTTTATCCACTAATGAATGAAAAATTCATCCTCTATATCAGAGAGTAACATTGCCTTATTCTTTTATAGCTTCAACATTAATCTCCGAAAGGCTAATTCTTAGTCTCCGACAGTTAAATTCGTAGTCTCTGACAGGCAAATTCTTAAGTCTCCAACAAGCTAAATCTCAGTATTCGATAAACAAATTTTCAATCTTCGATAAAAAAAAAATTTAGTCTCCGATAGGCTTAACTAAAATTATCCCCCGATGGCCATAAGCACTAATGGCCAATTATATCCTCTGATGATATTATCCTCTAATGATATCATCCTTTGATGACCAAATTTTCCACTGATAGCCAATTTTATCCTCCGATGATATTATCTTCTGATGAACAAAAATATCAACTGAGGGCCTATTTTATCTTTCTATGGCTATCCATTGACCTATTAATTAATTCTCTGAAGTGCGGGTTACACCATCATAGGGTAATTAAACCCTAAACCTAACCATCATCTATTGATAAACAAGAACTCCTCAAATGATAACACTTAGAGAGCTTCAGTGATCAAGGATTATCCACTGATGCATGTACATTACAACAACAGTTGTTATACCATACCAGACTTAGTAATTCTAAGTTATACAACATCCTAAAGAGTTAAAAATCATGTCCAGTTATACAAAGATAATAAAAATGAGCTTTAGACCTCATTTGATTTAATTACGAAATTTTTTGTAATGGTTAATAATGCTTTCAGCCATTGTACACAGGTCTATTAACCTTTGTTTGTTCTAAGTGAACAACCTAAGTTCAGATATTCTTTAATATAGAAGCTTATAACACCTAATCTGAGACACATCTAATGATTTACATAAAACACAACCTACTGAGCTTTTAGTAGAGAGTTATATAGCTTCAACAGTAATTGATGATGCATATATTATCCTCCAATGCACAGTTTCACTACCGATACACACATTAGTTGCTAATGCTTATTACGCACTGATGCACAATTTATCCTTTGTTGTGCATTCTTATACTCCAATGCTAATACCATAAGAGGATAATTATTTTACCATACCTATTCTTGTCTCATCTTCACATTATACACCAGTTGTGTTAATAATAACTAATCAGTTGCTAAAACTGAATTTAAAGAAATGAAACAATACTTTCATGGATAATTAAATAATCATTTAAGATAATAATAATTAATTGATAAATCCCAATTAATAGTGAATGATTTATAAAATCACCTAAGTTTAGATTTATTTAATGTATAATTAACCTACGACCTCTAATAACTCAACTGAATTATATGGATGGGTACAAGTGATTTAATGACAGTTTGAAAAATCTCTTGGAATTCGTTGGGTTAAAAATGCAATCCTAATATAACAAATGACAAAATGGAGCATAAAAAATATAAGAAATATACAGATATCACATATGTGCATTCTCGCATCTATATTCAAGGCATGATTTCTCAAGTTATGTCAATGTACATGTTTTATAGAGTTCTTCCACCTGCAAGTGATTTAATTTAAGCTTAGCTAAGGACAAAGGCAAGTATATACTCACTCTATCTTTTTCATTTAATACGTATTATCATTCTTTCGATATACGTAAGTATCCAATGTTATGTTATATCCTATTCAAGTTCAATGTCTTCAAAGATAAGTAACGTACGATCTATTCATCCGATGTTCGTGGAAAATGTTATACTAGAATCAAGTATTCTTTGGGTTGTTTTTAGCTATTCAAATTCGCTAATACGCCAAAGTAAATCCTATACGGATGTAGAGAACTTTCCTTCTCATCCCACACTTGTAAAGTATATATGTGTGGGCAACTAAAGGCTTGTGGGATGTATCTACCTAGCACCCCTAGTCTAGGATTTTATAGGGAATGTAAACTGAGGCATCGATAACCGAACCCTCGCAGATGAAAGATTTTCTAGTTGACTTCGTATGTCATTATAATGAAGTCAAATGGTGGTCAGATTGGCTAACTGATATACTGTTTTATATGAGTTCCTAAGGGTAAGTGCGCCAAATGGAAATGGTTACAAGGCGCAAGTGAATTATTCAATATTCTTTCAAGTAAAGGGTCAAACCCCGAGTGATAGAAACTCTATTTTTTTTTCCAAAATTCCTTATTGGACCAGGGCTTCGTTAAAAGAAGGAAAGATAACTTCACATCCATTCATAGCATAAATACTAATAAAAGAAATTAGTAAAGAGTTATTACAACCCAAAATATTAAATTCTCAGCGGAAGCTATTCTATCTCTATATTATAATACAAAACATCACTCTTCCGAACATCTTCCTTTCTTCCTTCCTTATCGGCACTCAAAAGGGTTAGCCAAACTCAGTAGCAGATCATCTTTGCCTTCCCCTTGTTAGAGGGTTCAGCCTTTGTACCTTGCCCTGCAAGTCATTAAAATTCAACAAGAATGAGCGATTTACGCCCAACAAGATTATAAACAATTTGGGGAAGCAAAACTGGAATGTTACTAGGGATTCAATTCTGTTGAGAGGCTCAGTGGAACAATACTAATGCCTCAGAAATCTTTGAAGAATCTTTAGGATCACTGATGATAAACAACGTGTAATCCTCCTTGAAGAAAGGTAGGTATTCACCTATGTACAACTTTGTTAGTGCAATATTAGCACAAGTGTTTGTAGAAGGGGGGGGTTGAATACAAACACCTGAAACTTTTCGCACTTAAAATCTTATAATGCTTATTGAAAATAGTTGAACAACCAGGAAAAACTATATGAAATGAACACGCAGATTCAAGTTAAAATAGTTATATTATAACTCGAGGTTTTTCTAGAAATCTGTATAATCACAAATGTGATTTACAGCTACACATTCTGTGAATAAAGTTCACAGCTTCTCACACTCACTAGCTTCTAATATTCTCTGAAATATCTCTCTCAAGATCTATTGCAAAGCTTCTCTCTAGTGTTTTGTGCTTCAGTGTTTGTTTTTTCTGTTGGATAGATTCAATCAATCGTTATTTTTGTAATGAGAGCTCTGTTGCTTATATATTAATCAGTGGGTTGAAATCACATTCTTGTGACGTGCTTCTCTTCTCAACTTAGCCGCAAGTATGTCACATCCAAACTTTATGTGTCAGACTGCTACAAACTTTGTTGCTGCTTTTCTTCCCCTGATCTGTGTGCATTTAATGCGTGAGAGTTCTCATTGGACCATTAACAAACTTCAAGAAATATCTTTCCAGTTAATATTTCTTGCTTCTGTAACACGTTACGTTGATTTCCGTGTAAGAACTGATGACGGATGTATGCTGTCACAACGATCCACTGACTGCTAGCCCTGACGGACTTTGATCAGTGCTTCTGGATCCCCTGATGGTTATTGACTGGATCAGGGCTTCGTCCTTCCCTTGAGTTATACTCAGTGCTTCTTAACCCTGATGGTTATAGCTGATGGCATACACTGATGGCTTCCACTGATGTCATGTTGGTCATTCTCCCTGACAGGTTACCCTGATGGGTTTGCCTGACACTGATATGTCCCGAAGTGTTTCACTGACGGATTGGTCTGCCCTCGTCATACCCTGATGGGTCCCCCTGATGGGTCCCCCTGATGGGTTCCCCTGATGGGTTCCCCTGATGGGTTCCCCCTGATGGGTTCCCACTGATGGGTTCCCCCTGATGGGTTCCCCCTGATGGGTTCCCACTGATGGGTTCCCCTGATGTTACTTAATCAACGTAACTTTGATTTAGAACTTCTGATGTGCGGAATACTTCGTTTGCTTACAAGAGCATCAGTCATTCTCCTTCACTTTGTCAAGTCCTTTGAATGTTCCTGTTTTCTGACTTGTCTTGTGAAGTTTATTAACTATCCACTGATGAATAAACTTATCATCAGTGGATGCAAAACTTGTGCTGATCTTAAGGTTTATAAAATACCTCAAGTATTTACATTTGCACAATTTATTACATAATCATCATCATCATTATTTTATCTCTAACAATCTCCCCCTATTTATGTTTATCAATTTGATAATCATAAATCCCTAGATGTACTGATGATGATGTCAAAACTAATACTAAATACAATTTAAGAAAGAATAATGAATGAACTAATAAAAGAATTTCTGTACAAGTATTTTCCTATGTCTATTACAAAAAGAATGCTGTGTAGACTTCAGGATTTCCTGCTCCTTTTTGCTGAGACAAAGGGCAATGGTCGATTAGACTCAATTGGTTGAGTGTCACTCACAAGGCCTTGTCTCCTTTGATCAGGATTTTGCTCAGGAATCCTTAGTCTTGTGTCTTCCCTGCCAGTCTCCAGTTGCTCCAGCTCCTTTTGTAGAAGTCTTCTAAAATTGACAATGTTGACACTGCTGCTTGATTTCAAGGCTTCAAGGACACTTTTTATTTCTGAAATGTTGGCTGCAGCAAGTTGTGACCAGTAGAAGGTAATGATCTCCCCCTTTTGATTTTTGAACTGTACACCCATGGGGCTTGTGATCATTTTTGGATATTCTATGAACCCTTTCACTGATGGCACATGCCTTGCTGTAGTGTTCCTATCATCAGCCTTGGTTTCTTCAATCTCCTTCAGTACCCTTTGAATCAGCCGGACTCTGAACTTGATGACATGTTCATTCTTATGGTTTGCAATTTGACCAAGAACATGCATCGCTTCCTCCAGGCTTAGGCCATCAACTTCTTTAATCCTGATATACTTCTCCCGCCCATCAGTGGATTTATAAAATAGCTTTAGTGGATTTTCCAATGCTGTGGGCAGGGTTCTTTCATTGTTGATAGCACTCCTCAGACTGTCGATTATCCCCCTTAAGTCTTTGTTGGCCTGAGAAGATCTTGGAATCAGGTTTAAAGACAGTCCTAACTGCTCAGCATCCATTCTCCTGAACCAGTCCATTGCCAAAGTGAATTATGATCCATTCTTCAACTGAATTGTTATCATCTGATCTCTTCTATTGTTGAACCTGGCATCGATGCTTTTTATTGAGAACAAAAATGCCAGGTTTTTGCGTCTTTCTTCTTTGAGAGATTCAGCTAGTGTGGGTGGACCATATTCTTTGGTATCAGGAGATGGTGCTTTGTCCTTGACATCTTCAGACTTCTTTGAGGTGGCATCAGGGTCTTTAGTTTTGTCTTGATTTTTATCCCCTGATGCACTTCTAGGGTTTTGTAATCTTCGAGTCTGAGGTCTCCTGGAGGTCCTTGGCTTGACAATCTTCTTCTTCTTTTCTGCTTCCTCCTGTTCCTTTGCCATTTCCCTCTCTTCCTCTTCTTGTAGTTGTTGTGCAAAGAGTGCATCAGATTCCACAAGCTTTTTGTCCTGGGGATAGACCAGCTCCACTTTCCCATCAATTACAGCTTCAACAGGTTGTGGAAAGTGGGTTGTCTTCATGGCATCTCCAAGCAGCTTAGGCCCTGATTGAGTGTGAGATTTCTTCTTTGAATCCTCAATCAGAAAACCCTTGCCTTTGTTCTTGGTTTGTGGAGCAGGAACAGGAGTAGTCACATCCC
>CM025788.1:19277807-19322048 GCA_014636745.2 Centella asiatica
CTTTCCACTACACCATTCTGTTGAGGAGTCCTTGGAGCAGAAAATGTATGATTTATGCCTTTCTCCACACAAAATCCCTCAACAGCTGCATTCTTGAATTCAGTTCCATTATCTGTTCTCAACATTCTAACCACTGACCCTGATTCTGTTTCCACCTTTTTGATATGGTCAATAATTTGTTGAGATACTTCTGATTTAGCATGTTGAAACTTTACCCAAGTGTATCTGGTCTAGTCATCCACTATGACCATTGCAAATCTTTTCTTTGACACTGACATTATGTTGACAGGGCCAAAGAGATCCATATGTAACAATTGAATTGGATCTTTGATCATGGTGGCTTCTTTGCTGACAAAGGATGACTTCCTTTGTTTCCCTTGTTGACATGCTGAACATAAACCTTCTTGAATAAACTCCATTTAGGGTAGTCCAGTTACCAACTCTCTCTTCACTAGATCATTAATTAACTTGAAGTTCAAATGAGAGAGCTTCTTGTGCCATAACCTGCTTTCATCAGGGGATGCCTTACTGTAGAAACATGATTCTCCATTTACTGAATTAAAATCAGCAACATAGAGATCTCCTTTTCTTATCCCTGACAAAACCAGCTTCCCATCACTTTCATTTGAGATTAGGCACTTATCTCCCTTGAAGGAAGTGATGAATACTTTGTCACTTAGTTGACTTATGCTTAGCAAATTATGCTTGAGCCCATCAACCAGTGCTACGTTCTCAAATGAGACATTCCCATTTGCTGCTTTGCCATAACCAAGAGTTAGTCCTTTGCTGTTATCACCAAATGAAATTACTGGACCAGCCTTTTCTTGAAATTCTGTGAGCAGGGCTTTGTTTCCTGTCATATGCCTTGAACAGCCACTATCTAGAAACCAGATTTGACTGCTTTTGCTATTTCCCTGCACACAATAAAACATTTAAATTGCTTTTGGTACCCAAATTGTTTTGGGTCCTTTTGGTTTAGTCATAATAACAGGTGATGCAACTTTTTCTTTATTAGAAATTTTTGGTTTTGGCAAATTTAAAACTTTCTCCTTTTTAGGAGCTTCAATGTATGCTTTTGATTTCTCAACAGTTATTTTACCTTTTTCTTTGGAGGAGCAGGTTTTAATAGTTGGTAAATCATTAGCATACAAAATTGTGCCAGTCAAAATTTGTGGTTTTTCTTTGCATTGAAAAGACAAATGATTACAGCTACCACAATTCCAGCACACTTTTCTAGGGGCTTCATGAATAGAAGAATAATTTCTAGATTTATTAACACCTAGCTTACCATTTCTATTCTTCCTGTTTTCCCCTGACAGGCCTTTTTCCCTTGATGGGCTGCTATGGCCTGTTTCACTCTTTCCCCCTGACGACTGTGTATCCACTGATGCACAGTCTTGTTTTTTCATAACTGGAGAATTGAGTGCTCTGGCAAGGATACTTTTCTTGCCTCTCCCACTACTAGTGGAAGCTTCATCCACTAGGAAGACATTCCCAGATTCTAGCTTTGTTGTTGCCTTAACAAACTTGACAGTTTGTGATGGCCTATTTCCAGAGCTAGCTGCCATCTCAACCTCAATGGGAGGTTGCTGTGCATGAGTCTCATCATAGCCCAAACCAGTTTTTGGATCAGATTTCTGATTTTTCAAACGATCCTCCAATTTTCTGCTTGACTCATTCCATCTCTTAATGACTTCCCTTTCTTGACTAAGAAGATTTGAAGTCCATTCTTCCCTTTTAATAGCACAGTCAAGAACATTTTTAGTCCTTAAGAGTTCTTTTTCAAGACTCTCAAGTCTGGAGTTCTCTGATTCTAAAAGAGTGTTCCTGACAGATAATTGTTCATTTATTTTCTGTACTCTCTCAGTTTCAACTACAGCATTCCTCAGGGTGTCATAGAGATCCTTTATCTCACAGGTCATTTCCTTAATAGTTTTAACACAATCCTTTTTAGATATGTTAGAGGAAATTTCGAGGCTTACCTGTGCGCTGCTACTGTCAGTGGATGAGGCCATCAGGGCTAGGTTGACATACTCTTCATTTTCTTCTTCATCAGAGTCAGCCCAGTCCTTTCCCTCTGCAATGTATGATTTTCCCTTCTTGTTTGCATTAAGAAGGTCAAAGTATTTCTTCTTGTAGTCCACAATAGCTTCTTTGTCTCTGGATTTACCATCTTTTGTGACCTTGCGGCATTCATTTGCAAAGTGACCCATCTCATTACATTTGTAGCACTTTATTCTTGATTTGTCAATGAAGTTTTTTGTGCTACTGGCTTTCCTTGCTGAAAATCTTTTAGATCCTGATGGCTTTTGGAATTTCAGCTTGGAAAATCTTTTTGCAAGAAAGGCCATGGTTTCATCCAACTCCTCTAACTCCTGTGGAGTATATTCTTCCTCCTTGAAGTTAGCTTCTTTATCCCCTTCAATTTCAGCATCTTCTAGTTGCTGCTTCATCAAGACACTTGGCCTTGCTTCTTGTTTGTCCTTTGTGGCAGCCATCAGGGCTACTGATTTAAGCTTTCTGGCATCCCCTGACATTTCAAATCTTTGTTGAACCTCAAGTTCATATGTCTTTAAGGTGCCATAAAGCCTATCCAAGTCTAAAAGATTCATGTCCTTGGATTCCCTGATGGATGTTGTCTTTGGATCCCATGATATGGGAAGGGCTCTCATGAACTTTCTGTTCACATCCTTGTTAGCATATGCCTTCCCATATAATCTCAGGTCATTTACCAACCTGTTGAATCTGTCAAACACTTCAGTAAGAGTTTCACCATTTTTCATTGTGAACCACTCATACTGTTGTGTTAACAGCTGCAGTTTATTTTCCCTCACTTCCTCAGTACCATCACAAAGGATTTGTATGGTATCCCATATAGATTTAGACGTGGTTAGATTCATGATACTATTCAGCATATCATCGTCTAAACCATTATACAGGATTCCAGTTACTTTTAGATCCTTTTTCACCTTTTCTCTTTCCTCTATCATCATTTCATCAGTTGTCTTTGGGACAAGCTTTTCAGGAATACTGACTCCATTAACGACTTCTATAGGAATGAGCTTCTTGGGAACGTGAGGTCCTTCCTCTAGAATCTGCAAATATTCATCATCAATAGCTCTTAGATGAACTATCATTCTTTGTCTCCAGAAGAAGTATTTGCCCCTTTCCAACATGGGGACTTTACTGTTTCCAGCTTTATTAGCCATAGATAGTGATCGTATTTAGCAAGTGAAATCTGCTAAGAGGCTCTGATACCAATTGTTAGTGCAATATTAGCACAAGTGTTTGTAGAAGGGGGGGGTTGAATACAAACACCTGAAACTTTTCGCACTTAAAATCTTATAATGCTTATTGAAAACAGTTGAACAACCAGGAAAAACTATATGAAATGAACACGCAGATTCAAGTTAAAATAGTTATATTATAACTCGAGGTTTTTCTAGAAATCTGTATAATCACAAATGTGATTTACAGCTACACATTCTGTGAATAAAGTTCACAGCTTCTCACACTCACTAGCTTCTAATATTCTCTGAAATATCTCTCTCAAGATCTATTGCAAAGCTTCTCTCTAGTGTTTTGTGCTTTAGTGTTTGTTTTTTCTGTTGGATAGATTCAATCAATCGTTATTTTTGTAATGAGAGCTCTGTTGCTTATATATTAATCAGTGGGTTGAAATCACGTTCTTGTGACGTGCTTCTCTTCTCAACTTAGCCGCAAGTATGTCACATCCAAACTTTATGTGTCAGACTGCTACAAACTTTGTTGCTGCTTTTCTTCCCCTGATCTGTGTGCATTTAATGCGTAAGAGTTCTCATTGGACCATTAACAAACTTCAAGAAATATCTTTCCAGTTAATATTTCTTGCTTCTGTAACACGTTACGTTGATTTCCGTGTAAGAACTGATGACGGATGTATGCTGTCACAACGATCCACTGACTGCTAGCCCTGACGGACTTTGATCAGTGCTTCTGGATCCCCTGATGGTTATTGACTGGATCAGGGCTTCGTCCTTCACTTGAGTTATACTTAGTGCTTCTTAACCCTGATGGTTATAGCTGACGGCATACACTGATGGCTTCCACTGATGTCATGTTAGTCATTCTCCCTGACAGGTTACCCTGATGGGTTTGCCTGACACTGATATGTCCCGAAGTGTTTCACTGACGGATTGGTCTGCCCTCGTCATACCCTGATGGGTCCCCCTGATGGGTTCCCCCTGATGGGTTCCCCCTGATGGGTCCCCCTGATGGGTTCCCCTGATGGGTTCCCCCTGATGGGTTCCCACTGATGGGTTCCCCTGATAGGTTCCCCCTGATGGGTTCCCACTGGTGGGTTCCCCTGATGTTACTTAATCAACGTAACTTTGATTTAGAACTTCTGATGTGCAGAATACTTCGTTTGCTTACAAGAGCATCAGTCATTCTCCTTCACTTTGTCAAGTCCTTTGAATGTTCCTGTTTTCTGACTTGTCTTGTGAAGTTTATTAACTATCCACTGATGAATAAACTTATCATCAGTGGATGCAAAACTTGTGCTAATCTTAAGGTTTATAAAATACCTCAAATATTTACATTTGCACAATTTATTACATAATCATCATCATCATTATTTTATCTCTAACAAACTTTCTCAAAATATCCATCGGGGGCTAAACCCGTTGGATCTGCTAACCATACGGTACACAGCTGGCCTAACTGTGACTACATGATCCCTCCTTGTGTGAACGTACGTAGTCACTTATAATTCCTCTAGGTCAGGTGAAGAACAAATCAGCACTTTCCTTTCCTCTAGCCAACCATGTGGCATAACCCATTTAAGGGACATATCATTCTCATTTGTTGCACGGATATAGCATTAAAGAATAATTTATACATCAGAGTTTAGCTATATTCATGCACTTTCATTCATATCATGCTAGTGGAAATTAAAGCATAGCATTCTCATCATAAAAGTAATTGAAACATATGAATCAAGCCTTGCACGCATATCGAATCAAATGATACTGCGTTAAATTGAAATAAGCATCAGATTGAATGTTTATACTTGCCTCGGTCCTTTGCACACAATCAAATTCAATTTACTCGTGAGTGAAAGATTCTATAAAACTTGCATATAACATGATAAATTTAATACCTTGGTTAAAATATGAGAGAAAATGCATATGTGATGTCCTTAAACTTTTAATGTTTCAAATCTGACGTAAGAACCGTTGAGGTTAAATAAATAATTAAACATCATAAAATAATTTAAGAAAATAATGTTTTATAGTTTTGAAGACAAATTGCACATCAGGGAATAAATGTTGAAGCATAACAGTGGTCGTCAGGGTTTTAAAATAACCACCGGAATATAATCGAACCGTCAGTGGATACTTAGTCATCAGGGGATAATAAATCATTAGGGGATAATTTATCATCAGGGAATAATTTCCTGTCAGGGGATGACTGGACATCAGTGGGTAAACTACCCATCAGGGGATAGTCTTGTTTATCGCCAAACTCGTCGAGTGACAACTTCTTCAGCACCGAACTCAACAAGTCGACGCCAAACTCTCTCGGCCGTCAGGGGATGATTTGTTCATCACCAAACTCAATAAGTCGTCACTGAACTTCTCGGGGACTAAGAACTTTAGTCATCAAAGACTAGCATAATTTGCCCATCAGAGACTACGGATGACGTCATCAGGGACTAAACTTAGCCTGTCGGAGACTAAGGATGACATCATCAGAGAATAATTTAAACTTCCTTCATCAGATACTAGGGAATTTCCTTCATCGGAGACTAACAGTTTTAGCCTATCAGAGACTAACTGTTTTAGCCTGCCGGAGACTAACATGGAATCTCCCAGGGACCATTTTATAGGGTCAGAGACTAACTCCAACCCGTCGAAGACTAAGTTAAGACTTGTCTCAGATACAGTGGTGTCTTCCTCACTCCTTTATGGGTGGTGTTCTTCAACCATGACCATACCTAGGTTGACTCTCATCATCCTTTCAGTAATATAACATATCTTGTGGTCTACTAGATCTTGCAGATACTGATTAAACTTCCACACTCAAGTTGAAAAAGGCTCAAGCATGGTGTTTCCAACTACTGATAAAAAGAAATGTTTGCTAGTTAAAGGTTTGTCTATTAGGTGGTTGTCAACATCCTTACACTCATCTTGGGTTAGCTTCTTGAAATAAACAGGCATTAACTCCAGGTGTTAAAGCATGCATTAAATCGTACTTTTGGAAATGAATGAACAAAGTATTAAACGTGGCATGCATAATAGAACAAAAGTGTAAGAAACAGAGTAGGACTTTAATGTAATGCCCTTACCTCCTTGGCTGCAAAGAAGAAGTTAAAAGCTTGAGTTGTTCTTCCAAAAAGACAGTTACTTTGAAAGCGAACCTGGATTTGGTGGTATACTATATAGAAATTTATGAAGGTCAAGCTAGGGTTGTACCAACACGATATATATATATATATATATATATATATATATATATATATATATATATATATATATATATATATCACTTACTAAACAACAAGAGCCATTGGATTATTTGATTTTAACCGTTGGCTGTGAAAGAAATAACAAGCTTTAGAAAGAAATGATTGGTTTGAAAAGGTGGTGTTACGGTTTGAAAAGGTGGTGTTAAAGCATGCATTAAATCGTACTTTTGGAAATGAACGAACAAAGTATTAAACGTGGCATGCATAATAGAACAAAAGTGTAAGAAACAGAGTAGGACTTTAATGTAATGCCCTTACCTCCTTGGCTGCAAAGAAGAAGTTAAAAGCTTGAGTTGTTCTTCCAAAAAGACAGTTACTTTGAAAGCGAACCTGGATTTGGTGGTATACTATATAGAAATTTATGAAGGTCAGGCTAGGGTTGTACCAACACGATATATAGATGGGGATTCTAAGAACTCCACTAAGAACACGATTTATGAAAGGTCAGGCTAGGTCCCCCCATCACTCCACTAAGAACTCAGTTGCAGTTCTTAAAGAAACGGATTCTGACACCGAATCACAAAACAGCCACCAAGAGCGACCTGAAGTCCCTTCTGACTTAGGAATAGCTCCCCTAAGATTCAACAATCGGCAAAACTGGAAGACTTCCCAAAAGTTGTACTACCCGAGAGCTACTCACCCTGATGTGGCACTTAAAGAACAACCAAATATCCTTCAGAATTGCTATAATGGCAACAACATCTATGAATGGAACATAGATGGGGATTTTGAATACAATATCCTAAAAAAGCTCCAACAAATGTCTATGGTTGCCACGGCCTATAGGACAACCCACAATGCCTCTGACCAGCTTGCTGCTCATATTATCATTGCCGGTTTTACTAGTCAACTTAAAGGATGGTGGGATGAGCACCTTCGAGAGAACGACAAACATGATATCCTTCATGCCATTAAGTTAGATTCTGATAATCAACCAATCGTTCATGATGGTGAAAGCATCTCTGATGCTGTAGCCACTCTTATCTATACCATTGCCAAAACCTTCATCGGAAACCCAGGTATCTTCCGAGAAAAATCCACGGAAATCCTTAATAACCTTAAGTGCAAAACCCTAACAGATTATCGTTGGTATAAGGATACCTTCATGACCAGGATCTACTCTAGAGCCGATGGTAATCTCCAGTACTGGAAGGAAAAGTTCTTGGACGGATTACCAAAATCTTTACGCGACCTTGTTCGTGAGGACCTCAAAGAGCAATATAATGATGTCATTCCTTGACAAGACATCACTTATGGTCAATTATCCAGCCAAATCCAGCAGGTCGCCCTCAAAATTTGTCGTCAGGATAAAATGATGAGGCACTTAGCCAAGGATCGAGCCCAAAGAAGCAGAGACTTGGGAAGTTTCTGTGAACAATTTGGATTACCTTCCTGTAACACCAAAACCCACAAAAGGCCCAAGAACAGGCTTATGCAGAATGAGCCTCACAAGACCCCCTATAAACCCTTTAGAAAATTCCAAACTAAACCTAGATCTTACCCCAAACGTAAAAACAATCAGGCTAGATTGCGTGATAGCAATCCAACTAAACCAGCCTTGCCTGCTCCCAACAATAACCTCTGTTTCAAATGCCATAAACCGGGTCACATAGCGAAGTATTATCGCTTTTCCAAAAGACTTAGAACCCTATCAGGAATAGATGATTCTCTTCTTGACCAAATCCAAAATCTGCTGATTGAAGACAGTGAGAATTCTTCTGAGGCTGATGATGAATGTCTTAACCATCTCTGCGATGATGGATTATACTCATCTTCTTCCGATCAATCCTCTGACCAAGAAGATCAAGGTACCATTAATGTCCTTACCAAAGAGCAAGACCTTCTTCTTGAATTAATAGGACAACTCTCTGATCCTGACCAAAAACAATCTTACCTTAACCAATTCAAAAAGACATTGGAGAAACCTTCCTCTTTTGAGAAGACTTTTCACAAAGACCCGAGACTCAACAATACTTACAATTTTAAAGACATTCTTGATCGGTTCCCTACGAAACCAAAGATTATCACTGTCCAAGATCTCCAGACAGAGATTGCCATCCTCAAGGAAGACATTCGGCAGATTAAGGCTCGTCAAGAAATTGATCAACTTGTCCTCCAGCAGCTAGTTGACCAAAACCCGAGTCCTTCTTGTGCCCCCTCACCAGAACCCTCCAACAAACCCCAAGATAGTAGTTTTTTAAATTATATGTCAAAGATGTCTATCCAGAGATGGCACGTTAGACTTACCCTTCAGATTAAAGATTTTATCCTTGAGATCCCAGCCTTGTTTGACACTGGAGCAGACCTTAACTGCATACAGGAAGGCCTTATCCCAACAAAGTTTTTTGAAAAAACTACTGAAGGACTCCGTGCTGCCAACGGAAAGAAATTAGGGATCAACTACAAGATTTCAGATGTTGATGTCAAGATTCCTAACTCTGCCTTCTCCATTAAAACTCCCTTCTTATTAGTTAAAGACATTACCAATCCCATTATCTTAGGAACCCCTTTCATCCAGTAGATCATTCCTTTCATGGTCATCGATCACGGTATCCAGATTGAGTATCTCGGTACCTCCATCGTTCTTCCTTTCGATAGACCTCCTATCCATAAAGACCTCCATCTGCTGAAGTCCAAAAAAGCACAAATTAACTATCTCAAGGAAGAGATAGCCCATCAGCACATCGAAAGCCAGCTGCAAAACCCTTCTATTAAGAATAGAATCCAGACCTTTGAAAACAAAATTATCACCCAGCTCTGTGCTGACATACCCAACGCTTTTTGGGATCGAAAACATCATAGTATCAGACTCCCTTACGAGCCTGATTTTGATGAGAAAACCATCCCAACCAAAGCCAGACCCATCCAGATGAATCATGAACTCATCACCCATTGTCAAAAGGAGATCCAGGACCTCCTGAAGAAGAGGATTATATCGCACAGCAAGTCTCCTTGGAGCTGTGCAGCTTTTTATGTCAACAAAAGCTCTGAAATTGAAAGAGGAGCACCCCGTTTAGTCATCAATTACAAACCACTTAACCAAGCCCTAAGATGGATTAGGTATCCCATCCCTAACAAAAAGGACCTCCTCCAGCGTCTATATGCCTCTCATATATTTTCAAAATTTGACTTAAAATCTGGATTTTGGCAGATTCAAATTGATCCGAGAGATAGTTACAAAACTGCTTTCACGGTCCCCTTCGGGCAGTATGAGTGGAATGTCATGCCATTTGGCCTCAAAAATGCCCCCTCAGAATTTCAAAAAATTATGAATAATATCTTTAATGATTATTCGAAATTTATTATCGTTTATATTGATGATGTTTTAGTCTTCTCTGAAAGCCTAGAACAACATTTTAAACATTTGCATATTTTCTTCAACATTATCAAAACTAATGGTTTAGTTCTTTCAAAAACTAAAATCTGTCTTTTTCAAACAAAAATCAGATTTTTAGGTCATATTATACAGTTAGGAACTATTGTCCCTATCAATCGTTGTATCTTATTCGCTGATAAATTTCCTGATCAAATTATTGACAAAACACAACTTCAAAGGTTTCTCGGTTGTGTCAATTATGTTTCTGAATTTATCCCTGGTTTAAGCAATCTTTTAAAACCTCTGCATGATCGGCTTAAACAACCCCCTCCTCCCTGGACCTCAGTGCATACTCATGTAGTCCAGGAAGTTAAGAAAAAAGTTAAGCATTTACCATGTTTGTCATTATCTGATCCATCTGCATACAAAATTGTTCAAACTGATGCATCTGACATAGGATATGGAGGCATCTTAAAACAAAAGAAAGAAGGCAAAGAACATATCATTGCATTCACTTCAAAGCATTGGAATAGTTCCCAGCAGAACTATCCTACTATTAAAAAGGAAATTTTAGCCATCGTTTTGTGCATTACAAAATTTCAATCTGATTTATTAAATCAAAAATTTTTAGTTCGAATTGATTGTCAAGCAACAAAATCTATTTTACAAAAGGATGTAAAAAACCTTGCCAGTAAGCAAATTTTTGCCCGATAGCAGGCTATTTTATCAATATTCGATTTTGACATTGAATATATTAAAGGAAGCTCTAACCATATCCCAGATTTTCTAACTCGGGAATTCCTACAAAACAGATATGCCCCCAAAAAAGAAGGATAAGGCTCTTGCCTTAAAAGCCGCCTCAGCTGAAAAATTAGCCCGTCAATCTTCCCCAAAATCTCAAGATTCCGTTGAATCTTGCCAGTGACTTCGGCGGATTATGCTGATCAGCCAGTCCAAACCAAAAATCATTTCTCTGCTCTTGTAGAAACAAAACCTTTATCTATTGATAAGGTCAAGAGATGGGCGGACATTGCCTCTGATGAGGATGAAGATTCCCAAACTCAATCCTTTTACCCAGAAGAATTCCTCTCCTGGTGCAAAAACATGGGGATCCCTCCCCCTCAGGTAATTCCCCAAATCCCAAAAATGGAGGCTACTGAATCTCAGATTCAATACCCCATTTCCCAATCCCAATCCGTGGTGAGTAAAATCCCAGGAAAATCCCAATCTCTGGTGGGTAAAACCCCAGGCACTCTCGTTCCTTTTATCCCTTCTCCAAAACCGCTTCCTCCTTTTTCCGAAGCGCCTCAATATTTCTGATCCCAATCTATCCAGACAATTATTCAAATGGAACCAGATTTCTGGCATCCAGACCCAAACGTTGCAGCCAAGCAATTGCTTCTCGGTGACCATAGATTTATCCCTAGTCACCCCCACAAAAACCAAAGATTTTTTGAATTTATCTTGGTAGATTCTAAGTCTATCCTTCTCAAACAATATCAAGATAAAACCCAAACTTTCACCGTTCAGATTATGAAAATTATTTCTCCTTCTGAGTGGATAAAAAATCACCCAATCCTTAGAGGAACTCCAGCCTCTAACAAATTTAAACTTTTGTCTAATTCGATCAGATTTTCCCAAACCTTTACCCCCCAGACTTACAATTACTGGGATTATGTTGAAGCTTGGAGACTTGCTTTTACGAAACAATACCCTATAGAAAAACACTCATGGTTTTTCTACTTCAAAAGAAACCAACCTTTTCATTTCCCGAACTGGTTCCTAAACCAATGGTGGCCTGTCTTTGGTCCATCCCTTGAAATCCTTCCTCATATTGTCAAAGAAGGATACCAATATTTTTCTGACAGGTTTCAGCTACCTCAATCTACCCCTATACCCATCTCTCTGCAATTTTTCTCTAAATTTGCTCTGGCATGGATCCAATGTCAAAAAATAGAGTATTACAAGCCTGAAGGCTTGCAAGGTCTCCCTTTCCTCGCCCGCCGAGGCTACACAAAATGGTGGAAAGACTTCAATGCCAGTCATGCCACTACCTCAGCAATCCAACAGTGGTTCAAGACAAATCCACAATTTATCAAGACAACAGAGGTTGAGCAGACTCAGTTCCTTGCTCAAAAATCTGTTTTATCAGCCAGCCTAGCTGCAGCCTCTTCAGAAGAAGACCTTCTCAAGATTATGCTCCAGCTCTCCAAAAAGCTCAGCTCCAAATCTACCGAAGCAAGTACTTCTGCCTCAAAAGAAGCAGAACCGCACTTCGACGTCAACCTAGATGACGATGAAGACTTCCTTCTGTCTGAAGAAGACGAAGACTAAAAAAAAAAAAAAAAAATTTGACTTTCACTGTAGCAATCTACTGTAGCAAATTTGACTTTTTACTGTAGCATTTTTACTGTAGCATTTTTACTGTAGACGGTCACTGTAGCAGTTTGCCTTTTACTGTAGCACCTTTACTAGAAGTCACTGTAGCAGTTAAATTTTTGTCTATTTAAAGCGACCTCTTCCTTTCTGAAGAGGCATGTAATTTTTGAGAGCTTTCTCTCCCGAATCCTCTCTCCCTCTGAAGGTAGTCAGCTTCCTTTGGTATTTCAATCTTACAAACTTGTAATTTTCAGTTTTACTTTCAGTCTCAATCTTGTAATAAAGTTTTAATCTTAATATAATCTGCATCTATGGTCGGTTCTACCGCCTAACCTTGCTTATATTGTTGTTTCATACTGTTCTTGCATTCATCTGCATATGGTCGGTTCAACCGCCTAAATTTTATCTGCTTTCATATTTATTTCTGCATTCTTATGCGCCCTTACTCCCCATTCTGTTAGTCTAATTTCTACTTCTTAGCATCTACTTCCGTGTCCTTCTGGTATATATATATATATCACTTACTAAACAACAAGAGCCATTGGATTATTTGATTTCAACCGTTGGCTGTGAAAGAAATAACAAGCTTTAGAAAGAAGTGATTGGTTTGAAAAGGTGGTGTTACGGCTGTTAATAGACAGTAGGTCATCTATCATAGCGCGCTCTACTGCACTGTTGGAGATGATGTGCATTAATTGCCTAATGTCTCACAGCAGTCTTTGATTCAAAAATAGGTACTGTAGCCTAAACCCTATCGCACCCGGTGCTTCTACCCACGTGAACATATACACAAACACAAGATAAACTTGAATAAAATAATCTTTTAAATATTTGTGCTCAAATTACATTTAAAACCTTTTGGACATCACATTGCCATTGAACTTTCATTTAAAAAAAATGAATTCATCATTCATACCAAAAAGAGAAATTAAACCTTCATGCATAAAATAAATAAATCACAAAATAAGTTAATCATATAACAAAACTCATTTAAAATTTTTGGGTTCTCACATCCTCCTCCCCTTAAAAGAAGTTTCGTCCTCGAATCTTAGCTAACAAACAAATGGGGGTACTTGTCAATCATAGCGCTTTCAAGCTCCCAAGTAGCTTCCTCTACACTATGATTCCTCCATAACACTTTTACGGAAGGAATTTCTTTATTCCTATGAATTTTAACTTGTCGATCTAAAATCTGGACAGGGACCTCTTCATAATTTAAATCCGGTTGCAACTCTATCGGTTGATAGTCTATTATCCCTCTATAGTCGGCTTTGTAAGGACGTAATACTGATATGTGAAATATATCATGAATGTGGCCTAATGTCAATTGATAGGCCACTTCACCAATCTTCCTCAATACCTCAAATGGTCCCACGTAGCGGGGACTCAGCTTTCCCTTCTTGCCAAAATGCATTACACCCTTCCAGGGTGACACTTTTAATAATGCATAACTCCCAATTTTCAAGGTTTGATCCTTCCTATGCTGATCAGTATATTGCTTCTGTCGATCTTGAGCTACCTTCATTGTCATTCTAATCACCTTGATTGCTTCCTCAGTCTATTGGACTATCTCCGGTCCAATTAGCTTCCTATCTCCCACTTCATTCCAATAAAGTGGAGTTTTGCACTTTCGACTATACAATACCTCAAATGGTGTCATGTCGATGCTGGCATGATAGCTATTATTGTAAGTGAATTCGATCAGTGGCAGATGGTTGTCCCAATGGCCTTTGAAATTGAGAATGCAAGCTCGTAGAATATCTTCTAGTGTCTGAATCGTGCGTTCAGATTGATCATCTGTCTGTGGGTGATAAGTTGTGCTCATATCTAGTCTTGTTCCCAGATATTCTTGGAAGCTCTTCCAAAATCTTGAGGTAAACCTCGGATCTCGATCAGAGACAATGGAGACTAGCACTCCATGTCGACTCACAATTTCTTTAACATATAACTTCACCATTTGATACATCTTGTACGTGTACTTAATGGCCAAAAAGTGTGTCGATTTGGTCAATCTATCAACTATGACCCAAATGGTATTCAACCCTCCTATCGTGGTTGGTAGTCCAACTATGAAGTCCATTGTGATGAACTCCCACTTCCACTCAGGAATTTATAATGGTTGAAGCAGTCCACTTGGTTTTTGATGTTCTGCTTTAACCCTTTGACATGTTAAGCATCTACTCACCCAATCAACTATTTTTCTCTTCATGTTAGGCCATTAAAGATTTGTTTTATGTCTTGGTACATCTTCGTGCTTCCTGGATGAATGGAGAACTTTGAGTTGTGGGCTTCATGTAGAAGTTCTTGCTTTAATTCAGCCTTCGCAGGAATCCACACTCGACCTTCATATCGCAGTAATCCATCGTTGTGCATGTGACATTTGCCTTTCTCTCCCTTAACCTATCCATTTCTTTGCAATGCTCTTCTTGTGTGACTTTAAAGAGGTCATGCAATTGAGGCCAAGCTCGAATTTCTTCTTCCACATCCATCCTTTGGGCGGTGGTAAGTGATTGTAGTTGTAGGCATTTGAATTCCTTTCGGACATCTTCTTGGATGGTCATCACATTCAGTCTTTCACAACGGCTGAGCGCGTGAGCAACTACATTCGCCTTTTTAGGATGGTAGTTGATAGAGCAGTCATAGTCCTAAATCAATTCTAACCAATGCCTTTGTCGCATGTTGAGTTCTTTTTGCGTAAATATATACTATAAACGTTTGTGGTCAGTATATATCTCGCACTTCTCACCGTAAAGGTAGTGCCTCCAAATCTTCAACGCAAAAACGATAGCTATCAATTCTATATCGTGCGTAGGATATCACTTTTCGCAATCCTTTAGCTGCCTTGAGGCATAAGCAATTACCTTGCCATGCTGCATCAACACTGCTCCAAGTCCTTGTTTCGACGCGTCACTGTAAATGATGAATTCACATTTGTCATCCGGTAGCGTCATAACAGGGGCTGTAGTCAACCTCGTCTTCAATTCCTGGAATCTCTTCTCACAATCAGGAGTCCAAACAAATTTTTTAATCTTTCTTGTCAAGTTTGTCAAAGGCACAACTAGTTTCAAGAAATCTTTAACAAACCTCCGGTAGTAGCCTGCCAAGCCTAATAAACTCCTTACTTCAGTTGGGTTTGTTGGCCGAGGCCACTTCATGATTGCTTCTATCTTATTCGGGTCCACTGCAACACTAGTTTTGTTGATCACATAACCAAGAAACTTTACTTCCTTCAGCCAAAATTCACATTTGGAAAATTTGGCAAATAATTGTTCTTTTCTTAGAATTTCCAGTGTTGTCCTTAGGTACTCCTCATGCTCTTTCCCCGTCTTTGAATAAATAAGAATATCATCAATGAAAATGATGACGAACTGATCCAAGAATGGTTTGAAGACACAATTCATCAAGTCCATGAAAGTTGTTGGCGCGTTCGTTAGACCAAAAGGCATCACTAAGAATTCGTAATGGCCATAACGAGTTCGGAATGTCGTCTTCGGTATGTCCTCCTCTTTGATCTTCAATTGGTGGTACCCTAAGCGAAGATCAATTTTTGAAAAGTACCTCCCTCCTCTGAGCTGGTCAAAAAGGTCATATATCCTCGATAGGGGGTACCTATTCTTGATCGTGACCTTGTTCAGTTCTCAATAATCAATGCAGAGTCTCATCGATCCATCTTTCTTTCAGACGAAAAGTACTGGAGCGCCCCAAGGTGATACGCTTGGTCTGATCAATCCTCGATCCAAGAGTTCCTATAACTGTACCATCAGCTCCTTCAGTTCGGATGGTGCCATGCGGTATGGGGCCTTGGAAATTGGCGTGATACTGGGGATCAAGTTGATTTCGAAATCCACTTCTCTACCTAGGGGTAGTCCAAGAAACTCTTCTGGAAATATGTCTGCAAACTCCCTTACCACAGGGACATCCTCGATCTTAATTTCATCCTTGTTGATATCGTGCACATAAGCCAAGAAGGCTTCGCAACCCTTGCGAATCATCTTCCTTGTCTGGATCATGGTCAAGAATGGCGATGCTTTCACCATCTTGATGCCCTGGAACCAAACCTTCACCTTCTGGGGAGATTGTAGGACGACTTTCTTCTTTTTACAATCAATATTGGCTTGGTATTTGAATAATCAGTCCATTCCCAATATTACATCAAATTATCCCAAAGGAAAAGGAATAAGATCAGCAAGAAACTCACGTTGATCTATCTTCAAAGGGCACTTAGGGTAGACATAAGTAATGTTCACTACTTTGCGGTTGGCAACGACTACCTCTAAGGGGTTAGGTAGACGTTCAGGCCGGACTAGCATGTTCCTAGCTAACCGTTCGGATATAAAACTTTGAGTGGAGCCCTAATCAAACAACACATGAGCAGGTAAGGAGTTTACTAGTAGTGTACCTGTCACAACATCATCAGAAGCGACAACGTTTTGCACTGTCATGTTGTAAGTCCTCGCTTGTGGTCGCACTGGTACAGTGTTGGCTCCTGTCAGCATTGGTTTGCCACCTTTCTTCTGGGGGCAATTGGGAAAGATGTGTCCTTCCATCCCGCATGTGAAACATGTCCTTACTGCGGCTAATGGTCTATTATGTTGCTGAAGTTGTGGTTGTGGTCTTCCTTGGGGCAGGGCAGCAGCAAGGTTCAATGTTGGACAATTTGAGGAGAAATGCCCTGGTTAGCGGCACTTGAAGCAAACATCCTTCCCCCTCAAGCATGGAGTTGTGCCATGGTTCTTCCCGTAATTTGTACATACAGTAGCTCTCCTTGCAATGCCATCAGATGATTGCTCCTTCCACTTCCTCTTTCCACTATTGATCAGACTGTTATTGTTGTTGCTCCCTTCTTCCTTCTTTGCACTTACACCACCAAAGTTCTGATGACTTCCCTTATCGTTCCCCTTCCTCTTATCTCCCTTCTTATTTTCCCAATTATAGTCATGTACTGTCTTGTTGCTCCATCCCGCGATCCTTGCTTTCTCCACAACTGCATCAAAGTTCTCTAGTTGGAAAATTGTTACCTGCCTCAGAATCCAAGGGTTCAACCCTTGTTCAAATCTTCGGGCCATCCTCCCTTCATCACTCACCTGATGAGGAGCGTACCTTAATCATTTCATTAAACTTTGCCTCGTACTCGTCCACTGTCATAGATCCTTGCTTCAGATTTAGGAACCTCAGTTCCATTGTATTGGAGACACTAAGGGGGTAAAATTTATCCATTAACTTTTGGGTGAACAGCTCCCAGGTTATCACAGTGTTGGTATTTCTGACAGCCTCCCTCTTTGCTAGTTCTATCCTCTTAGCACCTTTCCACCTGTGGTTGGCTTTCTCTTTCAGTATGAAAGACGCGTACTTAGTCTTGCAATCCTCTGGTACATCTTCTAAGTCGAAGGCTTTCTCGATCTCCTCCAACCAATACTGTGCTACAGTGGGTCCTCCCTTCCCGTAAAGGTCGGCGGGTTAATGCTAGTGAACTATCGGATACATGGTCCACGAGCAGCAGGTCTTGGTGGTTGAGGTGGTGGTGGAGCTGGTTGGTTCGTGACCACAGCCTCACGAATGACCTATAGGAATTGAGCTAGTAGGTTGTCGACTGCATTCCCGGTAGCATTGTTGTTAGCGGAGTTATTGTCATTGACAGGGGGTGGTGGTGGAACATGTGGGGGAATGGGGTTTATCCCTTCCACCTCCTCAGAGCTGTTGTCCTCTACGACAACTTCGTCAGCATTTTCAGCTTGATTTTCTCCCTCCAAACGTGCCGAATTTTCAAGCCTTAGCATGTCGTTATGGAGGTTTCTTCTCCCGGGTCTTCCTGGTCTCCTGCCTCTGGCCATAATCTAATATAATACATATACAGAGTTAAACATCCTTCATGAAACATTTCATTCTTTATGTGGCTCAAGAAATTTATAACCCAATAAGGTGAAGAGCATTAAGGAAAACATAAGCATTTAGATATATCAAAATAATCATCATCCATATACATAGGAGGTTGTCATAGACTTCCTCTAACATTCTTAAGGCAAGCCAGACATAGGCCAAAATACACTAACTGGGTGAATGCATTCGGGATAGTCGCAACTACCCAAAATCATACATAAAATAACCTCTGTTTAAAAATTTTACATCAGTCTCCTATACCTAATCCTCTTCATCCTCCATGTCCAGTGATCCTTCATGCTCCGCCTACCATTCCCAATGTCGAGACTACACATGTGTCTCTTCAATGCAGCGCGCGTAGTGAGAACTCATCTACTCCAAACGTGTCATCATTGGATTGGTTGTTGCTGCTGCGACCATTTGCGTGTGCATCTCTAACGCCAATCGATGATACAAGCTCTAAGTCAACCAAAAGGAGGATCGTCATGTTGATGCTGCTATGTGAAACCTGGAAATAGTAGCAGTCTGTCATCGTACAGTCATGGTGCGAGCTGCAAGGAGATGGTGGACTTTTGCATTGTACTCACGTACTATTCTGTCATGGGATAGCACCGGTACCCGTGGTGAGGGTGAGGTGAGTCTCGGAGTATCCTGTTCTGTTGTAGGGGCATTCTACGCCATACCATGGTTACTACTGAAACGATGACGTATTGTACTCTTTCGTGCTATGTGGCGAATGCGCGGCCCGCGACAAACAGTAGAGGGTCCGACCTCCTGTGTCGACTTTGTAGCAAGGCTGGGGCCCTCATATACCGGCGATGGTGGGGGTGAACAATAGAGACTCCACGCTAGGCTCCTTTTCCTCTTCGGATGAAAAGTCATAGATTGGGAGGTCTACTCTAAGAAGACACGCGGGGGATCTAGAGAGATCTCTAGACATCTACATAAAACATTCTAAGTAAGTAAATCTGAACTTCTCAATAAACAATGCATGCAGCGATATGTTTATAAGGTGGTGCCTTCGTTTCAGTCTTATCCTTCTTTAGCAGTTTCTACCCTTAAGGTGTTCAACAACCTTTGTTTCTAGCATAAGCCTTAATCCTTAGCCCATTAACCTATCCTAGTACCTCAATTCTAGCATCAAATCCTTAAATTCCTCTACTTGAGTAATTCTGGGACATACCGCAGTAGTCCCTACTCCTGGTTGTAGTTTACGGGCAGTGTTCTCTTACGAATCACTTCATGCTGTAACTGGGCTCTGATACCAACTATGACAACCCCAAAATCCCTTACTAGACCAGGGTTTCGTCAAAAGAAGGAAAGATAACTTCACATCCATTCATAGCATAAATAATAATAAAAGGAATTAGTAAAGAGTTATTA
Source organism: Centella asiatica (assembly GCA_014636745.2). Classification (NCBI taxonomy): domain Eukaryota; kingdom Viridiplantae; phylum Streptophyta; class Magnoliopsida; order Apiales; family Apiaceae; genus Centella; species Centella asiatica. Next base: position 19,297,271 of record CM025788.1, read on the forward strand.
TAACCCGAAATATTACATTCTCTGCGGAAGCTATTCTATCTCTATATTATAATACAAAACATCACTTTTCCGAACATCTTCCTTTCTTCCTTCCTTATCGACACTCAAAAGGGTTAGCCAAACTCAGTAGCCGATCATCTTTGCCTTCCCCTTGTCAGAGGGTTCAACCTTTGTACCCTGCCCTACAAGTCATTAAAATTCAACAAGAATGAGCGATTTACGCCCAGCAAGAATATAAACAATTTAGGGGAGCAAAACTGGAATGTTACTAGGGATTCAATTATGTTGAAAGGCTCAGTGGACCAATACTAATGCCTTAGAAATCTTTGAAGAATCTTTAGGATCACTGATGATAACTGTTTTAGCCTGCTAGAGACTAACTTTGAATCTCCCAAGGACCACTTTATAAGGTCAGAGACTAACTCCAACCCGTCGGAGACTAAGTTAAGACTTGTCTTAGATACAGTGGTGTCTTCCTCACTCCTTTATGGGTGGTGTTCTTCAATCATGACCATACCTAGGTCGACTCTCATCATCCTTTCAGTAATATAACATGTCTTGTGGTCTACTAGATCTTGCAGATACTGATTAAACTTCCACACTTAAGTTGAAAAAGGCTCAAGCATGGTGTTTCCAACTACTGATAAAAAGAAATGTTTGCTAGTTAAAGGTTTGTCTATTAGGTGGTTGTCAACATTCTTACACTCATCTTGGGTCAGCTTCTTGAAATAAACAGGCATTAACTCCAGGTGTTAAAGCATGCATTAAATCGTACTTTTGGAAATGAATGACCAAAGTATTAAACGTGGCATGCATAACAGAACAAAAGTGTAAGAAAAAGAGCAAGACTTTAATGAAATGCCCTTACTTCCTTGGCTGCAAAGAAGAAGTTAAAAACTTGAGTTGTTCTTCCAAAAAGACAGTTGCTTTGAAAGGGAACCTGGATTTGGTGGTATACTATATAGAAATTTATGAAGGTGGGGCTAGGGTTGTACCAACACGATACATATATATCACTTACTGAACAACAAGAGCCATTGGATTATTTGATTTCAGCTGTTGGCTGTGAAAGAAATAACAAGCTTTAGAAATAAGTGATTGGTTTGAAAAGGTGGTGTTACGGCTGTTAATAGACAGTCGGTCATTTATCATTGCCTGCTCTAGTGCACTGTTGGAGATGATGTGCATTAATTGCCTAATGTCTCACAGCAGTCTTTGATTCAAAAACAGGTACTGTAGCTTAAATCCGTTCACACCCGATGCTTCTACCCACGTGAACATATACACAAACACAAGATAAACTTGAATAAAATAATCTTTTAAATATTTGTGCTCAAATTACATTTAAAACCTTTTGGACATCACATTGCCATTGAACTTTCATTTAAAAAAAATGAATTCATCATTCATACCAAAAAGAGAAATTAAACCTTCATGCATAAAATAAATAAATCACAAAATAAGTTAATCATATAACAAAACTCATTTAAAATTTTTGGGTTCTCACAATTATTATTGCATTTCATTAAATAATAAGACCAAGTATAATTCATTCTTAATACAATAATTATTTCTTGTTGAAATAACTTATGTATAATAAAGAAATAAAGTAGAACAAGCCAATTATCCTCCGATGGTATATGCATTAGAGGGTAAATTGTATATCGGAGGGTCATTTCCTCGGTGGATAATTTCTACCACGATTAATTCATTGGTGGATAATTTTTTACAGAGGGTAGTTTACCGGTGGATAATTTCATCGTCTTCCTCTTATCCACTAATACCCTAGGATGCCGCACCAACAACACTGCCGGTGCTTTCGTATCCCCAAAATACCCATTCAACGCATTAAGGTGGGAAAATCACCACCGTGAGGTTTCACATAGGGAAAAAACCCCACAGCCACCCTGCCTTTGGTTGAAACATGATGGAGAGAGGGTTTGACAGTTGTCGGAGGTGGAACCTCCATGTTTTCTAAAATGGAACTTTAAGTATGGCCGAACTCGGGCATTTTGGTTTGTTTTCATCGATTTGAGAATGACATCGAAGCTTAAGGCTTCCAGGAATTTATACATGGACTCTATTTTTATTTTTAACAACACAATCATAAACTAAAGTTAAAATTTCAGTTTGGGTCTTTAGAAGTTGTCGACTAAACTCGAAACGATGCTAAAGGCCATGGTTCCAACAATAGATCGAGGTAAAATGATCCTAGATGGTGCAGAAACAAAGTGATATACACAATTTGAGCAAAGACAAATACACACGATCAGATTTTAGCGAAACCTAAACTATGGCTCGTGGTGTTCACAATTTGTTCTTGAATTTTTATTTTCTATTTTAAATAAAATTTAAAATTCTATAACTTTCAAACCATTAATGCTATGGACATGCATTATATATGAAAATGATACTGAAAAATATTCTCTAGATAATGGCATTAACAATAATGACAAAATAGTGTAGAAAATTAATGCAGTATGTTACCTCTTTAAGCTTTAGAGAGAATAAATGATTGATTCCTCAATAAATGTTTGTACTAATTTAGATGTGTTTTGTGAGTAAAATTTGTTGGAGATTTAATGAAGGGCTAGGGTTTTGATCTTTTTCTATAATAGTAAGTTAGGACAATTTTTTGCAATTAGATCATTTTTAATGAAAATTTATTCAGTTTGGCAAAATAATTTTCCCTAGTTTTTTCCATTTAAGGTTATGCTGATTTTTGAGTTCAAAATGTTGTTTTATCTTACATTTAATATCTATAAGAGATATATTATTTTTCTATATTGAGTTTATTGAAACTCTGGGAAGTTGGTTGCCATAGGCAAGATGTAAATATGATCATGAGATTTTTGTCCTATTCCAAATCTCGAACTTTTATAATGTCACATTTCATGTCAGTGAACACACACATCTCGATTTGCGTGATTGTTACGTATGCATTATTATAAAATTTTTAAATTCGTAAGAGGTAAAAGAAATTTCATAAGTATCGCAAATTAGTATTCATACAATTTCGTCCCCCAAACTTAACTAATGAAAAAGATGAGGGTACTTCTGTATAATCATTTCCTCTAATTCCCATGTTGTTTCCTCAACGTCATGATTCCTCCCTAGTACCTTCACAGAGGGAATCTCCTTGTTCCTCAAAATTTTTACTTGTCAGTCCAGAATTTGCAGTAAGATCTCTTCATAGAGCAAATCTATTTGAAGCTCAATAGGCTGATAATCAATAATGCTAGTGTGGTCTTTCTTATAGAATCATAACACTGACACATGAAAAACATCATGATCATGTCCTAAAGCTAGGGGTAATGCCAGCTGGTAAGCTACTTTTCCAATGTGGTAGAGTATTTTGAACGGTCCGATATAACGGGGACTTAGCTTCCCCTTCTATCCCAAATGTATGATGCCCTTTCATGGCGAAATCTTCAATAGTGCATAACCTCCAACTTCCAACGTTTGATATTTTCTATGTTGGTCAATCTGTCCACTATTATCCATACTGCGTAGCTCCCTTTAGCGTTGATGGTAGTCCAACTATGAAGTACATTATGATGTATTCTCATTTCTATTTTGGGATTTCAAGTGACTATAGTAGTCCACTCGGCTTCTGGTGTTAGCTTTTATTGGGATTTCAAGCACATAAACGCAGCGAAAGTGATAAATTAAAACAATTTATTGAAACCCCAACCAGGATCCATGCAAAACATGTAATACAGATTTGATAGAAGAGTACCTGTTCAAGCTGTAGATTCTAAACTTTTGGTGATATCAAACCATATGAATCCTTGTGTAGAAATATAATGACTTCAAGTCGAAGGACCATTACATCATTGTCACTATGAGAATATCTTATGACACTTCACTTACATGTATAATTCTCATGGTGGGTCAATCCAGTACACTGTTGTCCAACATGTACCTATGTATTGACTTGATATCTCATATATCTATGGCCAATGAGATTTGGTGATCAGTCAACCCACATACTAGTTTCATTGTATCATTGTTGTCCCATTAACAATAATACTTGACTAGGGATGTTTAATAATATTGATACTTTTTACAACTATATGATCTCATGTTCCAAGTCACATACTTGAACCAATATAGTACGTATTCATTATTTTAGGGATGTTTATTATCTTAACAATTATATCACACAGTAAATTAAAGCATAATAAACTAAACATTATTTACTAAATCAAAATAGAAGTACAAGTGCGTCGTGACAATTACCAAATAATTAGCTCCTAGGGCATACACTCCAACAGCTTTGACCCTCTGACAGGTGAGACATGCACTGACCCATTTGGCTATTTCTCTCTTCATGTTTGGCCACCAAAAATTCTACTTTAAATCTTGATATATCTTTGTCCCTCCTAGATGCACGAAGAACCTAGAACTGTGAGCCTCTTGTAGTAATTCTCTCCTTAACTCCACATTTTTTGGAATCTAGACTCTATCCTCGAACCTCATCAAACCGTCGACGTGGATTCATCACTTTCCATCTTCTCCTCTGATCTGCTTCTCCCTTTATTTTTCGCAGTCCTTTTGAGCCTCCTTAATTATGTCTAGTAATTGAGGTCTTTCCCTGACTTCTTCTTCTATCTCACTTCTTTGTCTAGTCGTGATAATGTTTAGTTATAGTCGTCCCATGTCCATTCTTGCTTCCTCCTAAATCGTCATCATGTTCAACTTCTCACGCCTACTCAGAGCAGCAGCTACCATATTCGCCTTTCCAGTATGATAATTGATTGAGCAATCGAAATCATTGATCAGTTTCAACCATCGTCTTTGTCTCATGTTCAACTCTTTATGTGTGAAGATATACTTCAGGCTCTTGTGGTTGGTGTAGATCTCACATTTTTCCCCGTACATATAATGTCTCTAAATCTTCAACACGAATATAATAACAGTCAATTCCATGTCATGGGCTAGGTATCGTCTCTCGCATTCCTTTAGTTGTTGAGTCGCGTAGGCAATGACTTTTCCATGTTACATCAGACATTTCCTAGTCCATTCAGTGAGGCATCATTGTAGATCACGAAGTCCACTTTATTATCCGACAAGCTCAACACCTTTGCAGTAGTCAATCTTTTCTTCAATTCTTGGAACCTTTTCTCATATTCTAGAGTCCATGTGTACTTTACCATCTTCTTTGTCCGATTCATTAGCGAAATTGCTAGCTTAGAGAAGTCTTGAACAAATCTGCGATAATAGCCTGTTATTCCCAAGAAGCTTCATACTTTAGTAGGAGTCTTCGGTTGCGAACAGTAGGTTATGGCTTCAATCTTTGTGAGGTCCACTAATACTCTATTTTTGTTGATCACATGTCCCAAGAATTTCACCTCTCTTAGCCAAAGTTTGCTCTTTAAGAATTTAGCATAGAGTTTATCTCTAATGTCTCTAACACTATTCTCAAATGTTCACCATGTTCTTCCTTTGTCTTAGAGTAAATAAGGATGTAATCGAAGAAAACAATGATGAACTTATCTACTTGCAGATTGAATACTTTGTTCATTAGGTCCATGAAAATAGTTAGGGCATTACTGAGTCTAAATGGCATCACTAAAAATTCGTAATAACCATATCAGGTCCTAAATGCTGACTTCCAAATATCCTTGGCTTTAATCTTTAACCGATGGTATCCTGACCTCGTATCGTTCTTTGAGAAGTATTTGGCGCCCTTGAGTTGATCGAAAAAATTGTCAATACTTGGTAGTGGATACTAGTTCTTCACTATCAACTTGTTCAACTCTCTGTAGTCTATACATAACCTTATGATCCATCTTTCTTTTTCACAAACAGTACAGGTGCTCCCCATGATAAGACACTCGGCCTAATGAATCCTCAATCCAATAACTTTTGTAGCTGCAACATAAGCTCCTTCAACTCTGAAGTGACCATCCTATATAGAACCTTGGAAATCAGAGCAGTCCCTAGTACTAGCTCGATTCCAAACTCCACTTGTCTGTTTGGCGGTAAACTTGACAGTTCTTTCAGAAATACATCTCTGAATTCTCTCACAATGGGAATATCTTCCAACTTCATTTCCTCCTTCTCTGTATCATGTATTTAAGCCAAGAATTACTCGCATCCTTTGCGTATCATCCTCTTGGCTTGCACCATCGTAAGGAAGTGAGACAGTTTGGTAGTCTTACTTTTGTGAAATAACACCTTATTATTTGAAGGCTTTCTTAAGGAAACCTTCTTCCTCCTACAGTCTATTCTAGCTTGGTACTTGTGCAACCAATCCATGCCTAGTCTCATGTCAAATTCTCTCAATGAGAAAGGTATCAAATTTGCAAGAAAGTCATGTTTGCATATCTTCACACTATAGTCAACCAATACATCTTTAATAGTGTGAACCTCTTGGTTGGCTGCTATGACATCTAGAGGTACCTCTAGGCATTTAGGTGTTATGTTCAGGTCCTTAAGCAGATGTTCAGTTATAAAGAATTTAGTCTCACCAAAATCAAATAAGGCATGAACTTGAACTGAGTTGACCAGTAGCATACCTGTCACTACATCGACTGACATTAAAGCATCCTGTATAGTCATGTTGTAAGTTCTAGCTTGTGGGAGGACCAGTACAATGTTGGCTCCTGTCAATTGTGTCTTTCCTTCACTTTTTTTCTAAGGGCAAGTGGTAGAAATGTGTTCGTCCACGCCGCATGTATAACATGTCTTCACAGTCGCCATAGTGCGACTGGTGCCTTGAGGGTGATGTTGTTGTTGTTGCAAACTGTATTGGGGTTGGGAAACAACGAGTGTCTGGTTTGGGCAATTTGGTGAGATTTACCAGAGTTTAATGACACTTATAGCATGTGTTCGTGCCCTTCAAACATGGGGAAATCCCATCGTTTTTCCCACGGTTGGCATAGATCATGCCCTTCTTCTTACTATCTCCTCCACTATTAAAACTTCCCTTCCTTTTGTTGTTCCTATTATGAGTATCTCCTTCTTTTCTTGTTTTACCACAACCAGGTTGGCTTGTGGTCTCCCGTTTCTTCCTTCACTCGCTCTGTAATGAGCGGGACTTTGTGAATCATGTACATTTATATAACATTAGTAATTATGACTAAATCATAACATGAGAATGTACACATGAAATGTTAGTGTGCTTCTGAAATACGTGATCGATTAATTGAGTAGTCGTCCATCAAATTTATGATTCGATTCAAGCTGAATCGAAGTTCTAGGGATTTTTTGGGGCTAATATTACGTCATTTGGAGGCTCTAAATAATTTATTTGACTTATTTGGGACCTCAGATTTTTTGTTTAATTAATCTAGGCTTAAATGATTTATTACTCATTTCCTATTAATTAATTATTCAACCATTTATTATTGTTTAGTTTTCCAAAAAAAAAAAATTATTTGATCGTCACATAGTTAAATTCTTACTTATTATTAACTTAAATGATTTACGAATCATTTATTAAAAATTTAGGATTTATTCTTTGATTACTATTGAATTTATTTAAATAATAAGAACAAGTATAATTCATTCTTAATGCAATAATTATTTCTTGTCGAAATAACATATGTATAATAAAGTATTAAACTAGAACAAGTTAATTATCCTTCGATGATATGTTTTCCCTGGATCAGTATTTGTTAGAGATAAATAATGATGATGATGTTTAGAGAATAAATTGTGCATCTTTACATGCTCAAGGTGTTTTATAAACCTACGTATATGCACATATTTTGCATCCACTGATGATCATCTTAGTCATCAGGGGATGAAGTTTTTCACACTAGACAAGTCAACAGTTGAAATTTCTAAAAGACTTGATAATGAAGATGAATGTTTGTTGTTACTCAAAAACACTTTAGTATTCTGCACATCAGACATTTCAAATGAAATCAACAAAGCTTCAGTGATTAAGTCCATCAGGGGAATCCATCAGGGGAACCCATAAGAGGAATACTCAACACTGCATCAGTGGAAGCCATCAGTGTATGCGTTGAGTCTTAACGTCAGGGGATCAAGAAGCACTTGGATAACTCAAGTGAAGTTTGAAGCACTAATCGAGTCTTAGACAGGGCTTGTCATCAAGGGATCCAGAAGGACTGATCAAGTTCACATCAGGGCTTGTCGTCAGTGGATAGTTATGACTGTATACACTCATCATCAGGTCTTACACGCAAATCAATGAAGCTTAGTACAGAAGCAAGAGATATAAATTGGAAAGATATTTCTTGAAGTTTGGTGGTCCCATGACAACTCTCGATCATTAAATGTATGTAGATCAGAGGAAGAAAAAGAAGCAACAAAAGTAACAGCAGTCTGACACATCATTCCTAAAGGACATCGATGTGACATATATGCGGCTAGGTTGAAAAGAGAAGCACGTCCAAGCACGTGAGTTCAACTACTGATCTTCTATATATGCAAAAGAGTTCTCATTACAAAGTATCAATCCAACGGATCAACCAACACATTGAAGCACACAAACACTAGAGAGAAGCTTTGTAATATATTTTGAGAGAAATATTCAAAGAAAAAGTGAAGCTAGTGAGTGTGAGATTGTAGCTATAATTCATTACAGAAGTTGTAGTTGTTTAATCACATTTGTGGTTAAACAGATTTCTAGAAAACCATCAAGTTTTAATACAACTATTTTAACTTGAATGCTTATGTGTTCCTTTTAAAAGTCACTATAGTTTTTCTGATATTGCAGCTATTTCCATCAGTGCTTAACAAATTTTAAAGAATGAAAAGTTTCGAGTGTTTGTATTCAACCCCCCCTTCTACAAACACCTGAGCCTATTTTGTTCTAACAGTATTGTAGAAGGGGAGTTGAATACAATACTCTTAACTATTACTTTTTGCAAACAATAAACAAAATGAATGAACAAGTTATTATGTTCTACAGTAGCTTCTATGTGTTAAAAAGAATGTAACCGAAAGCTCAAAATAACACAGAAATTTCAAGACTAATAAAGTTTATTAATCCTAAGGTTTTTGCTACAACCTGATTTTTTTAATCAGCTTCCTTTTATGAAACAAGAGTTTTAGTTTCTATTTTCAAAAGAGAAAGATCAAGCTATTTCTTGCTCGTTCTATCGTGTATGTTTTTTTTTTTTTGATAGAGAGAGGCTATGTATTTATATGCATATTTCTTGTTCAACACTCTTTCTTTACATGGAAGCATGTAAAAATACATAAGCAAGATTTGATACAGTAAAAATATGAAAAGATTGATTTTTGTCCTTGCCTGCTTTTCTCTAAAACTTTTTCATCTCTCTCTCTTGCCTTTTTTTTTTTTGGTGTAGACTTGCCAGGATTAGAAAAGTAGACAAAAAAGTCCAATCACTTTTCTTTCCTACTACTATAGCTCTATCATGTCGGCGTGGTCATCTTTCCGTAAAGTTTGGTGCACGAAATCCACAGACTTTGGCAATGGTCAAAAGCAGACTTTGGCGTTGAGTTCATTATTCCCTGATGGTACGCACTTTGGCACTAAGTCTTTTAACTATTGGTAGCGAACACTTTGGCATTAGGCTTTTTATCCACTGATGGTGAGCACTTTGGTGCTTCACAATTTTTCTTTTGATTTTGGCGCACAAAAAAATTACCCAACGACTTTGGTGCTGAGTAATTTTAAGTTCAGCAATTGTGAGACTTAGGCGCTATTGTTGACTACCGACGATTTTGGCGTTGAAGTACTTTGACTAACTTTGGCAGTTGGCTTCTTGAATTAGGCATTGAACAGTCTTTGATTCCATTCTCCAAAGTAAAATGCCTTAGAAATATTTTCACCATTTATTTGTTTGATGAGGTATGAACAACTTAATAAACATCTCTCACCAAAATTTATTCCCATAATGAACCTATATTTCCCTTGACTTTGTTGATAAAGACTTTGGCGCAGTTCAACTTGAAACAGCTTGAAGAATTCTAACTCTTATTGAGCTTGATCTTCAACTTCAATGACAGAGCAAATTCACAATAGTTGCATAGTTGTGTTTCTAAACTTGAGAAGGCTAAGTTTGTTAAGTTATCTATTCCTAAATTACAAATAGGTAATTACCAATCCCAACATGGTATACGCATCAGAGGGTAAATTGTACATCGAAGGGTAATTTCCTCGGTGGATAATTTCATTGGTGGATAATTTCTACTGAGGATGGTTCATTGGTGGATAATTTCATCGGTTGATAATTTCTACCGAGGATAGTTCATTGGTGGATAATTTTATCAATAGATAATTTCTACCGAGGATAGTTGATTGATGGATAATTTCATCGGTAGATAATTTTTACCAAGAATAGTTCATTGGTGGATAATTTCTACTGAGGGTAATTCATCGGTGGATAATTTCTACCAAGGGTAATTCATCAGAAGATAATTCCTCCTCGGTGAATAATTTCATCGGTAGATAATTTTTTATCGAGGGTAATTAATAAGTGGATAATTTCTACCGTGGGTAGTTCATCGATGGATAATTTAATCATCTTCCTCTTATCCACCAATACCCTAAGGTGTCGCACCGGCGGCACTGCCAATGCTTCCATATCCCCAAAACACCTATTAGACACATTAAGGTGCCAAGATCACCACCACGAGGTTCGACATAGGGGAAAAACCTGATTGCCACCCTACTTTTGGCTAAAACATGATGGAGAGAGGGCTTGACAGTCGTTGGAGGTGGAACCTCCATGTTTTCTAATGTGGAACTTCGAGTATGGCCGAACTCGACCATTTTGGCTCGTTTTCATCGATTCGAGCATGACATCGAAGAAAATGCTTTCGGAATTTATACATGACCTTTATTTCAATTTTTAATAACACAATCATAAACAAAAGTTAAAATTTTAGTTTGGATCCTTAGAAGTTCTCGGCCCAACTCAAAATGATGTTACAGGTCATGGTTCCAACAATAGATCGAGGCAAAATGATCCTCGATTGTGCAGAAACAAAGTGATATACACGATTTGAGCAAAGACAGATACACACTGTCAGATTTTAGCAAAACCCGAACAAGGGTTCGTGGTGTTCACAATTTGTTCTTGGATTTTGATTTTCTTTTTTTAAATAAACTTTAAATTTCTATAACTTTCAAACCATTAATGCTATGGACATGTATTATATATGGAAATGATACCGAAAATATTCTCTACACAATGGCATTAACAAAACTGACAAAATAGTTCAGAAATTTTAATGTAGTATGTTATCTCTTTAAGCTTTAATAAGAATAAATGTTTGATCACTCAATAAATGTTTGTAATAATTTAGATGTGTTTGTGAGTAAAATTTGATGGAGATGTAATGAGGGGCTAGGGTTTTGATCTTATTCTATATATAGTAAGTCATGATAATTTTTGGCAATTAGATCCTTTTTAATGAAAATTTATTAGATTAGCAAAATAATTTTCCCTTGTTTTTGCCATCTAGGGTCATTCTGATTTTTGAGTTCAAAATGTTGTTTACTCTTACATTTAATATCTATAAGAGATATATTGTTGTTCTATGTTGAGTATATTTAAACTCTGGGAAGATGGTTTGCATCAGCAAGATGTAAATATGATCATGAGATTTTTGTCCTATTTCATTCTCAAACTTTTATAAGCCATGTTTCACGTTTCATTAGTATTTCATGTTAGTGAACATGCATGTCTCAATTTGTGGGATTACTGATGACCATTTACCCTCTAAAGAAGATTATCTATTAATGAACAAATTAACTATCGATGACCATTTACTCTCTGAAGCAAATTATCTGTTGATGAACAAATTATCCTCTAATGTAGATTATCTATTGATGAACAAATTATCTTCCGATGACCATATTTTACCTCTAAAGCATATAATCTGCTGATAAACAAATTTTCATCTGATACACAGTTTATCCTCTGATGCACATATTATCTTCTGATGCACAGTAACTACTAAAGCATAATTTATCCTCTGATGAACAAATTAACTATTGATGCACATTTTATCATCTGATACATAGTAACTATTGATGCATAATATTCTCTGATGCATAAATTAACTACTGATGCACATTTTATCCTTTGATGCACAATAACTACTAATGCTTAGTTTATCCTCTGATTCACAGTAATTACTGATGCATAGTTTATCCTCTGATGCACAGTAACTGTTGATGCATAATTTATCCTCTGATGAACAATTTAACTCATCAGATGATAATACTTGAAGAAAATTCAGTTTTAAAAACTATTGTATTGATGTTATGGAATATACTAGTAGCTACTGTACAATAAAAAATCTAACAATTTCAAGTATATGCATCACCATCAGATGCTATATTCCTAACAATGCATTCAAGAGTGACAGTTATGGACTAAAGGTTTCATTTAACTCAAATGAGTAATTATGTAGTAATTGTTGGCATTTACAACCACTGTACACTAGTTCATAAACAGTGAACATCTTGTTATTTTAAGTTGAACAACCTGAGTTCAGGCATTTCCCAATATAGGAATGCATAACAACTAAAATGAGGCACTTAATAAATTGTATAATACACAATCTGATAGACATTACATAAAGAATCATATTGCTTTAGAGATAGCTATAATTTTAACTTTTGATCATATATGGATCAAAAACAAATCTCAGAGGAACACTTGAGTTCAATATAGACTACCACCCTGATCAAGGTAAGTAATATATTTATTATTCTTTCAACGTATAACACAGTTGTTTTGTTGTACGTGATTTTACAAGTATATATACAATCTGATGCTTATTAAACACATAATCAATTGTTTCAATCTACGTAATGACATGTTATGTTATGATATGATATGCAAGTGCTTATAATTTTCTTCTTATGTATACATAATTGTTTCATATACGTACTGATAGAGGATAAAACATGTTTATTAACCTGAGCTAAGTTTTTATTGCTAAGTGTTTGACTATTTGTATCCAATTTGTAAGCATCCTATCTGTTTCATGATATATTGAATTATTCGATTTAATTCAACGCTTTTAAATCATATACCTTTGCATTCTTCTGATATCATCTATGTTTCTATACATGACCCTCGCTGAGGTGTCAGGGATTAGTCCACTATATAAGCTGATGAGGGAACACCCTGAAATTGAGAATTGTTTATCCTATTCTTCCAGGTCCTATAGATGAAATTATATCTACTTTAAGTGTCATACTTATGTACACCGTAGACCATATTAAGATGGCTTGGCCTACCATCATCAAATGGTAAGAAGTACTCTTAGTAAGTCCTAGTGCTGAATAGAGATAAGGCGATCTAGTAAGTCATGGACTAAAAGACGTTAGATACTTATATGAAATTTCATTCAGTGGCATTAATTGCCAACTTTAACTAAAAATATGGATTCACTCCATATGAGTCGGGAATCTACTTACTTGAACTCTTTATGTTATTCATATTTGTTAACCTTGCCTTGAAATAGTTTACCTAAACTAACTACAGAACTTTTATTCTTCTCATTTGCCTTATAATATATTACTTGTTGAGCATTTGTTGCTCATACTTTCTTTGATTCTCTTTCAGTTAAATGCGAGAAAGGTGAAAGTTCCAATGGTAAGTAAAACATGTCCAGTAGGGCTGGCCGTTAGGGGTTCATAAGTGTAAATCTGGTTTTGGTATTGTAATAGAGAACCTATTACGTTATCTGTTGTTAGACCATTTAGACACAATAATTTTAATAAATGTTGGTTATACTCTGTTCCAGCTTATGTTATCTATGTAAGTTTGTTTATTTTTGTCCCATTGATGGCTCGGTGTTTCGCTGGAAGCCGGAGTCACCACAGTTGGTAACAAGCTGACAACTCTAGTTTATAGTCGGAAACCGTAGCTGTCACAAAGTGCCTAGCATTCCTACATAGAGAAACCAAGAAGGGTTTTTAAGGACTTAGCCACCCATTTGGTTCTAAGTCCCTACACTCATCCCTTACACCTTACACCATCATACATCCTTAGACACACCCCCTAGACCTCAAGGCTAAACTCTATCATTATCATCTCGAAGGAGTTCTCTTGCTCTTTTCCCTTGTCCATCACTCAACTCAAGTCTCATAGCCTTATTGAAATTCTCACTTCGCCTTTTACATATATTACATATAAACCCGACATGCAATGGAATTTGTAAGAGCATAGGACCCCAAGTGTCCTAACCCACAAAATCTATAAAACTCATCATACTTTACTTAATCATGTCCATTGTTCCTAGCATTACATTTTCTCGATAAATAACCATACATTCTGCGATCACAATTAAACTCCTTTGAAATAATAGTCATGATCTAGAAAAAAGAAATTCATAGTTTCAAGTACATGTTATACTAATACAGTTGCATAAAAGGTGTAGACCATAAAGAAATTATTATTATTAAGCAATAAGGTTGGAAAAACTAAAAGTATAAACAAGCAACGGGGCGGAGCTGTATATGGGGAAGCATAGGCAGCTGCCTATGTTGAAACATTGGGATAGAGTGCATGTATAATAGGTGAGAGTGGTGTATCTTGGCAGGACTAGGACTACATAGTACTTTTAATTACCAGATTAGTTGTTATTTATTAATTTTCCTCACTTTTTCTTGAAATATCATTTTGCAAAATTGCTTTCTTCCCAATGTTTACTCAGATACAATTGAACTTTAGTTAAGAATATTTTACTTCTAATATGCATGTTGATATTACAGTGAGTCCACAATGTGAATGTATAAAAGACAATGAAAAGCAAATCATGAATGGCATTATGTTATAACGAATAGTATTTCAGGAATATAATAGTTTGGTGATTATAATTTAGAACTTCATCATAATTTTATTAGTTTTTGGGGCACATGCTTTGCATGTGCAATTAAATTCAATATAAAATAAAGAATAAATTTGTAATCATTTTTAGAAGCAAAGAAGCTAATAAATATGGGTTGCACACAAAAAGATCAAAGTTTACAATATTTTGGTAAATTTCAAACAAAGATGGTGATATGTCAAATTTACGTACCTAGGGTTAGGATTGTGAAATACCCTAACTGTTGAAGAACTTGGACCGCGAATTTAATGCCCTTCTCTACCTGCAAGAGAAAATCTTCCAAGAACCGTGGGGTTCAGCCCTTTGGAAGACACTCGGGTGTGTTTGTTAGCCAAAGCTTTAGTGGTGATAAGTAAATATTGTATGTAAATCACAGCGTACCTGGTAATGTGTTGTCTGGCCTATATTTATACATATCTGGATCATCAGAGTCCTTCTTGGATTACAATATCAAGTCCTTCTTGGATTACAATATGAAGTCTGTTGGTGTGAAATAGGCTTAAGTGTTTGTAGAAGGGGGGGGATGAATACAAACACTACAAACTTATCGCTCTTTTTATCTTTTAAAAGAACTTACAGGAAACAGCTGCACAGATCAGAAAAACTATGTAATATGAACACACAGATTCAAGTTAAAATAGTTATATTAAAACTTGGGGTTTTTCTGGAAATCTGTATAATCACAAATGTGATTTACAGCTACAAATTCTGTAAATAAAATTCACAACTTCTCACACTCACTAGCTACGAAAACTCTTCTCTGAAAAATAAATCTCTCAAGAAATATATTATAGAGCTTCCTAGTGTTGTGTGCTTCTATGTTTGTTTGATCTGTTGGATAGATTCAATCTCTCTATATTTTTTGTAATGAGAACTCCTTTGCTTATATGTCGAATCAATGGTTGAAATCACGTGCTTGAGACGTGCTGCTTCTCTCAACTTAACCGCAAGTATGTCACATCGTAGCCCTATGTGTCAGACTGCTGCATGCTTTGTTGCTACTTTTTCTTCCCCTAATCTGTGTGCATTTAATGCGAGAGAGTTCTCATTGGATCAAAAACAAACTTCGAGAAATATCTTTTCAGTTGATATTTCTTGCTTCTGTAAGACGTTACGTTGATTTTCGTGTAAGTACTGATGACGGGTGTATGCTGTCATAACGATCCACTGACTACCAGCCCTGATGGACTTTGATCAGTGCTTCTGAATCCCCTGATGCTTATTGACTAGATCAGGGCTTCAACTTTCACTTGAGTTTCACTCAGTGCTTCTTGATCCTAATGGTTATGACTGATGGTACACACTGATGGCTTCCACTGATGCCATGTTGGCCATTCCCCCTGACGGGTTACCCTGATGGCTTGGCCTGACACTGACATGTCTTGAAGTGTTTCCCTGACGGGTTGGTCTGCCTTCGTCATACCCTGACAGGTTTCCCTGATGAGTTCCCCCTGATGGGTTTCCCTGATGAGTTTCCCCTGATGGGTTCCCCCTGATGAGTTCCCCCTGATGAGTTCCCCCTGATGGGTTCCCCTGATGAGTTCCCCCTGATGGAACTTAATCAACGTAACTTTGTTTAGAATTTCTGATGTGCGGAATACTTTGACTGTTTACAAGTAGCATCAGACATTCTTCTTCACTTTGTCAAGTCCTTTGAATGTTTCAGTTTTCTGACTTGTCTTGTGAAGAGATTGACCATCCACTGATGAATAAGTTTATTATCAGTGAATGCATAACTTGTGCTGATCTTAAGGTTTATAAAATACCTCAAGTATTTACAGTTGCACAATTTATTACATAATCATCATCATCATCATTTATCTCTAACAAAGTCTTTCTTCGATTATGAATCTAGTGGTTTAGGATGTTTCCACCCCTGTTTCCACCATCTTTTTGATAAAGTCTCCAAAAGGGACCTTTATCCATTTATTATATCTGCCCTATCTTAGGTTCATTGAATGTAGACCCGCTGGCCATTATGGGCCTCTTGGGTGCCATTACGATGATCCATTAATATTTGTGTTGCATTTATTACACTTAGGGTTATTTCTTTTACCCATATCATTTGCCCCCTAATTTTTGTTTATTAAACTTTTGAAATTAAAAATTACTAGATTTTAAACAAGTGTTCCTTTTTTTTTTTTTTGGTCGGGGACTTACCTTCCCCGTTAACTTTAGGATACTCCAAAATTAACGGGTCAAACATGCAGCTCCCCGGTAACACTTAACCCGCTAACTTATGAAATTACTGGAGCAAACAAGCGATTGGTTCGCTAGCTTTTACCTCGGTAACTTCCATGGATTAGTAGGGCAAACTGGTGATCACATCTCTAGTTTTTAATCCGTTAACTTATCTAATTTAGCGGAGCAAATTGGCAATCACATCGCTAGTTTTTACCCTGTTAACTTATCTGATTTAGCAGAGAAAATTGGCGATCACATCGCTAGTTTTTACCCCATTAACTTAACTGATTTAGCATAGCAAATTAGCGATCACATCGCTAGTTTTTACCCCGATAACTTAATGGATTTAGTGGAGCAAATTGGTAATCACATAGCTAGTTTTTACCCCATTAACTTAACTTATTTAGCAGAGAAAATTGGCGATCACATCGCTAGTTTTTACGACGTTAACTTATCTGATTTAGTGGGTAATAAAATACATAGATTTCAAAAGGCTGTCTATAGGTGGGTTGGGCTTCTAAAGTCCAAGCCAGTATAATCAACATATATGTTCGTTCGATGGTTTTTCTTTTTCTTGGCCCATCTTGGGACTTTTTGAATGCCAATGGTTGAATGATCTCATCCATTAGATTAAACAGGACTCCAGCGGTCAAATTTTCCTGTGTGGCTATATATTTCACTCAAGGGGTAAGTATTTTTCACTTTTAACTTTGAAAATTATTCTTATCATAAGTTACTACTTACTCTCCTCATTTTGGTGATTTCCGGCGATTAGTTACCACCACAAGGCAATTTTTGACAAACTCTCGCAACCGTAGGGCGATTTTTGACAAGCTATAACCACCGTAAGGCGATTCCCAACGACCCATAAACAGCGTAAGGCGATTTCCGGCGAGCCTTTGCTACCACATTCAAGAAGTGTTCTTCTTGTTCTTCACTATATTCATCGAGTTCATCCTCCCCTACCTTTTTTTCAATCGACATGCATTCAGGTAATTGCACTGAATCTGTTTATTCTCCAATTTTTTCTTCTGATATTCCATTTATCCCTCATTTAGACATGATTCCTCCAAACCGGGACTTAGAAGGCCTATCCCCAACCCAAGAGGGGACAAAACCTAGTCTACCTCTCCTAGGCCCAGTGGGCCTGGGGTCGACCATGTCATCGATGCCCAACATCATGGGTCCTCCTGTGATGTTGTAGATGCAGCTAGAGATGAGATTCCAAGCAATCATAATTTTGACGCTTATAAAAATATTTTTTCCATTATTTCGAAATCAAAACTCCACAAATATGCCCTTCAGTACTTTATATATGCCCCATATTCCCTTAGATTACCAATCGAGGCTGATAAGGCCTGTAATATAGGCATAGACTTGTGCATTTTTTACGATTGCATGGAGGCCGGGCTCTGATTCCCTCTTCACGAGTTTATTCCTCGGCTACTTTGGAGTTACCCTATCCACCTAAGCTAAGTTACCCCAAATGGATGGCGGGTAGTCTACGCCTTTTGCTTAGGTGCGTGCAAAGGAATATAACCCCATTAGTTTAGGTCTTCAGATATATGTTTCAGCTGAGACATAATGGGTGTAATAATGTTGGTTGGGTGTACTTTCAACACCACAACTTAGTCTCTAAGCTTTATGATACCTCGACCTTGAAAGATTCTGTCCCCAGCTGGAAAACCAAATTTTACTATCTCCACTGGGAAGGGGGAAATTGGAGTGATATTCTCCCCCCAAAATGGAACATTTTGTATAGAGATAAAGTGAGTTGGGCAGTTTTGGATGCTGAAAAAGAAGCTGCTAAAGAATTGGCGGCGGACAAGGCCGACGAGGATAATGTCCAGGATTTCCTCTTAGAGAAGAACCTCATTAGATGAGGTCTCAACCCTGTGAAGGGCCAAAGTATCTCGTTCTTGACTTAGTTTGGAACAAGCCAAAGCTGTGTCTTCCAAGAAAGCAAAGAGCAGGAAATCTGCTTACAAGAGGCATAGGGGTGAGGAATGCCCATCTTCTGATCAACAAGGGAGTACAATTCCTCCCTTTGAGCCCATCAATGTCAAGGTGGAAATGAAGACTGCCCCTTCTCATGCCTCCGAGCCCACTGATGGTCTTCCTCCTCTTCCAAAGAAGCATAAGGGAGCTGCAGCTGGTCCCAGGAGGGAAGTACCCATTTTCACCAATCCACAAGATCCCTGTCTACCGGGATGGCCCCTTACTCGGGGTGATACTATCCTTAGGGAGCATGGTCCCGCCAAGGAATTTCTTGTGGGATTTGTGCCCCCAATGGACAAGGAGATCTCAAAAGAAGCTTCCCTTCCAACCCTTATTTCTAACTTTGGTCACACATGCTATGGTAAGTGTTTTCCCTTTAGATCTTCATCCTTCATTAGTTTAACTGAAACTAACTTTTCAAGTTCTAGTTTCGAATGATAGCATTATGTGTACGTTGCTGAGCTTACTACCCGTGCTGAAAAGCAGTGGGATAAACTTGCTAAGCTAGAAAATGACCTGGCTAAGAGGGAACGCCAGTTGAGGATTGCTCAAGACGAGGTGCGCTCCTACTGCTCGGCGAAGGAGGATTTAGAGAAAGAGATCGAGAAGTCTAAAGAACTTAATGACACTCTCATTGCTAAGACTCTCTTCCTCAACACCCAAGTTCGCAGGCTGAAGGACGACCTTGAGAGGGCCCCTGTTGATGTTATCGAGAAATACAAGGCCTCTACTCAATTTCAGACAGATGTTGAGGAAGCCTATCTTGACTCTGAGTACAAGACAATGCTAGGCAGCTACCACCTCTGCACTGAAAAGGTGTTTTCCCTTTATCCGGATGTAAACCGCAAGGCTATAATGTAGAAGGGGGAGAAGAAGATGTTGTTGGCACGCCGTCAGCATGTAGAAAGGCTTGGGGTTCCTCTTGTGCAGATTCCTTCAGAGGTCACCGATAGCGAGGACGATGAAGAAGAGGAAGGGGAAGCCCCCCAACATGATGATCAGGGGCAGCAAGCTCCTTAGCCTTTGTTATATTTTTACTTGTATTTTATTGTTTATGTAAAACTTCCTTGGTCGTCGGGCCTTGTTATGATTTATAACAATCAGCATTTCTCTACCACTTACATTATTTTTACTGCTCATTTATTATTACTGTAAAGAAACTTAAAAGCAATTTTGTCTCTAATACACATATGTCTGGAATAAATAGGGAAACCCCTTAACAATGCGAGTACTCAGAATCAAAATTTATTGATAATAAATCTTAAGGTTACTTACATGTCATGACCTTGGTACCTCTTGACCTTCTAAGGTCTAAAGCTGGTATGATCCTAGCCTTAGTACCTTCTTAACTTGGTATGGTCCTTCCCAATTGGGAGTTAACTTGCCAGCAGCAGCTCTTGGATTTGATACTTCCATTCTTCGGAGCACTAAGTCACCCTGCCTGAAGGCTCTTCCTTTCACCCTTAGGTTGTAGAATTTGGCTACCACTTTCTTATGTTCCACAATCTTTTGTTGAGCCTTATCTCTGACATGCTCTACCGAGTCCAATCCTGCCCACAGACCTTTGCCATTTTCTTGTTCATTAAAACCAACAATCCTTATTGAAGGTAATCCCGCCTCCAAAAGGATGACTGCTTTTGTACCATATACAAGGTTAAACGGTGTCTCCCCTGTTGCAACCTTGCAAGTAGTCCGATAAGCCCATAAGATAGTATGCAATTCTTCTACCCAAGCTCCTTTGGCTTCCTCCAGCCTCTTCTTTATTCCATCAATGATGATTCAATTTGTTACCTCCATTTAACCATTTGCTTGGGGGTGCCCAACTGAAGTAAATCTTTGATCAATGTTGAGGTTTTGGCAAAAGGCCTTGAACTGTTTTTCTTTGAATTGTGTTCGATTATTTGTGATAATGACTCGTGGTAGGCCAAATCGACATATAATTGACTCCCACAAAAATTTCTCTACCTTTTGTGCGGTTTGCGTGGCTAGGGCCTCAGCCTCAACCCACTTTGAAAAGTAGTTTCTGGCCACAATTAAGTACTTTCGCTAACCTATCCTAATGAGGAGTGGTCCAACGAAGTAAATTCCCCACATTGCGAAGGGAATGGGAGCACTGATTGAAGAGAGGAGCTCTACGAGCTACCTAACTACCGGCGTGAACTTCTGACACCTATCGCATCATTTTACAAAATCAACGGCCTCTTGTTGCATTCTCGGCCAATAGTAGCCCTGTCTCATTATCTTATAGGTTAAAGCTCTTCCACCCAAGTGTTGTCCACATACCCCAAAGTGAATTTCTTAAAGAGCCGACAAAGCTTCTTGTGGTGTGAGACACCTAAGATATGGTAGCACAAAGGACCAGACACCTAAGATATGGTAGCACAAAGGACCAGACACCTAAGATATGGTAGCACAAAGGACCAGACACCTAAGATATGGTAGCACAAAGGACCATTTATACATCATATTGTTAATCAAAGTATATCGAGCTGACCTTATACGAACTATTCTCGCCTCAATGGGGTCTTCTGGCAAGATACCTTCTTTAAGATATTGAAAGATAGGGGTCATCCAACAAATCTCCTGTTTGAGTGGTGCAACCAACCTTGCATCTATGGTAGGTGCCTCAACCTCTTCCGTATATACTCCGTTTTCATAATATCTGAGGTTCCCACTAGCCAATTTAGGTAAGGCATCTTCCCTTTCATTATGTTCTCTCGGGACATGATGGATACCACACTTTTCAAAAGTGGTTATCATGGCTCTCACTAAGGTCAAATATTTGGCCATCTTCATGTCTTTAGCTTCATACTCCCCTTTCACGTGTTTGGCCACTAATTGAGAATCAGTATATACTTGTATACTTTGTACCCCCAATGCCTTTGCCAAGTTTAGTCCTACCATCAAAGCTTCGTATTCAGTCTCATTATTTGTAGCGTGAAACTTAAAAGAAAGGGCATACTTCACTTCCAAACCTTCAAGGCTAATAAGGATTAACCCTGCACCACTACCCTTTGTGTTAGAGGCTCTGTCTACATACAACCACCATTCGTTCAGCCGATCATTTTCTCCTTTCTCAACATCCTCATCCTTATCAATTGGGAGGGTGACATTAAACAATAAAATCTACTAAAGCCTGGGCTTTAATGGCCAGACGCGGCTTGTAGGTAATGTCTAACTCTCCCAGTTCCACAACCCAATTAATCATTCTGCCACTCACTCGAGGACCTTGCATTACTTTTCTCAAAGGTTGGTCCGTGAGTACAATTATCAAGTGAGATTGGAAATAGGGTCTCAATTTGGGGGCAGTTGTTATCAAGGCCAACACAAATTTTTCCACCCTTTGATACCTAGTTTCGGCCCCATGTAAGACCTTACCTACATAATATACAGGTCTCTGAGTAGCTTCCCTGTCACTGATTAACACTGCACTAACCGCCGCCTTTAAGACAGCCAAATATAGGTACAAAGCCTCCCCTTTATCTAGTTTAGTTAAAAGTGGAGGGGAGGGGAGGTTAGGTACACCTTGAGCTTTTTGAATGACTCTTGGCAATCTGGTGTCCACTGGAAGTCCTTAGCTCTTTTAAGGGCATTGAAGAAAGGATGACACCTATCTCCTGACCGCAACATGAAACTCCCTAATGCAGTTATCCTTCATGTTAGCCTTTGAATGTCTTTTAAAGTCTTCAGGGGACTCATGTCCAAGACTGCTTTGATCTTGTCTAGATTGGCCTCTATTCCCCTTTGTGAGACCATCAATCCCAGAACTTACCGAAAGCTACACCAAAAGCACATTTGGAGGGATTCAACTTCATATTATATTTTTTAAGGATGCTAAAGGACATGGCCAAGTCCACCACATGATCTTCTAGCTTTGGACTTTTAACCAACATGTCATCCACATAGACCTCCATGTTCTTCCCTATAAGGGGCTTAAAGATCTTATTAACCAACCTCTAGTAGGTCGCAGTAGCATTCTTCATGCCAAAAGGCATAACAATATAGTAGTATAGCCCTTGGTCCGTGACAATAGATACCTTCGAGACGTCATCCGGGTCCATACGTATCTGATTGTATCTACTGAATGCATCCATAAAACTCAGGAGCTCGTGACCTACCATAGCATCTATTAAGAGATCGATCCTTGGAAGCGAATAATAATCCTTTAGGCACGCATCATTGAGATTTGTAAAATCAATACAAATCTTCCATTTTCCATTAACTTTTTTTACCATTACCGAGTTAGCCAACCACTCAGGATACAAGATCTCTTCTATAAATTTTGCCTCAAACAACTTCTACCTCGTTTCTAATTACCTCTTGTCTTTCTGAGGAAAATGTTCTTTTTTCTACTTAATAGGCTTCCTATGAGGACCCATGTTCAACCTGTGCGTGATGACCTCTAGATCTATTCCAGGCATATCCAGTGCCGACCACGCAAAAACATCTATGTTCTCCCTTAAGAAGGAAACAAGCTCCTTTTT
Organism: Centella asiatica; assembly: GCA_014636745.2. Classification (NCBI taxonomy): domain Eukaryota; kingdom Viridiplantae; phylum Streptophyta; class Magnoliopsida; order Apiales; family Apiaceae; genus Centella; species Centella asiatica. Next base: position 19,320,736 of record CM025788.1, read on the forward strand.
TATCTCCAAGTTCAACTGGGAACCGACATAGGTCACCTTCTCGGGATCGGTATCACTAAGGGATACTTTTTCCAGTTCTTCCACAAGCTCAGCCCTTTGCTCCCGCATCTCATCCCTTGAGTCAAGGGTTTCTATGGGCATTACTTGGTTTCCATCTCGACCAATTTTCAATGCCATTAAATAACAGGTGTAGACTTGCTTTTGATCTGTCTTGATTTGTGAAGACCCGGATTTGTAAATAAATTTCGTTATGAAATTTAATTATTTTAGCTTATTTTCTTCATGAAAATTATTTTCTTATAAGTTGTGAATATCGAAATTATATATTTCTTTTTATGAAAAAAAAAAATTTATCTGCAATGTGATGTCCAAAAGATTTTTTTTATTTTTATTATTTTGTAAAGCTCATGAGGTTATGAGTTGTTCTACCCTTAAAAGAGTGTTTCGCGGGTAGCTACAGTACTCATCTTCTTTTTAAAATACTTCACTGCTGGGGGGGAGACAACAGCATTAAATGCTTATCATCCCTATCATTACCCTAGAGTCAGCTATGAAAGATGACCGAAGGACGCAGCAGCCATTTCAATCACTCTCTCCTTCTTCAGTCATTTCCTTTCTTTTCATAACCAACAGCTGAGATCAAGTTGATCCTACGGTTCTTGTTGTTCAACCAAGTGATATATATACACATCACGCTGTTGTAACCTTGATTCTACCTTTCTAAACTTCCATCAAACTTAAATTTGATTTTCGAGACAGCAGTTCTTCTTGAAGGATAAACCGGAGCATTTATTTTCTTCCTACAGTAAGGAGGTAAGAGCATCTTATTTAAGTCTTGCTAAATTTCTTGCGTCTCTGCTCTGCCTACCACCTTTAATACCATGATCATTTATTTTCAAAAGTATGACTTAATGCATATTCTAACGATCGGAGTAAATGTCATTTATTTCAAGTTGTCTAGATGGGTGTAGTGTTGTTGACAACCACCTGATGGACAAACCTTTAACTACCAAACATTCTGTTGACAGTAGTCGCAACCCCATGCATGAGTATTCCTTAACCTGATTTTCTTTACCCTAAACCGTGTTTAGGATGGCATGCAGACCAAAAGAAATGTTATGTATCACTGAGAGAATGATGAGTTTTGACCTAAGTGTGGATTTGGTTGAGGGCACCACACATGGAGGAGTGAGGAAGACGACCCTGTATCTGAGACAGACTTTAACTTAGTCTCTGACGGGTTTGAGTTAATCCCCGATGGGTTGATAATCCCCGATGAGTTAATCCCCGATGGGTTATTAATCCCCGATGAG
>CM025788.1:19322058-19394538 GCA_014636745.2 Centella asiatica
TAATCCCCGATGAGTTAATCCCCGATGGGTTATTAATCCCCGATGAGATATTAATCTCCGATGAAATTAAAGCGTAGTAATTCCCTGATGCGCAGTTTGTTTTAAAACTATAAAATGCTATTTTCTTAAATTATTTTAAGATGTTTGAATTGATTTCTTAACCTTAATAGTTTTTATATCAGATTGAGACGTTAAAAGTTAAGGACATCACATGTGCATTTCTCCCTCATATTTTAACCCAGATAATAAATTCATCTTGTGATATGTATATTCTTACAGAACTTTCCACTCACGAGTAAATTAAATTTGGTCGTAAGCAAAGGACTGAGGCAAGTATATTCACAATCTCGTGCTTATTTCAGTTTAACGCATTATCATTTGTTCCGATATGCGTAGAAGGTTGGATTTATACTTTAATTGTTCTGATGCATGAGCATGCTATGCTTTTGATTCTGCTAGCATGATATGAATGATAATGCATGGATATAAATGAGCTTTGAATTTCAGCTATGTTTTCAATCTTATATCTGTGCAATGAGAATGTGAATGATGCCCCTTATGGGGGTTATGCCACATGGTTGGCAAGAGGAAAGGAAAGGTGCTGATGTGTTCTTCACCTGACCAAGAGGAAATGCTATTTGACTACGTAGTCACTCAGAGGGATCATGCGGTCCAGCCTGGCCAGCTGGGTACTGTATGGTTAGCAGATCCGCGGGTGCAGCCCCCGTTGGATATTTGAAAGTTATGATCCGGTGTATACCTGACTTTCTTCAATGGAGGATCACAAGTTGTATATCATCAGTGCATCCTCAAGGATATGTGAAGGTTTCCGAGGTCTTGGTATTGCTTCACCAAGCCCCACAAACAGAATTTGAATTTCTCTCCTTTGATTCCAGATGAAATCCATTGATTTATTCATATTTTCCTCAATGTGTATATACTTGCTGGGCGTAAAACGCTCACCCATGTTGAATGTTAATGATTTGCAGGACAGAAAGCTAAGACTGAACCCTCTGACAAGGGGAAAGCAAAGATGATAAGCTGCTAAGTGTTTATCCTTTTGATAGAATTGATGAAGGAAAGAAAGGAATGAATGAAGGAAAGAAGGAAGACGTTTGAAGAGTTGATGAGATTTATTTTGTTATTAGGAAATGATGTAATAGCTTCCGCTGTAATTACTTAATTCTTGGGTTGTAATAACTCTTAAATGCTGTTTTTATTCAGTATTTATTTAGGAATGGATGAATGGTTATCTTTACCTTCTTATGATGATGCCCTAGTCCGGTACGGGATTATGGGGTCGTCACATGATTACTGCCACTCCCCTTGGGGTTGGAAACTTTACTTTTAAATGGAGAGTAGAAGGAATGGCTTTAAATTGGTTTAGCATTGTCCTTTCGAGGATAACATTGTATGAAGATGGCATCTTTACCACAAGAAAGTTAATCATCATCGTTACGTGTTTAGGTTCTTCCCCCATGGTGACGAGTAGTAAAATAGAACCTTCTATCTTCGTTTTTACCCCAGTGAAGTTGTATAATGGGGCAGGAGATGGAGTGAGTTGGGCTTCATCGAACCTCATATCTTTGAAAGCTTGATAGTACAAGACGTCAACATTGCTGCCATTATTTACTAGCACCTTTCTGACAAGAAAATTTCCAACCATCACCTCAACGACCAATGGATCATCATGTGGAAACTTTACTCCCTCAAGATCTTCATCTCCGAATGTTATTAACATGTCCATTCTAGCTCTTTTGGGGGAAGCTTCGATGGACATGACCTCTCGGACATCTTTGATGAGTTTGATCACATTTATCACTCCCTATTGGGGCTGGTTTCCACGCTCTTGATTTTCTGGGCATTCTCGCCTTTCTCTTTCCCTCTCTCTTCGAGGTTCAAGGTGCTCTCTTTGTACATATCGAGTCAACTGTCCCCTCCTTATGAGAAATTCTATCTCATCCTTCAGCTACTTGCAGTCATTGGTATCATGACCATGATCCTTATGAAATTGACAATATTGAGAAGAGTCCCTTTTTGAAGGATCAGTCCTTAACGGCTTCGGCCATCGAACATACGGCTATGAGGCAATCTCCATCAATATTTGGCTTCTTGGTTGGGTCAATATAGTGTATTCATTGAACCTTTGCCTTATGGTTTTCTTTGGGAAAGAAGTTTTCCCTTTAGCTCTTTTTGTTGAATCTGGCATTTTTACCTCCTCCATTCTTCGCTTTTTATCATCCTTCTTTCTGACTTCTCTGACGAGGGACTCCTCTACCACCATATACTTTCCAGCTCGACTTTGTAGCTCATTCATCGTAGTGGGGAGCTTCTTAGCCAAACTCATCTTCAGATGTTCATTAGTCGTCCCGTTTGTTAGTGCTACAATGGCAACAGATTGATCTAAACTTGGGACTTTTAAGGCCGCCTTGGTAAATCGAGACACATAGTCCCTAAGGCTTTTGCCTTCTCTCTAACGCACATTCATCAGGGAGGCTGAGCTTTTCGCATGCATCTTTCCCCTGATAAATTGGTTGATGAATAATTGAGCAATTTGTGTGAAAGAGCTAATCAATGTCGGGGGAAACTGCCTGTACCATTCTTGAGTCGGCCCCTTCAACGTTTGTGGAAACGTTTTACACTTAATAGCGTCTGACGGATTCATGAGTAAGAATGTTGTCTCAAATTGTTGTACATGACTAGTGGGATCGCCCATGCCATCATATTTTTCTACCACAGGCATCTTAAAGCTATCCGGGAGTGGTTCATCCATGATAGCTTTAATAAAGGGTGGGGCGACTGCCCTGTAAATTGTTGTGGATGTAGCCACAGGTTGTGCAAAGATACCTGTCTTAGGGACAACTGTGGGTTCGCGATATCCTTGGCTCGCTAGTCTCTGTTCCAATCGACATTGAACTTCTCTTTCTACGACTTCTTCGACATCATTCCCTTGTTAAGGTCGGGAATTTATTGATGGTTCCATTTCACGCTCTCTTTCATACTCTTCCAGCCTACTTTGCAACTACATAATACTCGCCCGAAGATCTTCATATCTTGCTGGGATTGGCTGGCTTCTATATTCTTCCCTTGTATGAGGCCTACCCCTTAGGTCTTCTTGAGGGGTAGGGACCCATCCCGTTGACCTTTTCCTTACTAAGTTATTGCATAAATCTCACGGATGTCTGCATTCATTGTCTTCAGATTCTGAATCAGTGTCATAAGGACCGCTATGGGTCCTCTGAGCTTCCCCAGCACAGGTTCTCTGCGTTCTCCTTAAGGATCTTCCTTGGTGCTCTATCTCTTGAGAGTTGATTCTTTCCCCGCTTAGATTTGGTTGTACCTCTTGTTCTTGGAGGGGAGGCATACCCAACTGCTTTTCTAGGAAGGATACACCCTCTCTCTCACGTGCAATTGACCGAGTATTCACCATGACTTTTTGTTGGTTTCCCATAGACGACGTCAATCTGATATGTCAAATTTAAGTACCTAGGGTTAGGGTTGTGGAATACCTTAACTGTTGAAGAACTGGGACCGTGAATTTAATGCCCTTCTCTACTTACAAGAGAAAATCTTCCAAAAATCGTGGGGTTCAGGCCTTTGGAAGACCCTCAAGTGTGTTTGTTAGCCAAAGCTTTAGTGGTGATAAGTAAATATTGTATGTAAATCACAGCGTACCTAGTAATGTATTGTATGGCCTATATTTATACATATCTAGATCACCAGAGTCCTTCTTGGATTACAGTATCAAGTCCTTCTTGGATTACAATATGAAGTCTTTCTTAGATTATGATTATGGTGGTTTATGAGGTTTCCACCCCTATTTCTACCATCTTTTTGATAAAGACTCCAAAAGAGATCTTTATCCATTTATTATCTCTGCCCTATCTTAGATTCATTGAATGTAGACTCACTAACCATTATGGGACTCTTGGATGTCATTACAATGGTCCATTAATACTTGTGTAGCATTTATTACACTTAGAGTTATTTCTTTTATCCATATCAGATGGATGGATAGAACATTTGGTTGAGAGGGGGATTGGGGTTGGGGGGTGCGTGTGTTTGGAAATTAACAAGTTTTGCTGAACTTTTGTGATGTTTAGCTTCTTTTTTTCTTATTTGGACTTTATTTTGATAGAGAAATTTTTTAATTTTTTATAATTATAAAACCTTTATATACACCAAAACTTACGAAAAATAGCATAATGTTATATCTTCAAATTGTTGTATTCTTTCATAAGGTTTTATTCCATATATAATAACATAGAGTAGGAAAAATAAGGTACAACTTATTAAGGATAAAATATACTCCAACCTATTTATTTTTTCAAAAGTTTACATTTCATTATTTTATACGATATAAAAAATTTAGTTAAAATCTGCCCCGCTGAGTAAGAATTCGGACTCCGCCATTACAAGCACGTACGACAAATTAGGATTTTATTGCCCTAACGAGGCAATAAAGCTAACAAAATTGTGTCTTCAATCGATCTTTCAAGGCAAAAGAATTAATGTACTAGTTGAGGTGCGGTAATTGCATGTAACAATGTCTTCAAAATAAGGAACTTAAATAAATAAGGGACAAACAAAATGTGCTTCAGTCCTCTTTGTAAATAGAGGAATTAGATGACACTAGTCCTACTGCTTCCTGTGCGTACAAAATGACTGTATTTCTATTCATTTTATTTCCTCACTTTTCATTCATCCATGATGTTAATTTTATTCCTCAACTTCCATTGCATTTTAATAGGATTGTACTCTCTTTTATTTCCATTTGTTTAATATTTTCATATTACTCTATATTTGAACCAATATTATCACCATTGACCTCAATAATTCTTATAATTATTTTCAAATATTTATTGGGTTCCTTTTATTACTTATGAGCAGATTTGGGACCTCTTTCCAAGTCAAGCTGAAATTAATAAATTTTTTACATAAAACTTATTTGGGAATTTTAATTATTTTCTATTATTAATATGACCTGATAACTTCAAAAAATTCGTTTTTCAATAATTTATTGGAATCCTATAATTAGACTTTATGAATTTACAGTAATTTTAGCGCTGGTTTCAACTCATTTGGAATTGTACAATTTAAGTTATGATAATTTTTGGTTGAAGACAAACTAACTTTGACCAAGAATAACACTATTAATATAAGTCCGATGAAACAGAAATTTTTACTGCATATCCTAAGTATTGAAATTGAATTTTTCACCAAATATCAGATTTTTCTGACTGAACTTAAATTATGATTTATTATATTTTTGGATTTCTTTGTTTTTTAATAAATTTAATTTTCATCAGACTGCTTCGAAATTTAAACTAGGGTCTCTAAGAGGGATTTCAGGTTTTCACTAAATATTTCAGTTCGATCAGGGTTTATTTGGTATTTTAGATTTTTTTCGACCCATTTACGTTTCATTCGAGTCAAAATTTGTTACTAGCTTATATTCTAAATTTTCGGGCTTTATCATTAGTTATCACTTTCTGAGATTCAGACTTACACAATTGGGTGGTAGAAATTTTATTTTATAATTGTCACTTTCATTACCATAATTCGATTATTTAATTGTTGGAAATTACAATTTCATTTCTTGTTGCATTATATTTATAGAGCAAATTCTTTTCAATGGATTGGGGTTCCCCGTAACAGTTTGTATTTCATTGAACTTTCACTTATAATGGCTATTTCATATTGTCCTCAATTTTTGACTCCCTTCGTGTATCAATTTGTTTTTCTTACGAGATTAATTTACTACTTTGTTAGAACAGTGTCAAACGGTCTTCCTATTCTAATCAACAAGATATCATTCAACAAACCACACAACTGACCACATTGCATAATAAATTAAATGATAACAAAGACAGTTTATAGTGCAGAAATCAGATAAAAACTTGAAATTGAATAAAACTAATGAAAACAAAAGTCTCACAATATTATCCTTGGCTAGAAATCAAAGTACCTCGACTAAAGTGATTTAGTTGCTCATAATTCTTGAAGACATAATGCTGGAAAAATAAAAACTGCTCTTTTCTACAGAAAACTAAAAGAGGGGGGCGGAGGTATAGAAGATGTAGTATTATTCGGTTAACAAGTCTATTTATATAACCTCTCTTCTTGCCTTACAAAGAAGTCCTAATCCTAATTGGCTTCCAAAAATCCTTCTCTAATTTGGTTTCTTCTTTTGTCACACATTTTTGTCTTTGAAGTTAGGGCCTAGCCCATCCATTCTGCATAATTTGCTGCTTTGCTTCTGCCAGTCTTATCCCGGATAGGACATGGGCATGTTGTATGGCACATCAGTCGCCATTCAATTTCCTTCTTCGATTTTCCTTGCTCTTTTTAGTCCATTTCTCCTTATTTTCACCATCTCCACCTGAATCACTCATTCACATAAAAGTAACTTGAAAACACCATATCAACACATAAAACACACACAAAATGGATGCAAATGTCATGCAAATCTATACACAAATTGCACAATATCAGACTCTTATTCCACTGAACCTCTCACCTTAGTGTAGGTTAAAATAAAACAAATTAAATTTATGATAACTAGTTTTAAAACATAGATTGTATACTCATAAGGTGAAACTAAATCACTATAGTACCTTAACCTCCGTCAAGCCCTTAATTCCTTCTATTCCTTCTTTCTCCTTGGCTTGGCTAATAGGCTGAAATTAGAGGGGCGGTTGGTAAGAAATGGTTAAAATATGGGGGTTGTAAGACAATATAAGGATGAATTAGGGTAGGAATTACCTTGTTCTTTCTTCCTTTCTCCTTTACAACTTATTCCAATACTTGCTAACTCTATCTCCCTCTTATGTGATCTAAATTTGGTTGTATTGGGGGAGTGGGGCTATAAGTGCACCTCTGAGTGATAAATGCTATGACACTTGGTGATGGTTCTCATGCAAAAAGAATGGGTTTTAGTGTAAGACATGTATCCCGAGGAAATGTAACGCTAGGAACAATAAGAATTATTAAGTAAAGTATGATGAGTTTTATTGATTTTGTGGGTTGATACACGTGGGGTCCTATGCTATTACAAATTCCCTTGTGGGTCGGGTTTGTATGTAAGGTATGTAATGGATGAGATGACAATTCTACAAAGACTATGTGAATTGACTTAAGTGATAGACAAAGGGGATGTGACGACCCCAAAATTCCTTACTGGACCAGGGATTTGTCAAAAGAAGGAAAGTTAACTTCACATTCATTCATAGCATAAATACTAATAAAAGGAACTAGTAAAGAGTTATTATAACCCAAATATTACATTCTCAACGGAAGCTATTCTATCTATATATAATAATATAAAACATCACTCTTCAGAACATCTTCCTTTCTTATCGGCACTCAAAGGGTTAGCCAAACTCAGTAGCCGATCATCTTTGTCTTCCCCTTGTCAGAGGATTCAGCCTTTATACCCTACCCTGCAAGACATTAAAATTCAACAAGAATGAGTGATTTACGCCCAGCAAGTATATAAACAATTTGGGAAAGCAAAACTGGAATGTTACTAGGGATTCAATTCTGTTGAGAGGCTTCGTGGAACAATACTAATGCCTCGGAAATCTTTGAAGAATCTTTAGGATTACTGATGATAAACAACGTGTAATCCACCTTGAAGAAAGACAGGTATTCACCTGTGTACAAATTTCTCAAAAATATCCATCGGGGACTAAACCCTTTGGGTCTGCTAACCATACTGTACATAGTTGGCCTAACTATGACGACATGATCCCTCCTTGTGTGAACATACGTAGTCACTTAAAATTCCTCTAGGTCAGGTGAAGAACAAATCAACACCTTTCCCTTCCTCTTGCCAACCATGTGGCATAACCCATTTAAGGGACATATCATTCTCATTTGTTTGCATAGATATAAGATTGAAAAGTAACTGAAAATCAAAGCTTAGTTATATCTATGCACTTTCATTCATATCATGCTAGCGAAAATCAAAGCATAGCATTCTGATTCACAAGGAAATTTAAACATAAAAGTCATAATCTTGTACACATGTCGAATCAATTGATCATGCACTTAACTGAAATAAGCATAAAAGTGAGAATATACTTTCCTCGGTCCTTTGCAACAAAAATTCAAATTCAATTTACTCGTGAGTGAAAGATTTTGTAAATCATGCATATAATAGTTTAATACCTTAATAAAAATTATGAAAAAAAATATGCATATGTGATGACACTGAAATTTTTGAAACCCTCAAAAAGGTGAAAATCAATATCCCACTTCTCACTACCATCAAACACGTTCCAAGGTATTGCAAATTCTTGAAGGAACTTTGTACTGGCATAAATAAGATGCGTGTGAATGAGAGGGTTCATATAGGAGAAAACGTATCAGCTGTTTTGAAAGGAAAGCTACCCACAAAAGAAAGGGACCCAGGTATGTTTACTATCCCATGCAAAATAGGTAATGTAGGCATAAAGCGAGCGATGTGTGATTTAGGAGCATCAATTAATTTAATGCCTTTATCTATTTATTCTGCTTTGAATGTGGGTCCTTTGAAATAAAATGAGGTAGTTTTAACTTTGGCTATTAGGTCTAATGTTTTTCCCGAGGGAGTATTGGAAGATGTTTTAGTCCAAGTAGATGATTTGGTGTTCTCGGCTGATTTTTATGTTTTGAATATGGAAAATGGAACATCAACCAATGGTGAGATGATATTATTAGGTCGTCTGTTCTTGAAAACAGCACAAACAAAAATATATGTTCATGAAGGGACTCTAACAATGGAATTTGATGGTGCTTTGATTAAATTTAATATCAATAAAACAATGAAGCACCCAATTAATTATGCATCTGCGTTTTTTGTTGAGCATTCTAACCCAAACACCCAAAAGTATTTGGAGTTTTGTGGCTATGATTACTTGCAGGTGGCATTAACCGAGGACCTTACTCCTTCAAAATTGTCGAAGTGGGATCATGAATGGCAATTTCCAGAGGGTCTGGTCCAAACAACTCAGGACCTCAATGCACTGGCCCTTTACAGGACAACAAACTGCAGTTTCAACTGCTAGAGGCGATACGACATGGGTATGTCGTAATGCCCAAACACAAGATTTTGTCTTCCATCGAGAAACCACCCGAACTAGAATTGAAGTCACTGCCCTCACACCTCAAATATGCATTCCTGGGAGCTGGTGAGACACTGCCAGTGATAATTTTGAATGAATTAAGTAAGGAAGAGGAAGAAAGCTTAGTCCAAGTTCTTAAAGAAAATAAGGAGGCAATAGGGTGGACCATCGCGGATATTAAAGGCATTAGTCCAACGATTTGCATGCATCGAATGCTGCTAGAAGATGATTGTAAGCCTAGTAGACAGCCACAAAGAAGGCACAATCCTCCGATGATGGAAGTAGTGAAGAATGAGATTTTAAAGTTGTTCGATGCCGACATGATTTATGCAATTTCTGACAGCAAATGGGTGAGCCCAACACAAGTAGTTCCGAAAAAGACTGGAATTATAGTTGTGGAGAATGAAAAATGTGAACTAATTCCAACAAGAGTTAAGAATGGATGGTGTGTATGTATTGATTATCAAAAACTTAACGCGGCCACAAGAAAAGACCACTTCCCATTGCCCTTTATCGATCAAATGTTGGAAAGGCTAGCTGGCCGAACCCATTATTGCTATTTGGATGGGTATTCAGGTTTCCACCAAATCCCAGTCGTGCCAGAAGATCAAGAAAAGACGACTTTTAGACGCCCCTTTAGCACTTTTGCAAACAAATGCATGCCTTTCGAGTTGTGTAACGCGACGGCTACCTTCCAAAGATGTATGGTAAGCATCTTTTCTGATTATGTAGAGGACATCATTGAGGTTTTTATGGATGGTTTTACAGTTTATGGTGATTCCTTTATGTCTTGTTTGGAAAATTTATGAAAAGTTTTAAAGAGATGCATAGAAACTAACCTTGTATTGAATTATGAGAAATGTCACTTTATGGTTAGTCAAGGTTTGATTTTGGGACATATAGTTTCGACTAGAGGCATTGAAGTGGACAAAGCTAAGATCGACATTATTAGTTCATTGCCTTACCCCGTGAATGTGCGGGAAGTTCGATCTTTTCTTGGGCATGCAGGTTTTTATCGCCGGTTTATTAAAGACTTTGCCAAGATAGCTCATCCAATGAGTTGTCTACTTCAAAAAGAGGTTGCCTTTAAATTTGGTGATGAGTGCAAGAAGGCTTTTGACACTTAGAAGGAGAAATTGGTGACTGCCCCGATTATCAAACCACCAAATTGGGAGCTACCCTTCAAAATAATGTATGACGCAAGCAACTTCACAGTTGGCGCGGTCCTTGGCCAAAGAATGGGACGTGATCCACATGTCATCTATTACGCATCCAAGACGTTAGATGAAGCCCAACGAAATTATACCACCACATAGAAAGAATTAGTAGTTGTGGTGTTTGCACTGGAAAAATTCAGATCATATCTCTTAGGTACCAAAGTCATAGTCTATTCGGATCATGCCGCCTTGAAACACTTGATGAACAAGAAGGACGCAAAACCAAGGTTGATTCATTGGGTTTTGCTACTGCAAGAGTTTCAAATTGAGATCAGAGACAAGAAAGGAACTGAGAATCTGGTTGCTGATCACCTTAGCAGAATAACAAATATAACAGATGATGGAAAAGCCATTTCTGCAGAGTTCCCTGATGAATAGTTGTTTCGAGTCAATACAACATGGCCATGTCGTAACCCCTGGTTCGCTGACCTAGTGAACTTTTTGACAAAGAACAGGTTCCCTGAAGGTTATACTCAAGCCCAGCGACACAAACTAAAGAGTGATGCTAAATACTTCATCTGGGATGACCCTTACCTATGGAAAATATGCTCCAATCAGATCATTCGTAGGTGTGTACCCGAAACAGAAATATCTTCCATACTGCAATTCTATCATTCATCTGCATGTGGCGTCCACTTTTGTCTGCATAGAACAGCTAGAAAGGTGCTTGAATCTGGATTTTATTGGCCTGATTTGTTTAAAGATGCATATGCGTTCTGCAAAGCTTGTGATCATTGCCAAATGGTCAGTAACCTTAGTCGTAGGAATGAGATGCCCCAATCACCTATAATTGTTTGCAAGATCTTTGATATATGGGGAATTGATTTTATGGGACCATTCCCATCATCTTTTGGTTATCAATATATTCTGTTGGCTGTTGATTATATCTCCCAATGGACAGAAGCAAAGGCCACTCGCACCAATGATGCTAAGGTCGTTGTCGACTTCGTAAAAGCTAACATTTTCTACAGATTTGTTACACCCAAGGATGTCATAAGTGATAGAGGGACTCATTTTTGTAACCGAATTGTTGAAACTTTATTCAAAAAGTATGGGGTCACTCATAAGGTATCAACTGCTTATCACCCTCAAACGAATGGACAAGCGGAGTTGTCAAATCGGGAAATTAAGAGCATATTGGAAAAAATGGTGAATCCAATAAGGATTGGAGTTTGCGCCTAGATGATGCAGTTTGGGCATAGAGGACAACATACAAAATGCCATTGGACATGTCTCCTTGCATAATTGTTTGTGGCACAACATGCCACTTGCCGGTCGAAATTGAACATCGAGCTTATTGGGCCGTGAAAACATGCAACACCAATTTCGATGAGGCTGGCCAGCAAAGAAAACTCCAAATTCAAGAACTTGAGGAGATTCGCAACCATGCCTACGAGAATGCAATGACCTATAAGGCTAAGGTCAAGGCATTTCATGATAGTAAGATCGTTGGGAAAGAGCTCAAGGTAGGACAAAAGGTACTTCTCTTTAACTCTACTTTGAAATTATTTGGAGGAAAATTGCGTTCGAAATGGAATGGTCCCTATGTTGTAGCACATGTTTTTCCCAATGGTGGTATTGATATCCAAGACCCCAATATAAAAAAGATTTTCAAAGTTAATGGGTATCGTTTGTGAAGGATTTGAACCACAATTAGTTGAAGCACAATATGTTCAAACACCTAACTACAACTAAGCGTGGCGAACGTCGGGCTAATGACATTAAACAAATGCGCTTCTTAGGAGGCAACCCAAGGATTTCTTTCTTTAAATTTCTGTTTTAGTTGTTATTTTTATTTTTCTTTTAATTGCCGAAGAATCTTAACAAAAATTTGCAGTTCTGGGATATCTTTGTTGTCTTGAAATTGTTATTAAATGCTGACAATTTTCTCTTCCAAATAGCTGTTGGGTTTCACCAGCAAACGCAGAGGAAAAATACGATTTAAAATAAAACAAAACGAAACCCAAACCCGAGGATCTATGCGAAACAATTTAATACAGATAGTTTAAGATTTTACCAATTAATTGTGCGAATTTGAAGCTTTGGTGAAGATGTTGATCGTCTCCAAATCTTTAACGCAATCCAACAGGACAGCGTCTCTACGGTATCCACACGAACACCCGCGAATCGTCTTACGATCCGAACAAGAAGAATTACAGTACTAGCTGTATGATCTGTATCTCTCTTCTCTCTCTATATCTTTGAACTCTAGTATCTCTATTATGAGCAACTAGGGTTCTTAGAATACGTAAAACGTTGGATTGTTAGAGAATAGCTGATATATCATATATATAGCCTTTCATAGAGTAATTCCAAAACCTAATCTAATTAGGAGACTTAAAATCCGAATTTTATATTTATTAGATATATATATATATATATATATATATATATATATATATATATTTAATCAAGTCTCACTTAATTAATATATATATATGCACAAATAAATATATATTCGTATTTCCTTCCAAAGGACTCTATTTCATACAGATTACATATATTAATATATATGTATATAATTTAAAGCCATGATTTAATTAAATCAATCTTATTGATATATTAAAATCATAGACATTTAAATTATATCTCCTTGACGAATGTTCTTTGTGTGTGACCCTGTAGGTTATTATTACGTTGGCAATAATTTTAAATCATATTATAAAATTATAAACAGTGAGCGGCATCTAGTAATACATCACTGTTACCCAAGTAATAATAAAGTCATAGATTCGACGTTACCTTCCGTGACCAATGTTTCAATGTAACTTAATCCTTTTAACCATGATATCTAAGATTAAATTCAAGGCATGGATGTGTCATCCTCTTCATTATTTAATCTTAGTTTTCTTGATCAATGAGTAAACTATATGAAACAAATCTCTATTTGAGCATGGCCATGCATTTTATAGTTTCACTCAATCAAGAGGCCTATAGATATCACCCCTAATTTATAAGAGGGTTAAATTCCATCTACATCATTCCCATTTCTCACATAACTCATTATGCATCCAACAATCACCTTTATCGTCCACCCGGTTAAAGGTGACTTTTGATAATGTCAAAATGCATAACTCCTTATGTAGAAATGTCATGACTTCAGGTCGAAGGACCATTACATCATTGTCACTATGAGAATTACTTATGACACATAGCATAACGCTCCATGTAGAATTCTCATGGTGGGTCTGTCCAGTACTATGTTCTCTAACATGTGCCTATGTATCAACTTAATATATCTCGTATATATTTATGACCAATGAGATATGGCCATCAGTTAATCACATACTAGTCTCAATGTATTATTGTTGTCCCGCTTACAATGATACTCGACTAGGGACATCTAAGAATAATGATACATCACATACTTATATGATCTCATACTCAAGTCACATACTTGAATCCATATAATTAGTATCATTCTTCTAAGGACATTTATTATGTTAACATTTATATAACGCAGTAAATAAAACATAATAAATTATCATTAACCAAAACCATATCAAATATATAGTGTCACAATCATTACATAATTGGCCACTAGGGCATACACTCTAACAATAGCATGTGGACAATCTTTTACAGGTTTCAACCATTTTAAATGGAGAGTTCCACGTCACAAATGAGCACCAGAGGCTAAGTGTGGGGTTTTTGAAGGAAAACAAACCAGCCCCCACCATTCCCACCATTACCATGAGTCGTAACATACGTCTTCCCTCACTTTTATTTTTATTTTATTTTGTCTTCTTGCACATTGAGGTTTATTCTAAGTGTGGGGTTGGGGGAAACACCTGTGTTTGTTTTTTGTTTTTGCTGTGATTGTATGTGTTTTTGATTGTTGATTAGTTGTTTCAAGTGCAGGTACTTGAATTGTGCAGTTTTCTGTTTTGTTGCCCAGAATAACAATACGACATGCCCATTGCGTATGGCTATTTCTGCGGTTTGTTGGATATTCAATTTCTATTTTGCATCTTTTATCACTACATTTTGCATGTTAATTGTTAGGAATTGCACTACTGGAAAAAAAAAACCCACTATTTGAATGAAGCCAAATTTCGAGTAGCTAGATAGGTTAGAATTTTCGATAACCAAAACTTTGTGAAATTTTTGAGCACCTATGTAGATTCAAATTCGAAAGTGGCATAATTCTTATTCTTAGGATACAAACAAATTCCCCAATGGTATGACTTAGGAAGGAGATAATTCACACCA
Source organism: Centella asiatica (assembly GCA_014636745.2). Taxonomy (NCBI): domain Eukaryota; kingdom Viridiplantae; phylum Streptophyta; class Magnoliopsida; order Apiales; family Apiaceae; genus Centella; species Centella asiatica. The sequence continues at coordinate 19,336,595 of CM025788.1, forward strand.
TGAAAATAAACCGTGAGATTTTGATCCGAAGAACAGTACATAAACACTCTAAATTTTTGTTGTTGTGAGATGACTAGCTATAAAGAGACACTACTAGAATTTGACATTAAAGTACAATTTGAGATCACACAAATCGATACTAAGGTTATATAAGGCATTGTTTGTTGAACCCCTTGTTTTATCCTATTTCTTGATTGACTACCCAATTTAAAGTTTACCACTAGTATTACACCTTTGAGCCTTAACCTTTTTCTTTGTTTGAAACCGAAACTTAGCCAATTTCCAATTTTTGTTGAAAATCCCCTTTGTTTGTTAAAACCTTGATTGAGAGAACTTTCTACCAAACTTTACATGCCGAATATTATTCCTTGTGTAAGTGCCATGTTTTGTACTTAAGTTGATATGTCTTGCGAAGTGAATTGAAAAGAAATGTATGGATGTCTAGTTTTGATTTAATGTACCACATAAGCCAATGTTGCTCAAAAAGAAAAAAAAAGGAAAAAGAAAACAATTCTTGAGATGGAGCATAAAATGCACTCAAGAGAGAAAAAAAAGAAGAAAAAATATATAGAGCAACCTAAGGATGGCAGCCATGTTAACATTAGTAGAGGCATGTATATTAGACTATTTGGCACTAGTAAATTCTGTTCATATGTGGCATGTGATGATTTGGTTTGAATTGCTCTCAATCCCCAGAAAAATACCATGTGTTAGCCCCGTTACAAGCCTTAATAAAAGTCCTTTTTGATTGGTATCATTAAAGTGGTAGAAGATTGACCTTTTGTCAAGTGATGGGAAGACATCTTATAGTTAGATATTGAGCGTAAACACCAACCTAAACATAAAGAGAGTGCACGAGTGATTTAACCGATGAGGAGTGTGAATTGGAAACTTTCTAGGGAATGTTATTGGGGGAATGTTTGCTTTTAAGGATTTGACTTATGTTATTTTTGGAGCAGAAATGTAAGATGGGTGTGAGAAGACAAAGCTAAGGATTGGTTGTTTGTTTCTCTAATTTGTTTAGATACTTGAGGACAAGTATCATTTAAGTGTGGGGTTGTTTGATAGTGTGCAATTTGTGTATAGATTTGCATGACATTTGCATCTATTTTGTGTGTGTTTTATGTGTTGTTATGGTGTTTTTGAGTTACTTTTGTGTGAATGAGTGATTCAGGTGGAGATGGTGAAAACAAGGAGAAATGAACCAAAAAGAGCAAGAAAAATTGAAGAAGGAAATTGAAGAGCAACTGATGTGCCATACGACATGCCCATGTCGTATCCGAGATAAGACTGGTAGTAGCGAAGCAGCAGATTATTCAGAATAAATGGGCTGGGCCTTGACGTCAAAGACAGAAATGCGTAACAAAAGGAAAGATCTAGAGCAAGAGACAAAAAGAAACCAAATTGGAAAAGGATTTTGAAAACCAATTAAGATTAGGATTCCTTTGTTGGGCAAACATAGAGATCCTATAAATAGACTTGTTATACCCTATCATTGCTCATCTTTGAAATTAACAAGTAAACCATTGTCACAAAATTGACTGGCACTCAGTAGATTATGCTTGAGGCCATCAACCCATGCTACATTTTCAATAATGGCATTCTCAGCTTCCAAATAGCCATATCCCATTGTGAGTCTTTTGTTTTCATCTCCAAAGGTCACCAATGGGCCAGCTGTGAAGCCCCAGACTTTCTGCAAATATTGTTATAATATTAAAGCATTTATTAAATAAATTTTATTTAAGTTTATTTGCGGTTGTGATCAAATATTCTTTTATGAATGTTGAAAAGGACAAGTTTCAGTTTAAGATATTATTATGAATTAATCATAGTATACATAGTAGTAATATTAGTGTGGGTTATCATTATTACTGTTACAAAGGAAGGAGAGTTAATTAACAATTTTGCCAATATGACTCTCATTAATGAGTAAGCAATCCAGCTACTGAGTCATTAGTACTGCACAGTAATACTATATGACACCTGTGAGAAGTACACACATATGTGTAAGTGAAATGATCAAGTAAATTATTTATTATATTTAATGAGCTAGTGGTTTAGTTAATTCCACAACCTATGCTAATTTGACGTGTGAAATTAAAGAAGACTTTTGTCTTACTACTCTTCATTTCTAAACACTCTCAAACCCAAAATAATATTAATACAGCGTGTGCTGCAGAATTAAAAGCTTTGCAAGGTAATTTTAAAGGCTTAACTAGTTATTTAATTTGACTAAGAAACATGAAGGATAGACTTTGTGTTTGTCTAATTATTTAACTAGAATGGAAACATGTGCAATACTTTGGTTAATCAAAACGTATTCCCTTCACTATAGTCTTCCCATATAAATAAACTACATGGATAGTCTCTATTTTTTCAAAATACTCAAAGAGTTTTTCTTTATATTCAACATGGATATATTGTACTCTGTTATTCCTTATTCTTTACAGCTTCTATCAGTTAAAAAGGGTGAATATTTAACTATACAATTAAGAAAGGAATTCAATTTATAACCAATTTTAACTACTGCTATAAACTGAATCTTCCTCTTTCTTTTTGAAAACTCTGTTATGTTAAAAAGCTTCTGTTTACCTTTGAATCAGGACTTTTCACTATATCAGAGAATACTTTATGTTAGTCTCTGATAGTTCAAATTATTAGTCTCTTACAGTTCAATATTAGTATCTAATAAGATATTTATATCCCATGTTGATGTCCACGTACAACATAAACAATTATTTATAAAGTTGAAATAAACATATTTTAATTAGGGAACAAATTCACAGAAAGACTAAATTGCAACTCATCGTAGGATAATTATCCACTAATGGGTTAATTTAGTCATCGGAGGATAATTAGCCACTAATGACTAAAAATTACCCACTGATGAATATCCACTGACAGGTAAGGTCATCCCCTGACATCCAAAATTTTTATCCCTTGATGATATTATCCATTGATGTGATATACTTTGGTGTTAGCCAAGTGATTTTGGCGATAAGTTTGGCGCTACTATGCAGAGTTAGGCGTTAAGCATTACTGACGAGTTTGGCGATGTCTTTGGCGCAATTGACCCAGAGTTAGGAGTTAAAGCATACCGACGACTTTGGCGATGAATTTGGCGCTTTGTAAAATTTAGAGTTTGGCGCTGGCTTGTTGAGTTTGGCAACGAACAAAAATGTATTCCTTGATGACAAAGAGCTATCCCCTGATAGCCGATAATTACCTTGCAAGCTTTCAATTCTACATCACACGTTGTAAAAATGTTATTTTGAATTTGAGAGTGTTTAGAAAGGAAGAGTAGCAAGACAAGAGTCTTCTTTATATAAGAGAGCCAAGGAGCAAAAATGTGAGACGTGGAGTGTTACACACCTCAGATAAGCATAGGACGTGGAATTAACTAAACCACTAGTTTATTTAAAAATTATAAACCAATATTTGATCATTACATGTACATATATGTGTATACTCCTTACATGTGTCTCATAGAAGTCTACTGACTTATCAGTTTAATAGCTTACTCATCAGTAAAAACCTCTCATGTTAATCTCATCGTTATCTCTTCTCTCCTCCTTATAACTATAATAATAATCCATCATATTATTATTACTTACACTATTATTATTCTGGGCGTTAATATTTTCTTAAACTGAAACTTAATCTTTTCAATATTTATAAAAGAATATTTGATTACAATCGCAAATAAATCAGTCTAAAATGTATTTAATAATTACTTTGATGTTGTAGTAATATTTACAAAAAGTTTGGGGCTTCACATTACAACCATTGCGCACCAGTTGATAAATAATGAACACCTTACCATTCTAAGATGAGCAGCCTAAATTTAGTCATCCCTCGATATAGGAATACATAACAACTAAAATGAGGCACTCTTAATAAATTATATGCTACACAATCGAATAGACATTACATAAAGAGTCGTGTTACTTAGACATAGCTATAATTCTAACTTTTTATCATTTGTGGATCAAAAACAGATCTCGCAGAAACAACTGAACCGAATATAAGTTATCACCTTGATCAAGGCAAGCGATATATTTATTATTCTTTCAATATATTGCACAACTGTTTGTGCAGGCATATATGGAGTCCGATGCTTATTACAATTAAATGTTTGATCAATTAATTTGATATGCGTTATGATATGATATACAAATGCTCAAACCTTTCTTCTTACATATACATAATTGTTTCGTATACGTACTGATAGAGAATAAAAATTAATTATTCAACCTGAGCTAAGATCTTATTGTTAAATGTTTGACTACTTTTAAATAGTTCACAAGCATCCTATCTGTTCCATGTCAATACCTGATATGTTGAATTATTCAATTTAGTTCAATTCTTTTAAATGTTATGCTTTTGCATTCTTGTGAAATCATATATGTTTCTATTAATTGACCCTTACTGAGGTGTCAGAATTAATCCATTATATAAGCTGATGAGGGAACACCTCAGAGTGGAGAATGGTTTATTCTATTCTGTCAGGCCATGTAGATATAATTATATTTACCTTAAGTGTCATACGTATGTACACCACAAACCATATTGAGATAGCATTGGCCTGCTATTGTCAAATGGTAAGAAGTATTCCTAATATGTCCTGGTGTTGAACAGAATTAAGGTGATCTAATAAGTCATGAACTGAAAGACGTCAAATACTTATTTGGAATTTCATTCAAAGGTATTAACTGCCAACTTTCCCTTAAATGAGTATATGGATGCACCCCATCTACAATGGGAATTCATCTATTTAAACTCTTTATGTATTTCATATTCATTAATTTTGCCTTGGAAATAGTGTTCTTGAACTAGTTATAGAATTTCTATTCTTTCCACTTGCCTTATAATATATTACCTGCTGAGAATTCATCGCTCATACTTGTTTTGATTCTCTTTCATTTAAACACGAGAAAGGAGATAGTTCCAATGGTAAGGAAATGATGTACTAGTAGGACTAGATGTTAAGAGCTCTTAAATACAAGTATTGTAGTAGAGAACCTATTATATTATCCACTGTTAAAATCTTACACAATCATTGTAATAGTTGCTGAGCATACTCTGCTCTAGCTCATGTTATAAATGAAAGTTTTATTTTTGTCAACATTGATAACTCGGGATTTTCGCAATTCCAGCTTACAGCCAGAAATCGGGGATGTCACAGTTTGGTATCAGAGCATAAACACCGAAAAAAGTATCAATGAGTCAAACCAAAAAAGTTGGGGTATATTAGAGATATGGACAAGCCAGTCCTAAAATTTTGGGAATATAAACGTTAAGATTTAAGTGTTAGGAATATCATGAGTGTACGCGATATTAGGAACTTATTTGACAAGTATATTCCAATTTATGCATATGTTATTTTGTATAGTGATAACTAAATTTTAGTTTCTTAAATTGTCTAGTAACTTACCATCATGTTGGTTATGCATATACGTTATGATCAGTCATTTAATTTCCTTGACTTAGAAAGACTGACTGAGTTTCCTATGGTGTTGTAGATGTCTGACATACGTCAACCTGATAATACTGGGGATGCCTTATCGGCTGTTGGGCCAGATAGGTGGACCTTAGAGGATGTCATGCCACATAGACCTACATCAGTTAAGCCTAAAGCCCCTGAGCCTATTGTTGTTGACTCTTTGTCTAAGGCTGAAAATGATCCCAATGAGGATACTAGTGATGATGACATGAGTGGACAAAGGGCCTTTAAATCATGAGAGTTTAAGGGAAGTGACCCTAGCTCAGGTTGATGTAAGCTTTGCCTTTCTTGTTGGCAATAAGGAGGTCAAAGTATTTTTTTTTTTTTTTTTTTGTAGTCCACCATAACATCCACCCCTTTGGACTTACCTTTATTTTTGGAGTTGCGACACATATTTGCAAAGTGGCCCAACTGTGAGAAACCAAAAATTCAAATAAAATGTATGAATATTAAATTCGTTATTTATTAAGTTTTCGTTCATTTTCAATGACCGATAAATTTTATGATTTAGTTTACGCACAAATCACTCTAATCGATGCGCGCACGTCCACTAGCGACAAATCGTAACGAACATGACATTTTAATACTTATGAGATGTTAATCATGGCAAAAATGTCATAAACACATTTTTATCTCACCTATGCGGTTAAAATTTTCAGTTTATGCATTAAATTAATGCATAACCATTTAAAATTATAATTAGTGGATAAACAATTTAATTTAAACACTAATTAATTCAAATTTCAGCATTTTCTCAAAGTGGCAAAACAAGGAGGTATTTTCCAATCCAAGGAAAATAAAATTCCAATCCAAGTAAAGTTTTCAAAAATTAATCCAATGGCCAAGAATGATTTACAAGTTATATAAATACACATCATTATGATTAACCCTAGCCCCCATTTCAGTCAAACCTCTTCAACAAATCCACTAAACAAAATTTAGATTCAAATTTGATCATTTATTGAAGTTTTGGGCATTAATTCATTTAAAGCTTTAAAGAAGTATACACACTACTCTTTTATTTTTACATCTATTGTCATTTCTGCTTATACCATTGTGTAGATAATATTTTTCAGTATCATTTTCATATATAACACATGCCTATAACATTTATGGTTTATGAGTTATTAATTTTTAAAGTTTGAACAAAAAATAAATCAAAATTCAAGAAATAATTCAAACCCGTATGAACCCTAGCTTGTTCCGACGGATTTTTCGGCTAGATTCTTAGGTATTTGTTCAAATTGATTACACAACTTTGTTTCTACACTTATAAGGACCATTTTCCCTCAAACAATTTTTAGAAATGGTCACGTTTCGGGTATGTTCTTGTTCGACCGAAATATTAAAATACCCAAATGGTTTTCTTGAGTTTTCTTGCAATTGAGTTGTTAAAACTTGAAATAGATTGCATGTATGAGTTCTTGGAAGTCTCCGGATTCATTTCCATACTTGTTTCGTCAAAAATGGTGAAGGAATGAAGCTTTGAAGCTTCGCTGTCGTTAATGGCAAGCTCGTCGGCGGTGAGCTTCGAACTTCTGCTATGGTTGTTTTCCGGCGACGACATGAGGGCTAGGGGGTATTCTCCTACGAGGAACCTCATGGTGGCGTCATCTCCTTTCACCGAGGCGCGGGTGGCAGCGTTTGGTGTGGTCAGCCACGTCCCTGGCTACCGCCGCCGTCCCTGCTGCAGAAACCCTAGCGGGGAGAAGATGATGATGACGGGTCGGGTTGAACCAACCCAGTTCCGACCCACCCATGACCCAACCCTATTTGACCCAGTTTTGACCCGGTCCAACCAATTGTTGACCCGGATCCAGCCTAATCCAAATTTAAAAATAAAATAAAATACCCTTACATTTTAAGTTATTCAATAAATGACTTTTGAATAATTATTCTGACATGCAAATAAACTTTTACATGATTAAAATTTTATGATTTAAAAATAAAATTAATTTATGATGTTAGAGTTTCTTAATTACCACAATTAAGTGACGAGTCATTAATTCATAAATAAATATTATTTAATTAAAACAATTAAATAATAATTAAGGAATAAACTCTAAAATTATATTAAATGATTAAATAAATCATTTAAGCTAAGATTAATCGAGAAATAATTATTGATTTATTTAAATCAAGGAATCAAGACCAATTATTATTTAATTAAAACAATTAAATAATAATTAATAAATAAATTCTACATGATTATTAAATGATCAATAAATCATTTAATTTAAAAGTAATTAAGAAATAAATTACTTAATTGATCAATAATTATTATTTAATTAAAGCAATTAAATAATAATTTAAGAATAAATGTTTAATAAATGATAAAAGATCTATAAATCTTTTATGATTGAAATTTAATTATGAAATGATTATTGTTTAATTAAAACAATTAAATAATAATTAAAGAACAAATTTTAAATAAATGTTAAATGATTAATAAAATCATTTAAGCTAATAAAATTGATTAATTGATGTTAATTAATTAATCTAAGGCCTCTAATAATTTAATTTAAATTATTGAGAGCCTACGATCGACGTATTATCAAGTCCACAAATCTTTCGGATTCTGATTCAGTTCCAACCGAATCTCAATTCAACGAATGACGACTCAATTAGTCAATCACAAACTTGAGAATTTCACGAACACTCCGCATATGCATCCTCATGTGTAATGAAGTTGAGATTTCTCATGTTATTACATGTACATGTTTTACAGAATTATTTCTATACGAGTGTTAAAATTCACTACGGACTCAAGGCAAGTATATACTCACTCTACTTTCTTTCAATTAATACGTATAATCATTCTTTCGGTGTACGTAATGTATTCAAGATATCAGCATGTCAATAGTCATGATTTAATTTCTTTAAAGTTAAGTAACGTACGATCCCTTGATTCGATGTACGTGAAAAATGTTGTGCTTGAATCTAATGTTCTTTGGGCGGTTGTTAGCTATTCAAATTTCGCTAACACACCAAAGAAAATCCTATACCGATGTAGAAAACTTATTCATCACCCCATATTTGTAAAGTATATCTGTGTGGGTAACTAAAGGCTAGTGGGATGCATTTGTCTGGCATCCCGGGCCTAGGATTTATAGGGAACGAGAACCGAGGCATCGGTAACTGGACCCTCACAGACAAAAGGTTTCTACATCGACTATGTATGTCATTATGATGAAGTCAGACGGTGGTCAAACTAGCCAGCTGATAAACTGTTTGATATGAGTTCCTAAAGGCACGTGCGCCAAACGGACATGGTTATAAAACACATGTGAAGGTATTCTTTATTCTTTTAAGTAAAGGGTCAAACCCCTCGTTATCACTCGGGAATCCTAGAATCCATCTTTCCAAGATATTAAGAGGTCTTGACATTGCTTTCGTCGAACCTCATAAACACTTTCGCTCAATAAATTATCCCTCTTTCAAAGCTTACCCAATACTTATTTATATACTTGCGAGCGTAAATCGCTCACGTTACTACTACCAAATGTTTTTACAAGTTATGCCGAGAAGGCCAAGCCGTCCAATAAAGGCAAAGAAAGATTGGCATGATGAACGCTTCTTGATCGCCCTCTTATGGATGGCATTCAGGGGTAGAGTGAAGCGTGAGACGATTATAGAAATGTTTAGATTGTAAGGCTTGTGTGGGCCCCTCACAGACTTCCATTGTTAGACATTTATTTATTTTGGATAATGTAATAGAGATTCTAATTATTTCTCTTAATTCAATGTTATGTATGTTTGGATGTTATTACTTATCTTTTGTCAATTATTGACGGTGCCCGAAGTCTAGTATGGGAGTTTTGGGGTCGTCACACCAACTCATTGCATTTATAGCACTTTATTCTAGATTTGTCAATAAAGTTGTTTATGCTACTAGGTTTCCTTGTTGAAAATTTCTTTATTCCATTTGGCTTTTGAAATTTCAACTTGGAAAACCTTCTTACAAGGAAGGCCATTGTTTCATCCATTTCCTTTACTTCTGGGGTGCACTCAGTCCCTTTAGAGCTAACTTCTCCATTCTCACTTTCCTCTTCACTTCCATCAGCATCTCTCAATTGATACTTCTTCAAGTCACTTTGTCTTGCTTCCTTGTTGTTTTTCTTGCTAGTCATCAAGGCTACAGATTTAAGCTTTCTAGTATCCCTTGACATTTCAGATCTTTGTTGAACCTCCAATTCCTATGTCTTAAGGGTACCATAGAGCTTATCTAAGTCTAGGACATTCATGTCCTTGGATTCCCTAATAGTTATGGTCTTTGGATCCCATGATATGGGAAGTGCCCTCATAAATTTTATGTTGACATCATTATTGGTATATGTCTTCCCAACATTTTCAGGTCATTTACCAACCTGTTAAACTTGTCGAACATTTCAGTGAGTGATTCACCAGATTTCATTATGAACCACTCATATTGTTGTGATAACAGTTATAGTTTGTTTTCTCTCACATCTTTCGTACCATCACACAAGATCTGGATGGTATCCCATATTGACTTGGACGTGGTAAGATTCATGATGTTGTTAAGCATATCATCGTCTAAGCCATTATATAGAATACCTATGACCTTGATATCTTTCTTCACCTTTTCTCTTTCCTCATGAGTTATTTCATCATTAGTCTTTGAGACTAGTCATTCAGGGACAGTGACTCCATTTACTAATTCTTGAGAAATGAGCTTCTTGGGTACGTGAGGGCCTTCTTCCAGAACTTGAAAATATTCATCATCAATGGATCTGAGGTGGACAATCATGTGTTGCCTCCAGAAGAAATATTTTCCTCGTTCCAACATGGGAACCTTACTATTTCCAGTTGTGTTTGTCATAGATAAAGATCTTCTAGCAAGTGTAGTCTGCTAATTGGCTCTGGTACCAATTGTTAGAACAAAATAAGCTAAAGTGTTTGTAGAAGGGGGGTTGAATTCAAACACTACAACTTTTTTCTTTAAAAGCTTGTCAAACACAAATTAGAAAAGCTATAATATCCCAAAAAACAATAAAGATATTTAATATGCATACTCAAAGATTCAAGTTAAAATAGTTGTATTATAACTTGTGTTTAACTGGGAATTTGTTATAATCACAAAGTGATTAAATAGCTACAAATCTGTAAAGGTTTACAGCTTCTTTTCTCACACACTCGCTATGTCTTTCTCTTTTAATATTTCTCTCAAGAACTATTACAGAGCTTCTTTTCTAATGTTAGTTTTTGTGGTTTTGTGTAGCTGTTCTTACATATATAGGAGAACAAATTTAGAACCCATATGTAAGACATTCTTCTTTTTTAACATAACTGCAGTATGTCCTATCATTGTCCTTTTGAAGGTATACGTGTCACACCGCTATAGGTTGTTGTTGTTTCTATTTCTGTTTCTGTTCTCCATGTGTTTCAGGTACAATGGTTGCTATTGGACCACCATGTTTGAAGGAATATCTTCCCAATTATACCCCTTGCTTCTTTGCCAAGTATCAGTGAATGTCTTTTAATCCTTGTTGACATGTGGTTTAGGTCATTACTATCCCTTGATGAAAAGCCTTGATGTTGACTTAATCAATGCTTCTGGATCCCCTGATAATAAGCTCTGATGTAGACTTGATCAGTGCTTCAGTATCCACTAATGACAAGCCCTGATATAGACTTGATCAGTGTATCTTGAGCCCCTGATGTAAAGACCCAATGTTGTCCACGGATTTTATCCACTAATGTAATGTATATATAGGCTATCCCCTAACGGTTTCCCCTGACAATCAGACTATTCCCTGATAGAATCCCCTGACGTTCAAGGTATCTCCTAATGACTTCCCCTGATGGTCAAGCTTTCCCCTGACGGTTTCCGCTGATGACCAAGTTATTCCTTGATGAGTTCTCGTGACAGTCAAGTTATTCCCTAATGGGTTCCCCTGATGGTTAAGTTGTTCCCTGACGCACTAATTTTTGTTTTCTACACTAACATTTTGATAACTGATAGTTTGGCCTGATGTGCAGAATACTTGAACGTTAAGTATAACAGACATCCCCTAACACTATCAAGTCCTTTTTAGTTATACACTGATGTCTTGCCTAGTGTTGTTAAGGTCATCCCCTAACGGATTGAGTTGTCCATCAATGAATGCTTTATTTATGCAAATATACTAAGGTTTATAAAGTAACTTGACTATTTACAAATGCACAATTATTAACTAACATCTAGATTATCATCAACATCATTTATACCTAAAAGAGTTTTTTAAGGAGACGTTACAAAAGCTTTTGTTAAGAAAACATTTATAAAAAGCTTTTGTTCTCGTTTGAGATAGAACATGCTGAGAATTCTCCCTCACATAATCTGTTACATACTGTTTTGGATTTTCGGCGAACTAAAGTGTTAGTCGTTGCTGCACTGGTATTGGATTGTGCCTTAGCAGTGTCGTGTTGTTTTATCCTCGAAAGAGACTCGCAGTAACTCATCGCAACATAAGTGGGGCAAATACTTCTTTAAGAACTTCCTTTTCTAGGGATCGGCGACTCAGTTGTTCCTCTATTCCTATAAGTCATTTTCTTTTCTGATTTTCAGTTCTCTTGGTAATTGGAGTACTTGTTTTCCTAATTATGTTTTGTTTATTATTTGGATGTTTGTGCCATGTTCTCAATATAAATATATCTACCTAATTGTGTTGGTTTAATTTTTTTAATTAATAGTGCATAGTTGTCTGCTGCGGTTACAAGATTTTCAACAGTTGGCTAGAAATCTAAAGAGTAAGATGGATTGAGAAAAGGTGAGTGGCTTTGTTATTTTTGAGTGGAATGAACTTGTCATTAAGGTGGTGATGCCATTGGGGATGGCATCAGACTTAAAATTAATGAAGTTATAGGGGAGTTTGGAGATTTTTTAGTTGATTTAGATGAGGATTTAAGAAAAGTTTGACTTTTTTCTACTAAGTATTGGATAGAATAAGTGGCAACACTTTTCTTCTTTTAACTGATCGAGGGGTGAATTTTGTGGAAGCAGTGGAAACAAACTTGAATTTTGATTTTGATTTTGGAGGAGGAGTGAAAGAGGATTCATCCTCTACTTCTTCTTCTTGTATGGAAGGTGAGGATGAAGACTCATTAGGTTTCCATTCAAGCTCACCATCAATTTTGATTCTTAAACCACAAGACTTTAACATTTCACCATTGATTTATATAACTCAGAAAACATGCATAAGGGAGACATTTGTTTGAGATTTTATGTTAGGTGTCCATATATTTCATCATAAAAAACAGACATGTTGAAAGGTTTTTCCTCCAAAACCAGTGTCAACAAGATCAAATGGTGAAATGACTATGATAACCTTTAAAGCCTTGACACCTTTAACAATTTTAACATATTCATTTTTAAAATAACTATGATAATCAACAAATGACTTTTTCAAAGTAATGGGCAAATACTGTTAGAAGAAATACCCAAATTCTTTCCCAAACTCTTATCATCAAACACAAACACAATTTTATTTACAATAGATGTGATTTCATTCTCTTCAATGGACATATTAATGTAAACTACAGAACAAACTGTTAGAATTAATTAATGATGATGATGTTTAGGAAATAAATTGTGCAACTGTAAATACTTAAGGTATATTATAAACCTTAAGATCAGCACAAGTTTTGCATCCACTGATGATAATCTTATTCATCAGGGGATGGTCAATCACTTCACAAGACAAGTCGAAAAATGAAACATCTAAAGGACTTGACAAAGTGAAGAAGAATGTCTGATGCTACTTAATAACAGTCAAAGTATTCCGCACATCAGATATTCTAAACAAAGTTTCGTTGATTAAGAACCAATCAGGGGGAACCCATCAGGGGACTAAGACCGACCAACCCATCAGGGGAACACGTCAGGGTATGTGTGACGCCCCGAAAAATCCCACACACCGGGATTCGGGCCGCGTCAATAAAAGAAAACATCCAGGATCACATCCATACATCACTATCTTATTTTAAATGCAACTCCTTACAATAATTCAGAGTTTAAAACATTCGACAGCGGAAGCTAAATTACTACAACAGATTTGATTGTCGTCCTTGGGCTCTTGCATCCTTTGTCCTTAGCTATTTCTCATCATTACCCACAGTTACCTTACAACTTTCTACTATATCTTTATCACCTGTAAAACATTTAACAAATAGCAAGGATGAGCGATTTACGCTCAGCAAATATATAAACATATGGTGGGTTTGAAGCACAACGAGGGTTCAAAACTGTTTGTGAGGTATGACGGAATCAATGTCAAAACCTCTGGCACCTTAGAAAAATAACTTTGACTTTGAGGTTTCAAACTCCTCAATCCTCACTTAACCATTTTGCATTTCTTATTTAGCTCAGAGGAGACTCGTAACTACGTACGATAGTCATCTTGCCCTCTCAAGACTAACATAAGCACTTGCTCAATGCTCAAGTGAAACATTAGAGCTTATCGACCTCGATACTCACTTAACCATCTTGCATGTCTTGATTAGCTTAAAGGGGGTTCTTGTAAACTATGTACGACATCCTTCCTCTTAAGACTAACATAAGTACTTACTCAACGCTCAAGCGAAAAATTAGAATTCAATTAATATAGATATAAGATTGACAAAAATTTGATAAATCAATACTCAATTATATCTATGTACTTTCATTCATAACATGCTAGCGGAATTTAGAGCATAGCATTTAGATTTATAAGAAAATCATAACATATAATCACGCATATCGAATCAACTAATCATGCGTTTAACTGAATAAGAATTTGATTGCATATATGTACTTGCATCAACTTGAATAAACATAAGACTGAATGTATACTTGCCTCAACTTGAATAAATATTAGATTGTAGATATACTTGCATCAACAAGAATCAAGCATAAGAATGAAAATATACTTACTTTAACTTGAAATAAATATAAGAGTGTAAATATACTTGCCTTGGTCCTTAGATATCCTTAAATCATAACCCTTGCCTGCTGAAAAACCTCTGTCAAATCATATATCGACTTAGCATGAGAATCTTAACTTAAATATACATGAAGATGCATATGTGACGTGTTCGTGAAATTCTCATGTCTGTGTTTGACTAATTAAGTCATCCTTCCTTAACTTGGGATCCATTTGAAATCCAAATCGTAGTCCGAGATATTGTTGGACTGGTAAAACGTCGCTCGTATGTTCTCGACAATTTAAATTAATTGTTAGAGGCCTTAGATTAATTAATGAATATTAATCAATCAACCTTTATTTAAAAATGATTTGATTAATCATTTATTAATCAATTTTAGCTTAAATGATTTTTTTTAATCATTTATTAATCATCATCATTTATCCCTTAATTATTGTTTAATTGAACAATAATTACTTCATAATTAACTCTTAATCATAAAAGAATTATGAATCTTTTATCATTCATTAAACATTTATTCTTAAATTATTATTTAACATCTTTAATTAAATAATAATCACTTATGAAGTTATGACTCGTCACTTAATTATGGAATTAAGAGACTATAACATCATAATTTAATCTAGCTCTTAATCATAAAAATTTCAACCACATAGAAAATTTATTTACGTGTCAAAATAATTATTTAAAAGCCGTCTATTAACAAATTAAATTTGGGTACGGATTGGGCCAAAAATAAGATGAAGCGGACTGAAAATTTGATAGCAGGTTGAAATAATTGGATTGGAAGTCAAAATAAGCAGGCTGTAAACCGGGTCAGATCAGTGGGTCGAAACCGGGTCAACTCGGACCGGGTCAGAGCACCTTCATCGGATTCTGCACTTTCTGCAGATTCCGGCTAAGAACTCCGGCTGCCCCGTCGCCTTCCATCGCCGTTTCTCACACACACACACACACACGGATCGAAGGTTTTGGCAAGCCCGTGATGTTCTAAATATGTTATTATGGCCTTAGCGACCTTACCGTCACCTGAAAATGAGAGAATCAAGCTGCCCAGGTCGCCGGAGTCGACAGTAGCCATTAACGCCGGCGAGACCTTCGGGTCTCACCAATCATGGCCCTTCCGAGGCTATATCGATCGATCTATACATGGAAATGAATCTAGAGATCTCAAGGAACTCATACATGCAATCGGTTTCAATTTTCATCAACTATAACTCGAGAAAATGGATTTGAAACTTTCGGATTTTATAGATATTTCGAATGAATATGAAGATCCAAAATACTCAACCATTTTTCGATTTGTTTGAGTCAAAATGAAGCTATGATTACCAGGAATCTAATGGTATAATCTATTTGAATTAACATCGAGAATCGGCCTCGAATCGAAGAGTCAAAATTTGGCCGTTCATGTGTTCTTGAATTTCATATGAATTTTGATTTAAATTTTGATTAAACTTCAAAAATCAATATCTCACAATCCGTAAATGCTATGAACATGTATGATATGTGAAAATCATACTGAAAATTATTCTCTACGCAATGGTATAATCAGAATAATTTATTGAAGCAAGAATAAAAGTGAAGAAAATTACCTCTTAAAGCTTTAAATGGAAAAATTGTCCAAAACTTGAATGATTTCTCAAAATCCGAATTTTGATTATTTGAGAGTGTTTGCTGAAGGATTTTGCAGCAATGGAGGCTAGGGTTTCATCAAAATGATATATTTATAAAACCCTTAATTTAATTATGACCATTGGATGAGTTTTAAAAAAAATGTACTTAGATAAGTAAAAAAAAAAAATTCTTGTTTTTGCCATTTAAGGACAAGCTGAAATTTGAATTTAATTAGTGTTAAATTTAATGATTTAAACACTAATTAAAATCTTTTAAAGGTTAAACATTGATTAATTTCATAAACCGAATATTTTATCTGCCTCGACGAGATAAAAACGTGTTTATAAAATTCTTAACAACTTTAACGTCTCATAAAAAAAAGTTCTCTTACAAATTTCATGTTCGTTACGATTTTTCATTCATAAACGCGTGCATTATTTTGCGTGATTTTCGCATATACTAAATCGTAAAATTATCAGTCATTAATAATGAACGGTAATTTAAGAAATTATGAATTACAATTTCGAAAATTTACTTTGAATTTTTGGGTTCTCACAGTATGGCTGTGACACGTCAAGCTCATCAAGGGAATGTGTCAGGGCATGATCAAGACATGTCACTTGTCAGGGTAAGGCATCAGGGAATGACAGTGTCAGGGCAACCCGTCAGGGGAAAAGCTCAGCACTGCATCAGTGCAAACCGTCAATGTATGTCATAGATCATAACATCAGTGGATCAAAGAAGTACTGAGTAAAACTCAAGTGAAGGTTGAAGCCCTAATCTAGTCTTGAACAAAGACTAGTCATCAGGGGATCCAAGAAGCACTGCTCAAGTTCATCAGGGCTTCTTATCAGTGGATAGTTATGACCGCATGCACCAGTCATCAGGACTTACACTCAAATCAACGAAGCTTGTTATATAAGCAAGAGATGTTAACTGGAAAGATATTTCTTGAAGTTTGTTTGGTCTAATAAGAACACTCGAACATTAAATGCACGCAGATCAGGGGAAGAAAAATAAGCAACAAAAAGCAACAACAGTCTGTCACAAAGGACTTCGATGTGACATATATGCGGCTGAGTTGAAAAGAGTAGCACGTCTCAGCACGTGGGTTCAACCACTGGTCTTCTACTTATGCAAAGCAGTTCTCAATATATAAAGATATCAATCCAATAGATCAAAACAAGAGAGAAGCGCACAAATCACTAGAGAGAAGCTTTGTAATAGATCTCAAGAGAAATATTTCAAAGAAAGTTTAGAAGCTAGTGAGTGTGAAATAGAAGTTATAATTTCATTACAGAAGTTGTAGCTTTTAATCATATTTGTGATTATACAAATTTCTAGAAAAACATCAAGTTTTAATATAAATATTTTAACTTGAATCTGTGTGTTCATATTTCATTGTTTTTCTGTTCATAGTAGCTGTTTCCAATTAGTGTCATCTAAAGTTTAAAAAGAGCAAAAAGATTGTAGTGTTTGCATTCATCCCCCCCTTCTACAAACACTTGAGCCTATTTTGTTATAATACAAACCTTTCATAATACTTTGAGGGAGGAGATAATAGAGTATCAATCTGAACTTTCTTGAACTTTGTAGAATACCAGTGTACGTAATATTTACTTAGTCAACCATTTTGCCGTACACAATCTTCCTCTTCATAAACTTGTCAAATTCTGCTTTAAGGGCTCTGCTTCTAAAAAAAGAAGAAAGTATGGTTGAATCCTTTTTCTTTTTGACAGTTGAAACAAGTTCTTTCCCCTTGGATGATTTTGACTCAAACCCTATGTGACGACCCCAAAATCCCTTACTGGATCAGAGCTTCGTCAAAAGAAGGACAAGATAACCATACATCCATTCATAGTATAAATACTGGAAAAAGGTAAGAATTAAAGAGTTATTATAACCCAAAGATAATATATTTACATTGGAAGCTATTTCGTCTTTAAAAATTACAATTCACAACTTCAAATATCTTCCTTCCTTCCTCAGCGTTAATAAAAGAATGAATAACCTAGTAGTCAATCAACTTTGCTTTTCCCTTGTCAGAGGGTTCAGCCTTTGCATTAAATCCTGTAGACATATGAGTTCGACAAGGGTGAGCAATTTCGCCCAGCAAGTATATAAATAGTTTAGAGAAATAAATCTGAAATACTGAAAGAAGTTCAATTCTGTTTGTGAGGCTCAGTGAAACAATACCAATGCCTCGAAAATCTTGAAAGAACTTTAGGATCACTGATGATAAGCAATCATGTAATCCTCCTTGAAGTAAACAGGTATTCACTTTCATGCAATACTTTCAAAAAAAAAATATCCATTGGGGGCTAAACCCATTGGATCTGCTAACCATACAGTACACAGTTGGCCTAACTATGACTGCATGATCCCTCCTTGTGTGGACGTACGTAGTCACTTATAATACCTTTGGGTCAGGTGAAGAACACATCAGCACCCTACCCTTCCTCTAGCCAACCATGTGGCTTAATCCATTTAAGGGACATTATCATTCTCATTCATTTGCAGAGATATAAGATTGGAAAAATATTTGATAATTCAAAGCTCCTTTATATCCATGCACTTTCATTCAATTCATGCTAGCGAAAAAATAAGCATAGCATGCCGATTCACAAGAAATTTTAAACAAAAAAAATCATAACTTTCTACGCATACCGAATCAATTGATAATGCGCTTAACTGAAATAACATAAGAGTGAGAATATACTTGCCTTGTCCCTTGTACACAAATAATTTCAATTTACTTGAAAGTGAAAAATTTTGTAAAATATGCATATCCAAAATAAATTTAGTACTTTAGTTAAAATATAAGAGAAAGTGCATATGTGATGTCCTTAAACTTTTAATGTTTCCAAAACTGCTATAAGAATTGTTTAGGCTAAATAAATAATTAAAACTTCATAAAATAATCTCAGGAAAATAATATGTTTATAGTTTCAAAGACAAACTGCGTATCAGGGGGGTTAATTAGCTACGTCAGGGGATCATTCGTCATCAAGGGATGACTGACCATCAGTGGGCAAACTACTCGTCAGGGGATGGTTTCCCTACCATCAGGGTCTCATTCTCTCGTCAGGGAAAAGTCATCAGGGGATGACTTCTCGACCGTCAGGGTATCTTTTACTCGTCAGGGGAAGATCTCTCTACCATCAGGGGATGAGCATCGATCATCAGGGTATGGTTTAGTCACCACAAAACTCGTCAGGGACTAACATACTTGCCTGTCAGGGACTACTGATGATGTCATCAGAGACTAACTTTAGCCTGTCGGAGACTAATGCTGACGTCATCAGGAACTAACACCAACATTGTCAGAGAATAACTTTAAAAGCTGTCTCAGGTACAGTGGTGTCTTCCCCACTTCTCCAAAGGTGGTGATCTCAACCATAACCACATTAAGGTCGACTCTCATCAACCTCACAGAGATCCACGACATCCCTAGGGTCTGCAAGCCCTCCTAGACATAGTTTAGGGTTCAAAACTCAGGTTGAAGAAAATACTCAGATTTGGTGTCAAAACTTCTGACGAAAGGATATTTGGTAGTTAAAGGTTGTGGCCAACAACATCACACCCTTTTTGGATAGCTTTTCGAAATAAATGACATTAACTTCGGATTTTAAAAGCATGTATCAAATCATATCTTTTGGAAATAAATGAACAAGGTATTAAACGTGGTATGCAGAATAGAACAAAAGTGTAAGAAATAGAGCATGACTTTAATGAAATGCTCTTACCTCCTTGGCTGTAAAGGAAGAGTTAAAGCTCGAGTTGTTCTTCTAAAAAGGACAGTTGTCTTGAGAGTAAGCTTGGGTT
The DNA here is from genome assembly GCA_014636745.2 of Centella asiatica. Classification (NCBI taxonomy): domain Eukaryota; kingdom Viridiplantae; phylum Streptophyta; class Magnoliopsida; order Apiales; family Apiaceae; genus Centella; species Centella asiatica. Next base: position 19,356,462 of record CM025788.1, read on the forward strand.
TGGTGGTATACTGTATGGAAATTTATGAAGGTGGAACTAGGGTTATAACAACGTGATATATATATATATATATATATATATATATATATCACTCGTTAAGCAACAAGGGCCGTCGGATTAATTTGATATCAGCCGTTGGCTGTGAAAGGAAAGGAAGTGACTGATGAGAAAAGAGTGGTTGCAACGACTGCTAGTGCCCATCGGTTGTTTATCATAGCCCACTCTAGGGTACTGACGAAGATGATGTACATTAAATGCTACTGTCCCCCAGCAGTTAGGTTTAAAAAAACAGGTACTATAGCTAAACCTGTTCACACCCAAAGAACCTTCCCGCGTGAACACTCCCAATCTTGAATAAAATAATCTTTTAAATACTTGAACCTCAAAATACATTTAAAATCTTTTGGACATCACATCGCCATTGAATTTTCATAAGAAAATATAATTTCATCATTTATACCCAATAAGGAAATAAGCCTTCATGTAGAAAATAAACTAAAATAAATACATCTCATAATAAAATTTATTGACATTTTCAGGTTCTCACACCCTACAAACGATGACTATTTCTTTCCCTTTTTCTGCATATACAAGGATCTCTGCTACTCGAGTTCATCGTCTTATGGAATGTGACGCCCCTCGTTGTTGGGGTTTCAAGCACATAAACGTAGTAGAAACGATAAATTAAAATAATTTATTGAAATCTTAACCAGGATCCATACAAAATAGGAAATACAGATTTGATAGAAGAGCACCTGCTCAAGTTATAGATTATGAACTTTGGTGGAGATAATGATGAACCACAAACTCAATCCAACTGAACCAAGCCTCTACAGGTATCCACACGAGTGTATAACTCAACCAAGGAGATGAATGACTTCTCTTATATGGTACTAGCCAAAAGAAAATCAAAGAACAACTTTTATCTCACTCTCTCTGTTTTGTCTATTTCTTTCTTCTCTGCTCTTTGTTATACATAACAAAGAAAGAACCGAAGGTTGTGTATATCTAGTATATATCTCTATCTATGTATATGTCTAACATATCTCATGAAGGAGATAAGAGGAAGATGAGTATTTTTAGGCAACTAACCTCCTCTTCCACCACCTTTTTCAACCAATAGATTATCATATATATCATATATATATTTAGATTCAATGAACCTAGACATATGTGGGTAGCCTCCTCTTCCACCACCCCTTTCAACCAATAGACCTTCATATATATATGCATATATATATATATATATATATATATATATATTTAAAATCAATGAACATAGATAGAGGTGACTAGATACAATGAACTTGGACAGAGGTGTGTCTAGATACAATGAACCTGGACAAAGGTGTGTCTAAGATACAATGAATCTGGACAGAGGTGGCTAACCACCTCTTGCAAGCAACTATTAATATTTAATACTCTATAGGGTTTGTTACAATTGACTAAGTCAATTACTAGTATTAATTCTCAACTACAATTTTAAATAAGTCAATCATATTCACTTATTTAAAATCTAATATCCAAATTAATTCTTCTTTCAATTATGCTCTTAGTGTGAAACCCTAAAGGTTATTATTATGTTGGCAATAATTTTATAATCATATTATAAAATTATAAATAATGAGCGACATCTAGTAATACATCATTGTTACTCAAGTAATAATAATGTTGGTGATTCAACATAAACTTTTCTTGTGACCATTGTTTCAATGTAATATAATTCCTTTTGTCCTTGATATCCAAGATTAAACTCAAAGTATGAAGCGTGTCATCCTCTTTATAATGTAATCTTTGTTTTCTTAATCGATGAGTAAACTATAATAGACAAATCACTTATCTGAGCATGACCATGCATTTTATAGTTCTACTTAATTAAGAGGACCAATGATATCACTCCTAATATACATAGGAGGGACAAATCCTATCTAGATCATTCACATTCCTCACATGACTCATAATATAGCCAACAGTCACCTTTAGGTCCATTCGGTTAAAGATGACTTTTGGTGAATATCAAACCATACGAATCATTTGAAGAAATGTAATGACTTCAACTCGAAGGACCATTACATCATTGTCACTATGAGAATATCTTATAACACTTCATTTACATGTAGAATTCTCATGGTGGGTTAATCCAGTACACTGTTCTCCAACATGTACCTATGTATTGACTTGATATCTCACGTATATATGACCAATGAGATTATATCATCAGTCAACTTACATACTAGTCTCAATGTAACATTGTTGTCCCATTAATAATAATAATTGACTAGGGATGTTTAAGAATATCGATATATTTTACAACTATATAATCTCATGTTCCAAGTCACATACTTGAACCAATATAGTCTATATTCATTATTTTAGGGATGTTTATTAACTTAACAATTATATCACACAGTAAATTGAAGCATAATAAACTAAACATTATTTATTAAATTAAAACATAAATACAAGTGCGCTATGATAATTATCAAATAATTGACTTTTTGGGCATACACTCCAACACTTATGTCACAAGGTAATAATTTAGACCCCACTCAATAATTTAAATATGCTGCCACAACAATCTTATAATATTTAATAAATTAAAATGTGATCTAGGAAGGGATTTAGCTAATTATAATAAATGATCACGTGTTAACAGAGATTAGTTTGAGTCAATAAGTATTAAACTCTTAAGTTATAAAGGTATTATGAAATGTGGGGCAGCCTAGAAGGAAAATAAAATATATGAAATTACAATATAAGTGCTTAGGAGGATGTGAAACTTTCTTTCAAGTGTGGACATTGTTGGTGGGACTCACATGGGACACGTGGCATCAAAAGAGTTTATAAGGAATGATGACTATGTAACTTTAATATTATTTTAGGAAATGCATAAGGTTCAAGACAAAAATATCTAGTATTAAATATATTTTCTTAAGGACTAAAGTGTAAATAAAGATGAGGTGATCCCTTCTTTGCAATTAGCTAATTCTTGAGGGACTAGGTTGCAAATACAAGAAAGTTTCCCCATAAATTCTTTAGAGTTTCATTCTCAAACCACTTCACAATACATTATTCACATTAAATACATTACAAAGCTCAACCAAACTAAGGAGAGTAAGAAGGAGAATCTTCAAGTGAATAGAAGCTAGAAACAATCTAAGGCAAGTTCCCTCCCTCTTCTTCTTAAGTTATTCTTTGTTAAGTACTTATATATTTTGTATTTATATAGACATAATAAAATAAATATAATAACAAATAAAACCTACCGAGGGTGTATATAAACAAAAAGATACATAATTATCATAATAAAAAATAATAAAAATATATATTAAATATACTATGAAAATCAACTTTTATAATTTAAAAATATAAAATAAAATTACCATATTAAATTTTAAAATTAATCTACTTAGCTGGGACAAGTCAAATTAAGACAAAAAAAAAAATTGGAACTAAGGAATGAGGACAGGATTTTTTAAATTCTTTTAATAATTTTGTTTACGGTATCTCTCGCAACAAAATAAAATTTTCTTATAGCAAAAGTTGCTACAACAAAAGCAAATCAGAGTGTCCTCCTACAAAAGTTTGGTAGTTCGAAGCACCAAATACCCACCGACTTCAACCCTAAATCTCCAACATTTCGAGATCGAAATCTCCCTTATCTCACCCTGATCAGAGGTATGTTCTTCTATTCAAGATTTACTTTTGAGTGCGCTTCGAAATTTGTTTTCCCTGGGTTTTGTTATATGTTGTGAAATGAACCATTTTGAAAATTTCGCAGATTTTGTTTCATCTTGTTGAGAATTTTGATTGATTAACGTTTCAGAGTGTTGATCTTATGAAATGGTGATTAAATGCTGTTATTGTATGAGCGCTTGATTCCCGTTTAGGGGATTTATTTGGATGGACAAGAATAAGAGCCGTACGGATATGCTTGCAGCTGGTCGCAAAAAGGTAGTTAACAATTTCACACTTATTTTCGAGTTGGTATTCTGGAAACTGTTTTTCGTGTGTTAAATTATTAATAGAATGCAGGAGAAGAAGATTGAAATGGAAATGGATGTTTTGCTTATAAGATAGTAGTAATGTTAATTCTACTCATTTTAGCTGATGGGTAAAGGATAAAACTTGTCTTTACGCCTTTTGACTATAATTACAGGATCAGTTCTTATCTCCTTCAGTTAATTTCAATCAAATTATGCCATACAGTAAAAAGTAATTTTCTGTTCTTGATTCCGTAATGTTTTAGCTGTTATCTAGACTACAAGTGCCAGTCATATGAAAATGGGATTATTGGTTGCCATGAAACGTTGGTTATATTGAAAAATCGAAATTCTTTAAAAGACTGTTATATTGATCAATTGACCTTAGTAAACACAAAACTTTTCGATTCAGTTCTTACCAAGTTAGCAACAAGTTGGAACACTGTGTGTGTGTGTCCTCTTGTTGTTCTTTTTTGTTATTTTTACCTTTTTTCTACTAAATTATTACTCTTTATACTTGATCTTGTCATGCATCCATTATGGTCCCAGTTATATTTATTTTATCCAGTTTTTGTACAAATGATTTAAGGCCCTTTGTTTAATGTTTGGTTACCGGAAAAAAATACACAGGAAAAGAATCACTGGTTATTCTAATTGTGAAGCCAGAAAATACTTCCTTTTATTTGTGAGATATTAAAGAAACTGTAACAGAAGCTAGTTTTGAGTTTACATTGACATATTATTTATATATTATATTTTCAGCTTCAGCAATATCGGAAGAAGAAGAATGATAAGGGTGGTAAAACTTCAAGTAAAGACGGTAAGTCTGAGCAACATGTGAATGCCGATAAACCACCTGCGTCTATTAATATTAATGAGGTAAAGTTACCGGTTCCTGGAGGTGAAGGATCTGGTTGTGACATTACTGGCGAGCTTGTTGATTCCTCAGCTTTGAACTCCAGAGGGAATTTTGTGACCTGTGAAAGTGTTCAAGTAACTAATGATTTGCTGTCAGCTCCTGTTTTTGCTGGAACAAGCAAAGTCCAAACAGAACTCCAAACAATAGCTAAATTTACATCATATTCTTCCAATGAGCAGCATGTTGATTCTTCAGCCCAATATAAAATTAAAAGTAACTGTGATGCAAAAACTGGTAGTGCCAAAGAATCATCTACAGAAGTGTGGGAAATGGTCAATCCTGAAGGAATGCATAAACATGTTATTGTCCCTGCTTCTGTTCATTTGTGCGCGCCACATGATTTGGGTCGTGACATTGCAGCAGTTGAAGATGAGATTGAAGTGGAATGCTTTCATGGGGTAGATCAGGTACCAAATATAGATTTTCCCTGCATTCTCTTTTCTTAACTATCTTATTGCTTACTCTCTCCCCTTCCCCCTTCCTCCTTCCCCCTTGCCAATGCCTCTTCTTCGCTTACCCTAACCAACAGAAGTACAAAAATAGTTACATTTGTTTTCATTATTGGTTTTTTGTCTTTTTTAACTTAAAACTTATAATTGAAAATCTCATTTCTTCCTGGCTAGGGGCAATGCAGGAGGTTGAAAGTTCAGGTTTAGAACAAATTGACAGAAGCAGTATGATGGAGCTTGAAGGGGATAGGGGACATAATATATTTGGGGGCGACGGGACTGCTGAAGCAAATAGTGTGACTACTTTGTCAAGCATTTACATGGATAGTACGCTGTCCAAATCAGAGCATATCAGCAAGGTAAATATTGTTTCTGTAGTAGAAGGTGAAACTACTGGATTTGAAGACATTCCAAAGGCTAATAGGAAGCTAGGTTCTGCCCTTAGCAGGACACATGGTGTTTCTGGGTCTGTTGGTTCAACTGCTGATATTAGTGATATCCAGAAGGCTGATGAGCATTCAGATGCTCCCAAGTTTTTGCCTCTGTCAGATGAAAGCACAGAGGCAATTGGCGGACCAGGGAGAGAAGACAGCGTGATGGTTTCTCCAATTGGAGAAAATTCTCAAACGCCAATACCAGCATGGGACTCTGGAAATTACCATGCTGAAGGGGGTCATATGCTAGATGAGATGGCTAACATGGAAAGATCATTTATATCCAAGGATAATGGCCTTTCTAGTTCCTTGGCTGGTAAAATGATCTGTTGGGCGGATGGAAGCTTGGTAAGCCTATCTCAACTCGCAGCGGTGGTGAAGGGGCTAGATAAAGATGATTACAGTTTTCTGTGCTTGGAAAGAGAATCATCTAATAGAAATGCGACTGGTTTGAGTGTCCCAGAGTTCAACTTTTATGGTGTCTTAGAGACGCTTACAGAGCAATTATATGTAACCAATTTTGTCAAGGATATGTTTCACTTGCAGCTTACTGAACAGCTTAAAATACATACACAGGTTGAGCTTCAACGTTGTCAATTGGTCAATGAAATTTCTGTACTCTCTGTTTCACTTACTGAAGCCCAACAAAAGACTGAATGCTTTGCTAATGAGCTTGAGCGATGTGTATCTGAACTTAAGGAATCTGTCTCTGAGAGGGAAGACTATCGGAAGAAATTACATTTGGTTAATGCAGAGTTGGAGGAAATATCAACTAGATCTGATGACTTGCAGACTAAGCTGGACATGTCATATCAGGAGCTGAAAAATACCTTCACAGAATTAGCCGAGTGTAGGTGTTCAGTAGCAGCTTTACAAGTTGAAAATGAAAATTTGAGCAGGAATCTCACATCAGTGATGGAGGACAGAGACAAATATGGAGTGGAGAACTTCAAATTTTTGGTAGAGAATCATATTCTAGCTAAAACATTAGTAGAGTGTGAGTCCTCGTTACAATTATTATCTGTCGATAATGCTAAGTCAATTGAGAATGTTGCTTTAATGGCAAAGGAGAAACTAAAGCTTGAGCAGGAAAAAGACACTTATGTCTGTGAGAACAGAAAACTGTTGACTGACTTGGCATATTACAAGGGTTTGGTGGAGTCTCTTCAGGTTGAAAAGGAGAACTTGAATGATATTCTGACTTCTTTCTCAGAGGAGAGAAGAATTATTGAGGAGGAGAAGGTGTATTTTATCCAGGAGACTGAGAAACTGACAACAGACTTGATGCGATGCAAGGGCTTGGTAGAAACTCCGCAAATGGAAATTTCAACCGAGTATGGAAAAGCACAAGCTCTGTTTCCTGAGATGCACAGTGTGAAACAAGAAAATCTAAGTGATGGTGATTCTACCAAGGCTTCTTTTCCCGAGTTGGCAAGACCCTTCTATAAAGTTACTGCAAAAAGTCCATCTTTGGATCTGCTTAAGTTGAATGTATATGATGATAATGACTCATTTATGCTTGCAGCTTTGAGGGGACACTTGGAGGGAGCAGGTGAAGTGCTTCAGAAGCTTGAGAAGTCTATTGCAGAGATATACTCTCATTCAGTTTCCTCAAGCAGGTCCAGTGATAAGGTGATTGCACCTGCCATATCAAAATTGATTCAAGCCTTTGAGTCTAAGTCCAATGCTGATGAACATGAATCAGAAGGTTTTTCACCAACTGAAAATCAATCACATGCTGATTCATACTTGTCGACAAATGAACAGATAGGACATCTTAGGACTCTGTTGAAGGAATTAGGTCTGGATGCTGAAAATGCAAGTGAATTGCTCAAGGGAGAGAGAAATGGGAAGATACTTGCGGACCTCGCATTCAAGGAGCTCAAGGTCCACCATGATGCTTTATGGGAAGACTGTTACAATCTGGAGGAAGCAAATATTGAACTTGTGGTTCTTTATGAAATAGTCAGACAACATGTGTGCAACGTTGAAGCAAAGAAAGGTGAGCTTTTCCTTCTTTATGAAACCTTAAGGCAGGAAGACATCATTGTTAAAGCAGACAACACTGAGCTTGGGAACAAGCTGAATGCCTGTACAACAAAAATAAATGTGTTGCAGAGAGAGTTGGATGAACTACACCAGAATTCAAATGAGATGATATCTCTTAGTAACACGCGGATGGAAATTCTGCAGAAGGAAGTTTCGGATAGAGCATTAATACTACACCAAGAATGGAATTCCGTTGTTTCTTGGCTTTCCAGTGCAGTTCAAGATCTGGATAAACTTATTGGAATCGTGCCCTTGAATCACTCGACTGATGCGCAGAATGACTTAGATGTAGGCACCCATGTGGCTGCTTCTTTTGAAGCTGCTACCAAAATGATTTTTGATCTTCAGGACAACCTCCACTCTGCTCGCAGAGACCATGAATTAACATGCAGTTCCTATATGGAGTTAAATGACAAGTTTAATAATTTGAATGGACAGTATGAGTTAGCCACTGGTTTATTGCATAAGATCTGTGCCAACCTCAGGGAACTTGTCAATGATTCATATGGCTATGTAGAAGAAAGTGAGGCTAACATACCAAGTCAGGAATTGCTAGATCCTGTACATGCTGTCTATTGTGATACGTTATTGGAACAACTGAGGAAGCTTTTGGATGAAAGGCTGTCACTCAAATCTCTAAACCTCCAACTCAATTCAGATCTGATCAATAAAATTAACAGTATTGAGGAGCTGAATGGAAGACATCCCGGTGTTATTTTGAAGTTGGTTGAACATGTTAAAAGTGTGGTTAACCTGGAGGGTGTTGAGATCAACATGGATGAACCTGCATCATCCCTAGAGTCTTTAATCTATTTTTTGGTTCAGAGCTACAAAGAAGCTAATGATATTGCCATCCTCTCCGGAAAAGATAACGGGGGTAGAGAATTGAAATTGAATGAACTGCAGGAGCAACTAGATCACTTAATTTTTATGTTTGTTCATTGTGAAAATGAAAATATTAGTTTCAAGGGAAGTTTGAAGAGTGTAATGGAGGACCTGGTTGCTGCGCGAGCTCAGATACTTGGAAAAGTATCTGAACTCGAACAGTCAGAACAGAGGGTATGTTCTCTCAGAGAAAAGCTCAGCATTGCAGTTGCTAAAGGAAAGGGCTTGATTGCTCAGCGTGACAGTCTCAAGCAGTCACTTGCAGAGAAGTCCAGTGAACTGGAAAGATGCCTACAGGACTTATCATTGAAAGATGCCAGGCTTCTTGAGGTGGAAACAAAACTTAAGGCCTACTCGGAGGCGGGTGAGCGTGTGGAAGCTCTTGAATCTGAGCTCTCTTACATTCGGAACTCCGCTACTGCATTGAGAGAATCTTTTCTTCTTAAAGACTCTGTAATTCAGAGAATAGAAGAGATACTGGAAAACTTGGAGCTGCCAGAGCATTTTCATGCTAAAGATACACTCGACAAGATTGACTGGCTGGCAAGGTCGGTTACTGGGAATTTACTGCCTCCTTCAGATTGGGATCAGAAAAGTGTTGTGGCAGGAAGATTGTCCATGGAGGCCTGGAAAGAACTGCCACCAAATCAAGAATCAGAAGATGAGTTACTAAAAAAATATGATGATCTCCAAAGTAAGTTTTATGGGCTGGCTGAACAAAATGAGATGCTTGAACAATCACTGATGGAGCGGAACAACCTTGTGCAGCGATGGGAGGAGATCTTGGATAAGATCAATATGCCTTCACAATTGCGGTCCATGGAGCCAGAGGATAGGATTGAGTGGTTAGGAGGTGCACTTTCAGAGGCTGTTCTTCGTTGCGAATCTCTCCAGCAGAAGATTGAGAGCTGTGAAACTTTCTGTAGATCACTTTCAGTTGATCTGGAAGAGTCTCAGAGGAGAATACTTGACCTTGAGGCAGATCTTCTTTCGGTTAGCAATGAGAAAGATCACCTATGTGCTAGTTTAGAAATTTTGACTCATGATAATGGTAAAGTCTCAGAGAGGGAAAAAATAGTTAAGATTCAGAATCATAATTTGCAGAATGAAGTAAGCGCGCTGAAAGATAATTTGGAGGCAGTGGGTGTGATGGAGGAGCAGATTCGCCATGTTGATGGTGAGATAAGAAGAATGCAAGTTTTACTTAGCGATATACTTGGGGATTATGATGCAGGAGAACAAGATTTGGGTACCACTGGTATTGAGTGTTTGGAGCACTTGATTAGGAAGCTTATAAACAAGTACTTGAACCTTTCCTCAGTTGGGGAAGTTCCAGTGTTAGCAGTTGATGAACGCACTACTGAAAAATCTAGTGCAACTCTTGGTGAACAGGTACTTGCAGAGACAGTGTATGCTGGGAAGCAGGATGTGTCAGTTATGATGAAAGAGCTTGAGGAGTCTAGGGGCAATTTGAATTGTGTAGAGGAGGAGAGAGATAAACATATAGAGGATTATCAGACTTTGGTCCACGAATTTGAAAAAGTAGAAATACAAAAGTTAGAACTGCAGGAGTTGCTTAATCAGGAGGAGCAGAAATCAGCTTCTGTAAGAGAGAAGTTGAATCTTGCAGTTCGGAAAGGGAAGTCTTTGGTGCAACAACGTGACAGTATGAAGCAAACAATTGATGAACTAACAACTGAGGTGGAACGCTTGAAATATGAGCTTAACATCCGGGAAAAGGCTCTTTTAGAATTTGAACAGAAAATCGAAGATCTGAACTCCTACAAGGAAAAGCTAGAAGATGTGGAGTCTAAGTGTTTGAGCTTGCAAAATTGTTTGTCAGATAGAGAAAGTGATCTTAAGGATAAAAGGCACACTATTAATGTTATTTGTGGTGCCTTAGGTGAGATTAATGTTGGCACTGAATACAATGCTGTTGATCCGGTCCAGAAGATTGTACTGATTGGTAAAGTATGCCATGATTTACGTGTAGCCGTTACTTCCTCTGAACAAGAATCAAATAAATCTAGACGAGCTGCTGAACTACTCCTTGCTGAACTGAATGAGGTTCAAGAAAGAAATGACGGCCTTCAAGAAGAGTTAGCTAAAGCTGATTTGGAACTTTCTGAATTAAAGAAGGAAAGGGATTTAGCTGAAGCTGCCAAGCATGATGCTCTTTCACATCTTGGAAACCTAAATGCTGTTCTCTCGGAAGAAAGAAATAAGCAATTTGCTGATTATACAGCATTGAATTCTTATTTAGATCAACTGAGGAAGGCTTTCTTTGATTATAGAAGATTGTTAGGTGATGCTCTCGCCAAAGACTTGGAATTTGTGCATAATCTGGAGGCTAATATAAAGTCATTGCTTAAATCATCTGATGATGCTAACATGGTTAGGGAAGGTCTTGGAGACGCTTGTTCCGTCATTGTTTCAACTATATCAAAGACTGGGGTAAGTTATTTTATGATATTGTGTGTGTGCTCTGTTGCTCGTATGTTCCATTATAGCATTGATTCATCAATCTAAGAGAATGAGTTAAGCTATTATATGCATTGTTTGTTTGAGTGCTCAATGTTCATTCTGTATGCTATCGAGGCATCAAGAAACATGCTTGTAGCTCTTTTTTGTAGATTTTTGCAAAATCAGATACGCAGAGCAGATTTACTCTTTGAGCAATGTTTGTTTTCATAAAATTTCTTGAAATGTAATAATCTGACCCGTATACCGGCATTGACATGGCAGTACACAGTTTAAATTTTGCTTTATATGTAATTGGATATGATAATGCTTTTCTATTCTCCTATATTCCTATATTGCAGCATGATTTCTCACTTATCAATAAAAGCTTATAGCAGAATACTGGCTTTTATTTATTTATATTTATTATTTTTCTTTTTCTTGAATTCTTGATAACTTCCTTATTTGAATTCACAACTAGTTTTTTGCATGGAATTGATAAAGCTATGATAACTCCTTTGAATCTTGTGGAACTGAAACATGTTATTTTGTTATTTTAAGAAGAGGATTAATATTTTTATTGTTCTTTATTGCATCCTATTTTATTTTTTGAAAATTATATTAAAATATCAATATAATGACGAACTCATTTCATATCTTTTCATTAAGTAGAATCCCATTCACGAGGAGTTATTTGCACTCAACTTTGTCTCGGACACTGGCACGCAAAAACAATTTGACAACGATTCATTGAATGAAATTCTTAGAGTTGCTGAATGTCACTTGCGAGGGGTTTTGACAGAGATTGGTGCTCTTGAAGAAAAGTTATTCAAACACTCTTCTTCATTGCATGAAGAGTCTATTAGAATATCAGAAATTGTGAGTAGTATTCACACAGAAGTTGGCTCTCGGAATCAATTCTTTGAAACAATGAAGCAAAATATGTCTCGCTTAGAGTCTATTGAGAGGGAGAAAGACATGGAAATTATGGTAATACAGAGGAGCATTTCACTGCTATATGATGCGTGCAAGAGTTCAGTGTCAGAAATTAAGAAATGGAAAAGTCAGCTGGTTGAGAAAGCTACAATTTTTCAAGATCAAGGCTTCAACATGGAATCTCCAAATTTTGTTAATGGAAGAGATCTTTTTAGTGTACAAACTATGTCAGCCTCTGAAGGATTTGTTTGCGTTATGGCAGATGAGTTACTGTTGGCTGTTAAGGGAATTGTCGGTTCTAAAACTGAGATTGTAGAAATTCGTCAAATGGAACTTAAATCTGAGATTTCAAATCTTCAGACAGAGCTCCAAGATAAGGTCATTGAAAAGGAAAGAACTTGTATGGAACTTGTCAATCAGGTCAAAGAAGCTGAATCTACTGCAACGCGTTACCTGCAAGAGCTTCAGCGCGCCAAGGACCGCATGCTTGATTTAGAGAGGACTTTGGATATAAAGGAAGAGGAGCATAGCATTTTACAGAATAGAGTGGAGGAGAGTAGTAGGTTTCAGCATAAATTGGAGGAACTACAAGATCGGGAAGCTTCATATATAGAAATGCAAGTGAGAGTCAGATCACTGATAGATGTTGTAGCTGCAAAGGAACAAGGTCATCTTTGTCAATTTTTATTTTTCTGTCCTTTATCTGTTCAAAATAACCAACCTATATATGTTGTAATATTGAACCAACATTTGTTAGTTACAGAAATTGAGGCCCTGATGCAAGCACTTGAAGAGGAGGAGGTCCAGATGGAAGACCTGAAATACAAGATCGAGGAACTCGAAAACAATTTACAGAAAAAGAGTCTAGACTTGGTGAATGCTGAAGCCTCTCTTGGGAAGGCTTCAAAAAAGCTTTCCATAACTGTCTCTAAATTTGATGAACTTCACTTTTTATCAGAAAGCCTCCTCACTGAGGTTGAGAAGCTTCAATCTCAGCTACATGATCGGGATTCTGAGATCTCTTTTCTAAGGCAAGAGGTCACCAGATGTACCAATGATGTTTTAGTTGCATCGCAGATGAGCAGAAATAAAAACTTCGACGAAATTTCTGAGTTGGTTTCATGGTTAGATTCAATTATATCTCGGGTGCAAGTGTACAATGTGTACTCTGATGATGCTGAATTAAAACAGGATCATGGAAATAAAGAGGTACTTCAGAAGCAGATCATGTCTGTCATATCTAAATTGGAAAACTTACAAGCTGGGACGCAAGACAGAGATAACTTGCTGCTAGAAGAAAGGAGTAGAGTAGAAGAGTTAACGCATAAAGTTGAATCTCTTGAGAAAGCTTTGTGCGAGAAAGGATCCCAATTTACTATTCTCGAAGGCATGGAAAATTCCGGCGAGGGAACAAGCATGCTCTCTGAAACTACGGAAATTAAGACTCTGGTGAGTTTTAATGTGTTGTTAGTTTTATTATTAGTCTTACAATTTAATTTAATTTTTTTTGTTGGTGCATATTAAATTACAGTACGGGCATAGGGTAGAGGCCCGCGACAGATAACCTCAAGGACAATTGTATATGAGGGACAAAATTACCTACCTTAAGTGAACATTAGTTAGTGTTCCATTTTGTTTCGTTTTGTTTTAATTTTTTTTCCTTTGCACAAAGATTAGAAAATGTTACTTTTGCATTAAGAAAATGGGACAGAGAATAAATAAGTATTTCTCTATTGTACATAATATTTTTGTTATTCCAAGTTAAAATAAAAGCTACTGAATATGTCTGGGACCAGTGAGTAAAGCATGTGCTGATATACTAGTGTGCTACGCTTTGTAGTACAGCTATGGACTGGACTTCAATTGAGAATACACATCTACCGACATATGGCACCAAGTCACTATCTCCTCTCTATTGTCCCCTTCTTCTTCTCCTCCTCCTCCTTCTCAATCACTGACTTAAGTAAGAATTCCTCCTTAATCTGACTGAAGAAAGAAAGATCAAAGAACATCAGTTTTTGTTGATGTTTTTGTTTTTGTTGTTAAAAATTATGGAAAAAAATTAAGTCCAGCCCATATTAGTAAAATTAGTTCCAGCCCACATTAGTAATTATTCAATCACAAGTTTCAGAAAGGATATTCTAAGATAATTTAAAATTGGAACTGATTGCAAATATTGTTAATATCTCCGCATCATTTTTACTGTTGTAAAGTAGGAAAAAATTAATTATATAGGATAAAGTTGAAACTTATCTTTTCATGAAGTAATAGAAAAGATTACAGCTCACCATTTAATTACATAAAAGTTCTTCTCCAAATCAGAAAACTTATTATGAATTTTCAACTCTAGTAGGAAAATAATGTTAAACTCAAAATATAATAATATATTGTGCATGAAATATTTAAAAATACTCTGATCATATATATTTTTGGTGACTTGAATGCACCCTCATGACCCTCCATTGTCATTTATTTGAAGTTGCAGACAAGCAAATGGTCAGCACCTGGGCCAACTATTGCTCCCCAAGTTCGTAGTTTGCGCAAAAGCAATAATGATCAAGTTGCAATTTCTGTAGATATGGATTCTGGTAGTGGTCGTAACTTAGTGGACGAAGATGATGATAAAGGTATGATCTCTTGCTTTCTGCTTTCCCAGTACCATATATTTCTCTCATTCATTATTTTGTTGTCTTCTTTTATTTTCTCGTTCTCTTTGTTTTTGTTTTTTGTTCCCCGTACCCAGTTTCTATTTCTTGGTTTTTCTCTAGTATTCTTTTCATAAGTAACATTTTTCTTAGTTATCTCCTTTGTTTGGTCTCTTTTCCTCAGCTCATGGCTTCAAGTCCCTCGCGACATCAGCACCTATCCCAAAATTTACAAGACCTGTAACTAATGTGATTGATGGCTTATGGTGAGGGTTATTCATCTCTCGTGTAATTATTTTTCATGATGCACGTAAAAGTTTCGACTCACCTTGAGCTTAAGTGGCTAACCAATTAAACATGCTAGGGTTTCTTGTGATCGGGCACTGATGCGACAGCCTGCTTTACGTCTAGGTGTTATTATATATTGGGTTATGTTGCATGCCCTTCTTGCCACATTTGCAGTTTGAAAAGCATCTGACCATGTTTCCTGGTTAGTGTCTCTCTCTCTCTCTCTCTCTCTCTCTCTCTCTCCCCTTCAGAAATGGATTTTTCAAGCCATTGCTATTTAGGAACAATTTTTCTGGATTCAAACGTGTCAAACCTTTTGTTTAGAAATAGAGTTCTTCATAACGTTTGTGTAGATAAGGAGCTTTTTTTTTTTGCCTACTCATAAGAGTGGAAATTACATAGTTTTTAGACCCTTCCGTGCTAGAACATTAGCTCTAGTCACAGAAGATTTAGAAATGAAAGAGATAGAAGAACCATTCATATTCCTAACATAGAATCTAATATCCTCCAAAAGGTTCCTAAAAACTAAACAAACACTTGGATCTTGAATAGCATCTATAAGCTTAGAATCCGTGCATAGATCACAAGGCCAACATCCATTACAAAAGACCCACATTAAGCCATATAGAATGGATAGCAACTTGGAATGAAATACCGAAATCACTTCCACCTTCAATGACCAGCTCACCGGACCAGTCATGACATGCTCTCCAACTCCTCCAACAGCAGCCCTTCCTTCACACCAGCAGGCAGGAGCCATCCACAAACAATTTCCAGGATCCATTGCCTTCAAATTCTTGCGACTAAAATTCGTAACCTGTAATAGAAGAATTTGTATGAGGCAATTGATTAGTTTTTGAGTTCTTCCTCCATTCCTCAATTGGATTCCACTCCTCATTGTAGAAGATCTGTCTCATGAGAGCATCCCCATTCGGACAGACTCCTCTAAACACATTCGCATTTCTAGCTAGCCACAAATTCCAAACGACTGCTTGCCATAGGTTCTCCTTCTTCGGGGACTTATGCCTCATTAGAAAGCTCAGAAACTCAAACATGTTTTTAAAACAAGTGGAATCAACCTTAACTAAGCCAAAACACACTGCCTTGGCAAGAGGACATAGCAGAAAAAGATGTCCAGCATCTTCAACATCAATCTTGCACAACCCACATGAAGGATCAACATTATTAAAAACTCTGTGCCTTCTAGAATTCAAAGGCAAGGCATTTTTCAAGAGTTTCCAGATAAACATTTTAAATTTAGAGGGGAGTTTAACTTCCAAACCTGTCGAAGACATAGAGAGCCATCCTCCTGTGATTCTTCAAGAGTACCACCACCTTCATTTTCTGGAATCAAAGAAAGAAAACTATACATAGATTTAACAGTAACCTTACCATTGATAGAATGAGGCCAAAACAATGAATTATCCATTTGACAAATAGACAAGGGGTGCTCAAAACATAGGCTTGCTGATGAGGAGCAATCAAGGCCTCCACCTTCCTTCTATCCCAACAGCAATTTGAATGAACAATAAGATCACCGTACCCACCAACAAAATCATAATTGGAGAAAGCAGATGTGGGAGGAGGAAGGAGAGACTGGCTTTGCCCTTAGGCCCAAATATCTTGCCAAATCCTGATTCCTTTACCATTACCAATATTATAGCCTCAGTAAAGGCCCCTTTTTATAAAGGAGTTCGGAGCCCGAAAGTTAATCCTGTCCAAAAGTGGGACATTATCCTTCTGATGTACTAATCAAAGATTCTTTCTCAGTAACAATTATCCACACCAACTTGGGTAAGAGGGCTGTGTTGAAGATGTTCATCCTCCACAGCCCTATACCCCCTGCCGACTTTGCTCTAGATAGAGAGCTATCATTGCAAGTATTACGAGTCAACATAAAAGGCACTCCCAAATACTTCTTAGGGTCCAGAACCCCCATTTGCCTTATGTCCTTGAAAATTTGAGAGTAATTTGCATCCTCCACCCAACTTCTGAAAATTCCTGATTTTTGAAAATTAACCTCCCCCCCACACACAAATACTACAGAGTATTTGTGGAAAATTTCTGAAAGAATCAAATAAATGCTACTTCTGAAATAAATAGAACAGTCATCAGCAAAAAATAGGTGGTTGAGAGAAGGAGCTTTCCGATGGACCTTATTCCCCTTGAGTTACCATTCCACTTGACTTGAGCAAATTTGCTGAAAAGGCTTCCACACATAATATGAAAATATATGGGGAAATGGGATCCCCTTGTCTGATACCAGACGAAGGCTGAAAAGGGAGAAGGGGATCCATTGATGAGAACAGAGAAGGAGCCAGAAGAGACACAAGAGATAATGAGCTTCACCATTTTCAAAGGAAAACCAAATTTCAAAACAACTTTTTCAATAAAATCCCGTCTCGACTTGTCAAAAACTTTAGAAAAGTCTACCTTGAGGGCAGCAAGAACACTCTTTTTAGATTTAAACTTCTTGATTTTAGAGATAATCTCGTGGTGAATCAGAATATTATTAGAGACTAATCTCCTTGAAATAAATGCATTTTGAAAATTTGAAATTAACCTCGGAAGAACACTCTTGACCCTATTAGCTATAACCTTAGAAATAATTTTATAAATAACATTACACAAGCTAATAGGGCGGAGTCGGCAAAAGTCTCAGGACCGCTCAGGACTGCTAACTTTAGGTACTTAAGTTGTGAAGGTTTTGTTAGCTTCCTTCAACATATGCCCAGAATTTAGAAAGGAGAGCACCACGCTACAAACTTCATGTTTGACAAGTTGCCGCTTGTGCCGGTAAAAGATTGCCGGGATACCATCCGGACCAGGAGCTTTCAGTCCTCCCAGCTGAAAAACAACTCGGTCAATTTCCCCTATTGTGAAGGGTTTCCCCAAAAACTCAACATCAGTAGCATTAAGGGAAGCACTTACGGGACTTAGAAAATCATCTATAAGATCAGAGTTGTTATTCCCTTTAGAGTTCCCTTAAAACCCAATTGTCAAATATTTTTAAAGTAATTTGCAGCCTCCTCCTTGATTAAAACTGGGTTGTCACACCATGAGTCTCCAACTTTGAGATAGTGAATCTTATTTCTCTTGCATCTAGCTCTTGTTTGATGCATGAAAGAATTTAGTATTCTGATCTCCTAATCCACACCAAAGTTCTTTGCTCTTTTGCTGCCACGTGACCTCTTCTTTAGCTAAGAGAATACCTAGTTCCTTCTTTAAAGCCTTCTGCTTAAAAACCTCTTTTCTAAGGGGAGGATCAGATCAGAGGTTCGCAAGCTCCATGTTAATCTCTTTATTTTGGGTTTCATTGTTCCCATGTCTATGCTTGTTCCAAAAACGCAGTTTAACCATCATATTCTTATTTTTCTTAATTACTTTTAATCAATGGAGAACCCTGACAATCTTCTTGCCACACCGA
Source organism: Centella asiatica (assembly GCA_014636745.2). Lineage (NCBI taxonomy): Eukaryota > Viridiplantae > Streptophyta > Magnoliopsida > Apiales > Apiaceae > Centella > Centella asiatica. The sequence continues at coordinate 19,374,937 of CM025788.1, forward strand.
CTGCATGAGCTGGTTGGCTTCATTGTCATAAAGCCACCAAGCCTCACATTGAGAAGGTCTAGGCATGAAGTGCTCTGAGAGATCACAATTTAAGAAAAGGGGGGAGTGGTCCGACATGGCCCTAGGCCAAACTTGGGCTTTATAATTAGGGAAGGAATCAAACCAAGAATAGTTACATAAGGCTCTATCTAACCTTTCAATAACCATGTACCCACCCTCCCTATTTTTCGACCAAGTAAAGCACTGACCTTTAAAATCTAAATTCATAAGCTCCTTGTCCATTATTCAATTAGCAAAGTCAGTAGAACCTGAGATAGGTGAACTTTACCAACTAAATTTATACTCCGATTCAAGAGCTTGATTAAAGTCCCCAAAAAGGAGCCAAGGCAAGTGTCCTGAAGGTTCAAAGGTTGACAGAAAGTTCCAAAAGGCAGCTCTGTCCACAAGAGTTGGAGGTCCATAGACTTACTTGAGTAGTAATCTTACAATGAATAAGATTTTTGTTACTAAACAGGATGTCAACTCTTATGGAGTTATTCCAACCAATCGAAAGCCCTTCCCCAATACCTTCACTGTCAACCCTAAAAAACATATCAAAGTGGAGCTTCTTCAATTTCTTGGAGGTATCTTTGACAGAATGTTTAGTCTCCATCAAAAAGATAAAATCTAAATTAAGTTCCTGAGACAGGTTATTACCTTGTGAGATGAGGGGCATTACACCAATAGTGAGGAACAGAGAAAACAGAGAGAAGAAAAGGGGAAAATTGAAAATGGGACGACTTGGAGAAACTTTCATTTAAGAGTCTTCTTGGGATGGTCTGATAGTCTTTGTAGAGTGGGACTAGGCTTGTGACTGTGATAATGTGGTGCTGATTCATTTTCTCCTAGTTTTAGAAATATGATATATTGAGTATAATTTGTACTAAAACACGTCAATTTGTATGGCATATATCTCATATCCTGCCACAACTCCTACTTATTCAGCAGTTTTTAGTTTATCTTGTTTTTTCCTCCCAGAATATTTATCAGTCAATTTTTGTTTTTTTGTTATTCTTTTTTCACCATAGCAAATCAAAAGTTCTATATATGTTCGGTTAGCTAAACACACACACACACACACATATTCATTTAAGAGAGTATGTTTTCGAAGTAGATCTTGGTGCAGTAATTTCAGTCATTTTTTCAACCCCATTTAAGTTGAAATAACTTTGATGATTCAGTGTAGTGAATTGGTGCTTCATAATTTCTCTTTTTTCCTTTTTGGCATCACTAAAATACTAATATTGCTGCTCATTCTCCAATTTTAAATGTTCTCAAATTATAAATTTCTACAATTTTAAGTTGTAGTCCAATTATAGATTGTCAATTCTAGATCATGATATTCATTAAAGGTGACTGCCAAATTTAAAAATACCAAACTGTCTATGTTTCCCAGAGGAAAGGAAAAACTGCCAGCGTTTCTTTTTTCCTTTCCCTGTTTTGGGTGTAAACATCAGTGTTCTGAATATTATGTGCATAGTGTTTTCCTTCATCAACTGCTTGCTTTTTGGATCACATGAATCCCAACATAACTTTCAACTTCTGATGTATTTGAATCACAAATCCAAGTACGTGGTTGGCTATAGTTTGATTTAATTCTGGTCCATTGGATTATTTTGATTTGAATTCTAAATGTACATTTTATATTTTGATTTCTAAATTGCTTGCAATTTGTAGTTTAGGAATAACAAGTTTGACAATAGCCAAAGTAGACTATCTTAATAATATAAGGTTTAATCATACAATTCAGGTTTTATTAATTTGACATTTTTAGAACTGTACATGTGTCTGCGTGTGCTCATGTAGGCTAGTTATTATTATTATTATTATCACTGCTATTGTTAGTATTGTTATAATTATTATTATTATCATGCTTCAATGTAACTCGAGTCAAATCAAATATTCATGATCCAATTTAATGAACCTAAAACATCAAAACAATAAAATAGGTGGTTAAATCAAACAAACAGTAGCTAAATCAATTTATGTGGTTAACATTTGAATGAACCTTGTTTTGACCCTATCAAATTGAGGTTGTTGACGTTGCTTTTGTTTTTCGTGTATGCTGGTATATTAAAAAGAGAAGCGTGGTTCAGTTATCGTATTCTACTTTTTTTTATTTTTAAAATACAGTATCAGATTTAATCCAAAATCAAGGTTTTACTATGAGATGCAAATGTGATTCTTGCTCTAAGGTTATGATATTTTGATGTTCAGGTCCAAGCGAGCAGTGTAATGGCAAAATCAGTCATTGCTTATATGTGGTTACAATTGTCGTTGCTTATTATTGATGTTGGGAAGATGGTTCATTATTTGGTCAACAACTGGTTTACTATGTGGTTCTCTTTTTTGTTATGAAATCACTAATTGCCTGGTTACACTTCGCAAGGAAAATTCATTATTTTTTGCATCAGCAGGCGGTGTACAACCTTACTGTTCAAAGTGCTATGGTTCATCTATCCATATGTTTGAATTTTGATACATACTTGTAAAGTTACATTATGAAAGATCTAGATTGCGGAACTGGGTTGCAAGGCTCCGTGATATTGGGGGTAATTCGAGGAGGTGCAGAAAGAAATACTTCATAAACAACTTGTTAATCTTGCTCGATATATTAACCGTACATTAGGGACATTATATTCTTCTCATTTTTCCCATACAAACAGTACGAGGGACGTTGAAATAGGGATGTAAACAAATTAAATCCAGTACCAAGTTGATCAGATTGTGCTCTTGTTCTGTAATTATTCTAGTTTGAGTGAGAACTATAAGCTTGTTCATTTTTGAATTCGGTTACTTGTAATTCGATTTACCGGGCAACAAGTGTACTCACTCTGTTCCAATTTAGAGATGTCTATTTTAATGTAGTTTTCTTAATATTTCAGTTTTCGAAGTTGCTTCAAAAATTTTGAAAGTAAAACATTTTACTCTAATTTTGAATAATAGGATTTTGCAAGTCTATTTCATCTAGTTTTGAATTATGGAATTTTGTAAATTTATTTTGTGAGTTGAAATATATATATTCCTTCTGTTTGATCATGATTTTGCAAAAATTTATGCATCTTTGATCATGATTTTTATTTATAATTTGTTTTTTCATGAAATTTGTTATTATTTTTAAATTATGACGAGATTCATAAATTTATAATTGAAAGTATTTTAATATATAGCAAAATAATAAAGAATTTTTTAATGCAACACTTTTTTGAAACAAAATATTTTTTCAAATATAATTGTTTTCGGGAACGAAGGGAGTATAATTTTCGAACGTGGAATGGAGGGAGTATCTTGAGTATAATTTTCGAACATATTATAAAATTTAAGCGATAGCAACACAACAGCACTTCCAATTTGAAAGCAAATACAACAGTCGCATGGTACTATTTATTTATTATCTTTTTTAGCTAAATGTCACATGGTACTATTGAACAATTCATTATGCTGCGCTTTAGGTTGAGTCCCATCTAGCCGCCTCCTGTTGGAAAGAGAGATCTGATTGCACTAGTGTACGTCCGCGTGTGGAGGGGGAGGTAGGGGATTAGGATTGGAATAGATTACAGCGATCTATTACAATTTGAAATTTTAACATAACTCTTCACTATTGCTGTCTCTGCTTTTTTTATTTATTTTATTTTTATTTTTAAAAGAATAATATTTTATTTAACTTAAACTCTCTCTCTTCTCTTAAAAGTCTGAGATCTCTTTTAAGCAAGTCTCTCTCATCATCTATTGATTTGAAGTCTAAGCTGATTGTTTTTAATGAATTTAGTTCAAGCAATAGTTCAAAGTTTAGACGTTCGAGTTGTTTGTGAGGAGTCTGCTAAAATGCATCTCAACAATCTTTGATATTTATATCACTAAGTTGTAATATCTTTAAGTAGGTTTCGTAACTCAATTTCAGTAAGGTCAGGGGAATAAAAGTCGTATACCTCGCACACGTCAACTTCCTTTTTGATTTGATCAGCTTATTTGGCTATTAAACAAACGTGTGTAACCTTTGCTCCACGAGAATCTTCCTTAGAGTTTGATTCACTGTCACACCTGGGCTTTTCAACAATGACTCTTTTTTCTTCTCTTTCATTCTTTTGATAGTATTTTTTCTTGTATAGTCCTTTCCTTTGCCTTTATATTGTGGAAGTCTTCTTTCATCTTTTAATGAGTCCCTCTTAGTATATAATCAGTCGCATAGTAACTTGACTTTTTGCAATTGTAGCTTGTAGTATTAAACATTTTATTATGCAACTTTCGTCTTTAAAAAGGCGTCCTAGTTGTTACTACGATACATTTTATGTGAGATTTTGTTCATCAATTTTATCTTTGTTCAAACATATTTTTTGGGACGGAGGGAGTAATTAAATTTGACCGAAATTGAACCACAAGATATTGTATGAGCGTTAACTTTGAAATTTAATTCTTTTTTTGCAATAGAGGGAGTAGTATTTTTTTCAATTAAATACCGACTGTAAATCGATGTATAGGAAAATATGTGGGGCAATGATTTACAGTGGTTTGCAATTCACCGATATGAGATGTTTACAAAGAAAAGAACGAGAAATCTCACGGCAGCATCTAAAATTTTGCTGAAAAACTTGAGATCTTTTGAGATGTATGTCTCAAGTTCATGAGAGCGCTCCAAAAACTAGTTGTGCATAAGAGAACGCCAACGAGTTGCAATTAGCTTAGAAGGCTTTGGCTGAAACAGAAGAAAAGAGGATGAAAATATTGCTTTCAAAACAACAGAGGAGATTAAAGCTGAAAAAGAGTGATCAATCAGACTCTGATGATGTAGTCTACATCGGGAGGGGGTTAATAAGGTTTATGACGAGAGGAGAGTAAGGAACTTATGCGGAAGTTCAAGTAAAAGCGATTCGTAAAATGCTACTGCAAAATGCTAGGGCACTTTTTTACTGAATGTCCAAATTAGTAAGCATAACAGTCGAAGAAGTTAGACAAGGGCAAAAGCAAGGATTATTTCATCAAGTAATAGAGATAGTTTGCCAAGGATTTTTGGCTTAGTGGCAATGACAGTGACAAGGGACAACAGACCTGTAGTGATCGATCGCCAGAGAAGGAGATTCAATAGAAAGCCTCAACAACATCAAAATTGTGAATGAGATATCTGTTTTGTGACAGTAGATATTTCTAAAATTGAGCTAATGTTTCAACTCAGTGGCAGATTAATAAAATTTCTTACCATTGGCAGAAAGAAAAAAAATAAAAAAGAAGATTACTCTTGAATGAATATAATAAACTTTTTAACAGTTTTTACAAATTTATTTCACAAATGAAGTTATAAGATTTCAATAAAGTATCACATTTGGATCTCAAAATATTTTGGAAAGGATAGAGTTTTATTTAATTGATTATGAGAAAAAAAAGACAAAAACTAAAATAGTTACATACTATCTCAATTCCAAAATACATATACATTATGATTTATTGGGTCAAACAACAGAATATTACATTTCAGAATTGACACTAATTTAATTGATTTTAAGTATTGTGATCTCATAGTTTATAGCAAAAATATTTGATCACAATATAATTTGTGTTAAAAACTTTCATAAATTACATTAACTTTAAAGTTCATTATGTCATAATTTGATCCAAGAGGTTAAAACGTATCTCTTTAATTTTGGAACACGGGGAGTACAAAGGATGAAGCTAATGGACAAGTGAATCAAACCATCTACACTCTTTTATCAGGCTAACCATTTGAGCAGATTAGAACTTTCAAAACTATGAATTCTATTTGTTTTTAGCTACATGGAATGATTTGTTCTTAGAAAATTATTCAGCTGTGCCCCTGTGCCAGCACTAATATATGTCTAAAGAGCAAGCTAGTTGGCTATGCAGTTGAGTTCTAATTGAATCCAGGCACTAATATATGTCTAAAGAGCAAGCTAGTTGGCTATGCAGTTGAGTTCTAATTGTATCTCTATAAATCATAATCTAAAATCTGATGCTACGGATTGAAGCGGAGGGTAAAAACAAGCCCAAAACAAAATAAAAAACTACACAGAAACTAAAAAATTCGTTAACAAATAAAAAAAAGGAAATTTTATTCTATTCACTAAAATTTTCATTTGAACCGCACTGAACAACAAATTAAAATGACTGTTCTACTGCTTTATGTACAAATTAGATTTTCTTCTCAGTTTAGCAAGTGCTGAAACCAATGTAAAACAGTAGGGTGACACAAAAAGCAAGTAGAGACGGCGAACCAACAGTTTTTTACACAATGAAAGGATGATAAGAGAGAAAAAATTGCCAATATTTGCCACAGTTGTCATCTATTATGATCATCAACCCCATATTAAAGAATGGCATTTTTCTTTTTTTAGTTCCCAGCGGCAAGAAAATAGCTATTTTCGAGAGAAAACAAAGAAGAAGAAATTACCAATTAGTTATCATTATTGTTATCATAATCATCATCATCCGATTTGGAATCTTCAACTCGATGACCATAACCGCTAGAACTATGGGAAACAGCACCCAATTTCTTAACTACCGCCGTCTCCACAAAAGTTGCTGACGACATCTGCATCTGACAAACCCTAACGGCACCGAACAACCTCTCCGGCAATTCCTCCTCGCCCTGCGCCTCCACCAGAAACCCCATATCAATCGTCACCGCCGTCACGTACCCCAGCGCCAAATGCAAGATCGCCGTCGCAATTGCCGAGCTGCCGATATCGACGTCGATTTCGAGGTAATTCTCCCCTCGGTGATAGTGACATGTTAACGCCTTCCCAAGTAAGCACGCTGAGTAATTGCCGACCGCGGCTTTCACGATCCACGGACCCTTGACGATCCGGTTCACCATTTTGAACCGGCTGTTTCTGAACGAATCGTCCCCGTTGATGAACCGGTAGAGCAGTGAGCCGGTGGGTATCGGATCGTCGGCGGCGAAGTAGAAAACAGCACTGTGGTGGTCCCGACCAGGGACTTGAAGATTAACGGCGACGATAAACGACTTCATGTTCAGACCTTGGGACTGAGACTTCTTAAGCACGTTCATCACGCGATTGTCAGCTCGGCCGAGGGCGTTTTCGAGTTTGGCAGTCGATCGGAGCCAATCGACGCCAGCCGGCTGAAGGAGCCATGGACCGGACGGCGATTTCTGTTTCTTCACGAAATAGTTGTTCGAACGGAGAGAGAAAAGATCGCCGGACGGAGAAGCCCAGCCGTTGGATCCAGTGTGGAGGTCCACGTGTTTTAGAGATCCACCATTGATCACTTCCGACTTCCAATCGTTGGCAGAGGTGGGTTTTGGGTCATGGTCGCCGACGGAGATCCGGTGGTTTTGCTTCTGCTTCGTAGAACACATTTTGTTTCGTTCACTCTACTGCTAAAATCAAAGGATCGGAGCTCGACGGGAGGAAGGGAGAAGCTAAGGCGTGCGTAAGTGGGGGAGTATGATAATACTCCATAGTGGGCATATTCAATTGCCCTTGTATTTCACGAAAACTACGGGACAGCCCTCGCCTATAATGACAGCTGTTTTTGTGATATTATATAATATATGTAATAAAAAATATAACATTAATTGGGACAGACTGTGATTTGACACAATTCGTAAAACAAATTAATTCCTAGCTGTGTGCGGCTGTAATTTATGCTTCTTTTTCTCTTTTGCGTTTTCTGAATTTATTGATAAAATCTTTCTTTCGTTTTGATTTTGTATTATTAATAATTTTGAACTATGTCATCTACAATTTTACAATTTTTTATTTATAAACGATTGCTATATTACTTAGATGCAAATCGTTTTACATATTTTCATTAAGAAAATAAATTTAATCGGCAATGAATGCAAAAAAATGAAATGAAAAAAATTTGAATTTTTTCCAATATTAATGATCAATATCAACACATAAGATAGACGAGAAAAATAATTTCATTTAATTAATTAAAGAATTTAGAATAAAAGAGTTCGTTTTGACAGTTAAGAGTAGGTAACTTCACTCCATATTTATTCACATAATTCTAAAACTAGTGATAGATTTCAATAATTTTGATTTTAGATTTTCAAAAATAAAAACAAACTAAATTGACCGTCTTAAGTTTTTAAGATTTTATCGAACATGTGTCCATATATTCTTATCTTATTTTTTCATAACAAGTTTAGTATTACTGTAGACACATTAAATTTTGTTTTTTGTTTTATTTATTTTACTTTGTTTTGATAATATAATAAAAGAAAATAATAAGCCATAAAATGTGAGTTATGATATTTTTGAATTTGATCTTTTGAGTACCGGTTTGGCAGAATCCTCTTTGATGATTGCATAGAATCGATGACTACAATAGACAAGTTTCAGCAGTGAGCACTTGTCCATTGGAAGATAATTTAGCCATTGGAGGATAAGTTTCAGAGGATAAATTCATAGCTGGAGTCCATCAGAAGATAAATCTAAGTCCATCAGAAGATAAATTTATAGCTTGTTAGATCTAAATGATGATGATGATGTATTTATTCTGTAGTTCTCTTAATAATTGTGCACTTTGTAAATACTCAAGGTTGTTGTCAAACCTTAGTATATTTGCACGAACAAGTATTCACTGATGTATAACTTAGTCCATCAGGGAATAATAGGCAAGACACTAGGCAAGTCATCAGTGTATACCTCAAGGACTTGATAGTGTCAAGGAAAGTCTGATAGTACTTAAGAAGTCAAGTATTCCCCGCACATCAGACATTCAAGATAAAGCCAACAAAGTATCCGTTAACAAATATGTTAGTGTACAAAAAGGCATCAAAGAACAACTTGACCGTCAGGGGAACCCATCAGGGGAAAGCTTGATTATCAGGGGAAATCATCAAGGAACAACTTGATTGTCAGGGGAACCCATTAGGGGATATCTTGACCGTCAGGGGAAACTATCAGGGAATATTTTGACAGTCAGGGGAAACCGTCAGGGAATAGTCTGATCATCAGGGGAAACCGTTAGGGGATAGCTTATACACTACATCAGTGGATAACATTAGTGTACAACATTGGGTCTTGACACCAGTGAATACTGAAGCACTGATCAAGTCTACATTAGGGTTTGTCATCAGTGGATATTGAAGCACTAATCAAATCTACATCAGGGTTTGTTATCAGGGGATCCAGAAGCACTAATCAAGTCAACATCAAGGCTTGTCATCAGGGGATAGTAAAGACCAAACACCACATGTCATCAGGGTTTAGAAGAACAAACACTAATACTTGGTGTGGAAGTAAGGGATATAACTGGGAAGATACACCTTGAAGTATGGTGGTCCAATAGCAACCTTTTCACCGAAACGCATGGAGAACAAGTATAGGAATTGAAGCAACAAGAGCCTATAATAGTGTGACACGTGTAACTTAGAAAAGACTATGATGGGACATCCTGCAGCTACATTGAAAAAAAAGTATGTCTTGCACATGAGTTCTATATCTATTATACTACATATAGAAGGGTGGATACACGAAACTTCCAAGAGGTATACGAAGCTGAAAGAGAGAAAATAATTAGAAGTAGAAAATAAAAAATCTCTATCAGAAACCTATAATACATTAGAGAGAAGTTTTTTAATAGTTCTTGAGAGAAATATTCAAAGAGAAACACGTAGCTAGTGTATGAGAAAAGAAGCTGTAAATCTTTATAAAATTGTAGTTGTTTAATCACTTTGTGATTATGAAAAACTCCCAGAAAAAAACACAAGTTATAATACAACTATTTTAACTTGAATCTTTGTGTGTTCATAGAAAATATCTTTACTGTTTTTGTTGATTTTGTAGCTTTTCCAGTTTGTACTTGTCAAGCATTCAAAGAACGAAAAAGTAGTGGTGTTTGTATTCAACCCCTCCTTTCTACAAACACTTTAGCTTATTTTGTTCTAACATAGCTGCAGTCCATCAGAAGATAAATTTATAGCTGTAATGGACAAGTTTCAGAGGATAAATTGAGGTGAGCAGTAGAAGAGCCTCAGAGGATAAATTTAAAGTTGCAGTAGTGAGCACTTGTCTATTGAAGGATAATTTAGCCATCAACAAATAATTAAGTCAACAGAGGATAACTTATCCACTGATGACTAAACTATCTGCTAATGCAAAATCATCAGAGGATAAATGGATGTCTACAGTAGAAGAGCTTTAGAGGATAATCACAAAAGCCAATTCAACAAAGGACTTGTGGAAACCAATTCACCAAAGCACCTGAGGAAGCCAATTCACCAAAGGATAAATTATCCATTGATGACTAGAGTACCTACAGAAGCTAATCCATCAGAGGGTAACTTATCCACTGATTCATCAAAAGCTAAGAAGCTAAGTCATCAGACGATAAGTTGTCTGCAATGATCATTCATTATAGGATAAGTTGATTGCAGAGGTTTGGTGATTGTTCATCAAAAGCTGATTCATCAAAGGATAAGTGATCCACTGATGATTAAAACCATATCAACCATTCAAAGGCCAGAATAATCACTAAAGGCGAAGCCTCGACTTACTCCTCGGAGACAAAAATTTATCCATTGATGTTAAAGTTGTTGGGATTATTTTTACCAGCTGAAGGTAAAGTTGACTGCAGAGGTTTAGTCCATCAGAGGATAAATTATTTGCTGATGACTAAAACCAGACCAAGCTCTATATCCACTGATGACGAGGGCACATATGTCACTGGACAGTAATAAGATGACGTGATATCAATTACCGGCAAGGAAATGAAGTATTAATCCCCCTTTGGTAAAAGAAGGTATGAGAAGGAAGCCGAAGGAATTAGAAGTGAATCACAGTCCTGGGGAGAAAACAAATCTTTTTTTTTTTTATCAATTTTCAGATGGAAGGCTAGGATCAATACCTACAAACAACCCTAGCTAAAAGAGCTATAAAAAGAAGATGAAAGAAGGAGAAAGGAGGGGTTTTTCCTTTTCGGAGAGGGGAGGCAACAAAAGAGAGAGAGTTTCAGAGCTTGTTTCTTTAGAAATTTGGCTGGATAAAGAGGCTTTGTTTTTCTTCACACAGAGAACATCTTTGTAATTTCCTTTTTGATATCAGTTGAAAGGGAACTTCACTAAAAACTGGTTTATTATCTCATCCATTGATCTTCTCTCATATGTTTTAGTTACAAGGTCTGTTTTTGCTCCAACAATAGGGTGGTTTCTAGCTAAGAGTAGCTTCCCATGTAGCTATCTCTATTAGAACCATCCTTATATTCGATCTCTCATACATCTGCACATCATTCGCCCTTATTCTGTTTCTTTTATATTTGTTCATACATCTGTTTCTCATACTCTGTTTTCTTCCACATCTGTTTATACCTCTATAATACATATGATTTCCATACCCTGTCCTTTAAACATCTATTTCTCCCTCTTATGATTTAAAACCTCTATCTACCTCTGTTTTTATTTTTATTTTTATTGTAGTTAATACACACGGTTAATATGCATGTCAAACATTCTTTATTTCAAGTAGTTAGACATTCTGTGTGCTCTGATATATTTGGATGATTCATGTAACTTTAAATATTGACTCGGGTCTAATGTGAAGTTGGTATTATTCTCTTTATATTAGGAACCGGTATATTTTTATTCATATTCGTGTGTACTTTTTTGTATTGTGTCTGTTTATATGGGTGGATATTGTGACATATGTACATATGGTAGAATCTAAATATGTTTGTATGATTTAGTTCATATCATATAATTTGAACTGAGATTTAGATTTATTCTGTTGCTACGTATATGCTTTACAAGTTGGTTTCTCTTCTAACCATCGATTCTGAACCATATTTGAGTTGGTGATTCATGGATCTGAAAATCCTTTTGGATGGTCAAATCAAGGGTCTACAGTAAATTTTTTTATGGTTTAAAATTTAGTTAGTTTGTATGTAAGTAATATTGTCATAGTTACACAACTTAAAACTTGTATAAGGGGAGTTGAATACAAGTTCTTTAAAGTTTTTCAAATTCTTGTTCTTTAAAGTGATATAACTTGCAAAAAATAAAGAACAAGACAAATTTGTAAAACAATTACTTTTTATTGATTAACAATTGAATACAAATTCTAACAATTACAAGTCGATTGTTAGCTTCAAATTCTGTACTGCATATATACAAATCAATGAAGTCATACAACTTCTTGTATCTGTGAGAACCCAAAAATGTCAATGAAATTTTGATTATGAGATTTATTTTTATTTTCTGCATGAAGGTTTATTTCCTTATTGGGTATAAATGATGAAATTATATTTTCTTATAAAAATTCAATGGCAATGTGATGTCCAAAAGATTTTAAATGTATTTTGAAGCTCAAGTATTTAAAAGGTTATTACATTCAAGAATTGTCTTGTGAGAGTGTGTGTTCACGCGGGAAAGGGCTCACCAAGTATGAATAGGTTTAGCTACAGTACCCGTTTTTATTTTAAAACCTAACTGTTGGGAGACAGTAGCATTTAATGTGCATCACCTCCATCAGTAACCTATAGTGGGCTATGATAAACGACCGATGGGTACTAGTAGCCATTGCAACCACCCTTTTTCTCACCAGTCACTTCTTTTCCTTTCACAGTCAACGACTTATATTAAATAAATCCAATGGCCCTTGTTGCTCAACAGGTGATATATATATATATATATATATATATATATATATATATATATCACGTTGGTACAACCCTAGCCCCACTTTCATAAACTTCTGTACAGTGTACCATCAAATCCAAGCTTACTCTCAAAACAACTGTCCTTTTTGGAAGAACAACTAGAGCTTTTAACTCTTTCTTGCAGCCAAGGAGGTAAGAGCATTTCATTAAAGTTCTGCTCTATTTCTTACACTTTTGTTCTGTCATACATACCACGTTTAATACCTTGTTCATTTATTTCCAAAAGTATGATTTGATGCATGTTTTTAACACCCGGAGTTAATGTCATTTATTTCAAAAAGCTACCCAAGATGAGTGTAAAAATGTTGACAACCACCTGGTAGACAAACCTTCAACAACCAAAACATTCTTTTGTCAGTAGTTACAACCCTATGCTTGAGTATTCTTCAACCTGAGTTTGAACCCTAAACCGTGTCTAGGAGGGCATGCAGACCATAGGAAATGTTATGTATCACTTAGAGAATGATGAGTTTTTACCTAAGTATGGATATGGTTAAGAACACCACCCATGGAGGAGTGAGGAAGACACCACTGTATCTGAGACAAGTTTTAACTTAGTCTCTGATGAAGGAATTCTTAGTCTCTGATGAAGGAATTCTTAGTCTCTAATGACGTCAGCCTTAGTCTCCGACAGGCTAGGTTTAGTCTCTGATGACGTCAGCCTTAGTCTCCGACAGGCTAAGTTTAGTCCCTGATGACGTCATCTGTAGTCTCCGATGAGTTAAAGTGAAGTAATTTCTTGATGCACAGTTTATTTTTGAAACTATAAAATATTATTTTCTTAAATTATTTTAAGATGTTTTAATTAATTATTTAACCTCAATAGTTTTTATATCAAATTGAGACATTAAAAAGTTTAAGGACATCACATGTGCATTTTCTCTCATACTTTAACCAAGGTATTAAATTCATCTTGTGATATGTATATTTTTACAGAATTTTTCACTCACAAGTAAATTGAATTTGATTGAGTGAAAAGGACCGATGCAAGTATATACATTCAATCTGATGCTTATTTTAATTTAACGCAGTATCATTTGATTCGATATGCGTGCAAGACTTGATTATATGTTTCAATTGTTTTTAAGAATGAGCATGCTATACTTTAAATTCCGCTAGCATGATATAAATGATAATGCATGGATATAACTGAGATTTGATTTTCAGCTAATTCTAAATCTTATATATGTGCAAATAAATGAGAATGATATGTCCCTTAAATGGGTTATGCCACATGGTTGGCTAGAGAAAAGGAAATGTGTTGATTTGTTCTTCACCTGACCTAGAGGAATTATAAGTGACTACGTACGTTCAAACAAGGAGGGATCATGCAGTCATAGTTAGGCCAGCTGTGTACTGTATGGTTAGCAGATCCAACGGGTTTAGCCCTCGATGGATATTTTGAGAAAGTGTACACACGTGCATACCTGTCTTTCTTCAAGAAGGATTACACGTTGTTTATCATCAGTAATCTTAAAGATTTTTCAAGGATATCTGAGGCATTAGTATTGTTTCACTAAGCCTCACAAACAGAATTGAACTTCTTTAAATATTTCAGATTATTCCTTTAAATTGTTTATATACTTGCTGGGCGAAAATCGCTCACTCTTGTTGAACTTAAATGTCTTGCAGGACACAATGCAAAGACTGAACCCTCTGATAAGGGGAAAGCAAAGATGATCGACTACTAAGTTATTTTTTTATAACGCTAAGGAAGGAAGATGTTAGAAGTTGTAATGATCTTGGAATTGTAATTTACAAAGATTAAATAGCTTCCGCTGTAATTGTATTATTTTTGGGTTGTAATGACTCTTAAATATTGCCTTTATCTAGTATTTATACTATGAATGGATGTATGGTTATCTTTTTCTTCTTTTGACGAAGTCCTGATCCAGTAAGGGATTTTGGGGTTGTCACAGTATCTCTGTAAATTCAATTACAAGTTCTGATTCTAAATCTTAACTCAGCTTCTAATCCTCTTTGACAATATATTTTTATTTTTAATCTAAATAGTTACTCTAATACAATACAAACACTTCTGATATATTTCCTAACCAGCTTCGTCTTCAATAGTACTTCTTTGTTCGGGCTAAAACATACTTTTATTCAAAATAGAACTCTTCACTACATCAGAGAGTAAACTTCACTTTAGTCTCTTATGGCTTCAACAACAGCCTCTGGTGGAATACTGCTTAGTCTTCGATAAGTTTAGCCATAGTCTTTGATAGGCTTAATCTTTAGTCTCTGACAGTTAGTCACTGATAGAGTAAACATAATCCTTGAGATTTGTTGAATTCTTTAATGCAGTTCTGGTAGCTTATTGCAATACAATTTAACTTACTCTCTTATATAAAAATAAATTGCAACAATGAGACAGTAAACTAGCAGCTACAAAACCTAATTGCTATATACTAATATTAACTGTACATTTATATTTCTAAGTATTCTAAATATAATCATCATCAAATGCGAAAAAACCTAACAATCTCCCCCCTATTTATAATTATCAATGTGACAAACATAAATCAAGGTTGATGATGATGTCAAAACTTTAAAAATACAAGAATAACTTAGAAACAAAAATTTAAAGAATATATTTTTACAAATATACTTGAACTAAAATATTTGATCTTAAGATTCAGCTTCACCTAGACTCAGGTTTAAATCCTTTAAGTCTGGCTTCTTATTCTGAAACAAAAATTCCAGCTTCATTCAATTTCTTTTCTTCCATTCTTCCTTCATTTTAATTTCCTTGACTTTTCCTTCTAGTAGCTTCCTGAACTTGATCTCATGTTCATCATCAGAGTCCTTAAGTAAGGCAATGAATCCTTCAAGTTCTCCCAAGCTTGCATTATTGATTTGCTTGTCATAGTCAAAAAATACTATGTCTCCATGAAAATTCTCATAAAGTAATCCAAAAGGAATAGCTTGAACTTGTGGCAGCTTGAACAACTTCTCCATCTCTTTAAGTTCCTTCTAGATTTGATTTCTAAATTCTAAGTTGAGTTGATAATTTTCTGAAACAATAGTGAGTAGCCATTCCAAATCTACAAATGTCCTCATCTCTAGGCTTGGTTTAATTAGGTGAAAAATCTCTCTATCTTTTTGAGTGACTTTGAGAAACTCCTTGCCATTTTTATTCTTTTCAATATTAATAACTTCAAGGCTCTTTTTAAAAGCTTCTTTAATCTAAGATGCACTGGCCATTCCAACGCTAGATGTATGACCATTTGGAACTGGTTTAGATTTTTGAGCTTCAAACCCAGTTACCAAAGCATCTTGTTGATCTTTTGTAGTTTGGCTTTCCACAATCTGAGCTTCACCAACTATGTTAGATATAAAGGTTGATGATGATAATTTAGTTATAAAGGGATAAATGTGCATTTATAAATACTCAAGGTATTCTATAAACCTTAGTATATTTGCACAAGTTTTGCATCCACTGATGGACAACTTAGTCATCAGGGGATGGGCTTAACTATACTAGGCAAGTCATCAGTGGGTACTTATAAAGGACTTGATAGTGTCAGGGGATGCCAACATAGCATTAGTGGTTAAAGATGTCAGTATTTGAAAAGGCATCAATGAAAAAACCCATTAGGGGAACTTGTCAGGGGAAGCCTAAAATATTGCATCAGTGGATGACACCGACAAGTAAACCCATCAGTGGAATCCTAAAACTTGGCATCAAGGGTGACATCGAACAAGACAAACCCATAAGGGGAAGTTCAACCACTGCATTAGTAAATAGCATAGATGGAAAAACCTGTTAGGAGAACCATCAGGGGGAATGCTAAACACTGCATCAGTGGATACAAGTAGGTCTTAATAACAGGGGATTAAGAAACACTTATCTAATTCCACATCAAGGATTAATATCAGTGGATAGCATTGATTAGCACTGATCAAGTATCAGGGCTTGTCATCAGGGGATCCAGAAGTACGATGGTTATGGCCTAGTCCACTCGTCATCAGGACTTACACGCAAATCACTAATACTTGCCATAGAAGCAAGGGATATAACTGGGAAGATATTCCTTGAAGTTTGGTGGTCCAATAACAACTCTCAAACATTAAATGCATGAAGATCAGGGGATGGAAACGAAGCAACAGTATGACACGTATCTTCGAAAGGACAATGATGGGACATACTATGGCTACATTGAAAAAAGCAACATGTCTAGCACATGGATTCTACAACTGATATCCTACATATACAGAAAGAGTTGTTACACGAAACTAACCAACATACACAACACTTACACACCAGAGAGAAGCTTTGTAATAGATCTTGAGAGAAAAATTCAAAGAAAAATTAGTAGCTAGTGTGTGAGAAAAAGAAGCTGTAATTCATTACAGAGTTGTAGCTGTTAATCACATTGTGATTATACAGATTCTCAGAAAAATACCATGTTATAATATAACTATTTTAACTTGAATGCTTATGTGTTCATTTTAATTTCAGTATTGTTTTTTCTGATCACTGCAGCTATTCCAGTCTTTGTGTATTAAGTTTTAAAAACAGAAAAAGTTTATAATGTTTGTATTCAGCGCCCCACCTCTACAAACCCTTGAGCTTATTCAGTTCTAACAAACTACTGATATTCGTCTTGTTTTCTTCTCAGCCTGCTCAATCTCTTTATTTTTTTCTCTTTGCAGACTTTTGAGCTCTAGACTTCTTTGATGTTGCTTTCTTTGTTTCTTCCTTTTTCTCCCATTCTGCTGCCATCTCCTTTTCCCTTTGAAGTTGCTGAGCATATAATGCATTAGCTTCAACCAATTTATGCTCTTGAGGATAAACTAGTTCCACTTTCCCATCAACTATATTTTCCACCGGAGTTGGAAAGTGAGCAGTTTTCATGACATCACCCAATAGCTTAGGTTGTCCTAGTTGAGTAGTCTTTTTCTTTTTAGATTCCTCAACCATGATACCTTTGCCTTTATCCTTTTTGATTGGGGCTGTTGTAGTGGGAGCTTCAACTTCAACCTGAGTGCCATTCTTGATGACTTCATCAATCTCTTTATTAGCCTTTTGAATTCTATTAAGCTCAGCCATCAAGCTAGCTAAGCTTAAAACCTTAGTGACAACAACTTCCCCCTTTCCTGGATCCTGGACTTCACTTCTTGCCTGACTACTCTATCCCTTTTTGACATCAACGTCCTTAGGGTGAGGAAAAGAAGTAGCCAGAGAAGCTATGACTTGGAGAAGAAGCTGTTTGAGGCCTTGAATGTCATCGGATAGCTTGGCTTGAGAAAGAAAGATGGACTAAACTATAGATTTAAGAGCTTGAAGATGCTTCTCAATGTTGGATTGCTCTTGAAGTTTAATGTCGATAAAGTTGAGCATTCTCTTGGGAAGGTGACCTTCATAATATTTTCACATCTTGTCTACTTCTAGTTCCATTCTTGTTTCAACATTCTATAATGCAGTCTTGAGACCATTGATCATGAAGTGCTGGAGCTTCATTTTTTTCTTGTTAAATTTGATCAATTCCTCATATACTTGTCCTGGAGTGAGATCAACTACACTGTACCCCAGAATGGTTAAATAGTCTTGTCTCAGTTGTGCAACTGCCTCATCCAATGTGTTTATTAAGCTTGCATCCAACCAAACATCCACATTGTCTTCATTTTCCTCTGCAATGTCAGGTTCATTAGCAGTTTATGTCTTCAATGTTGACAGTCTGTCTTGATGTTGTTGAAGACCATACAATACTTCAAAGTCTTTATTGGACATATCAGCTAGCCTTTGAAGTGCTACATTGTGGCGGCCCAGAAAATCCCCCCCCCCCAAAGCCGGGCCTCGGGCACTGTCAACAATATGGGTGACAGACCCCCAAGGTCCCCAAGCTGGAACCCCGGGATCCCGCCAGGAAAAACAACACAACATCTCAAAACTGACAGATACATTATAGCCAAGCATTTTGTAACGACCTGGAAAATTTGTTTATCTATAAATAATTTATTTATTCATATTATTTTTCTTTATATATATTAACGTGTATAGTTAATATATGATGTTTTTGAATGTCTAATTATTTTTGGATCCATTAAAGGATTATGTTTGTTGGATATTGGATTATAAGATCAAGCAATTTATGTTGATATTGCTTGAAGGAGCTCACTTTTCTGGTTTAGTAAATTCCCTGAGGGATGTAATAATTTATGTAAGGGAATGACATCATGAGTACGTATGTAAATTTGATTAGTAAGCTGCTTTAGTAGCTGGCTTATTTGCATGAAGGACATCATGCTTATTACATTGCTTAGCTGCTAAGAATCATGATGAGCAGCCGTTTTACCGTCCAGATTAACCAATCATTTTATTTCAAGGCTTAATCTCAGCCTACTATAAATACCTTATTCGGAGGAACATTTCAGTCTCTTTTCTAAAGATTTCCTTTTCCAAAGTTCTTTAAACCTACCATTTCCATTTAATTTCAAGTTCTTTCTTTTGGACTATCACTTTCAAACAGGCTTTGATCTCTTCGTCAACCCAAGAGGTAAGAATCTCAAGTTCTCCTCTGTTTGTTTCTTTTTGTATGTCGTTCGAGTTTATTAGCCGTGCATACTAGGTTTTCAAGGAGGAATAAAGCTTTGAAAGAAAGGTTGCGTTCTCTTGTATATTCATGTTCATGAGGTATCCTAGGTTGAGTTTGTTATTGTAAGGTCTTCCATGGAAACAGAGACAAGCTCTAATATTAGTCTCTGATGAGATAACATCAGTCTCTGATGAGTAAATGTTAGTCTCTGATGAGATGCTGTTAGTCTCTGATGATGACGTCACCCTTAGTCTCCGATGGGGTTAAGATGACGTCATCAGTCCCTGATGAGATAATTAGTCCCTGATGATGTCATCCTTAGTCTCCGACAGGCTAAGTTTAGTCCCTGATGACGTCATCCATAGTCTCTGATGAGATATAT
>CM025788.1:19394548-19429015 GCA_014636745.2 Centella asiatica
TTTAGTCCCTGATGACGTCATCCATAGTCTCTGATGAGATATATGTTGGTCTCTAATGATGACGTTAGCCTTAGTCTCCGATGAGTTAAGATGACGTCATCAATCTCTTATGAATTAATTAGTCTCTGATGATGACGTACACCTTAGTCTCTGATGAGTAAAGATGACGTCAGCAGTCTCTGATGAGTTAAATAGTCTTTGACGAGTGAAATTTTTCCCGACGAGCAACCTCATGCCCTGATAACCATTTTCTAATATGAATAGCCATCTTTTAAGTATGGATTTCTCATGTTGTACCAACAATGATATCTTACAGAACCCTTTTTCAACCAGTATAGTGAATCTAGCTAAGGACCAAGGCAAGTATATCCTCATTCCACTCTCTTTTCTACTGATTACATAGAATCACTATTTCGATTTACATAAATGAAGAATGTTAAAGCTTACACATGATGATGATTTTATCCATGATTAAGTAACGTACAATCATTAATCCGATGTACGTGAAAAGATGTTATTGATTGAGCTTTATGTTATTGGGTGATTGCTAGCTGTTTAAATTTCCTAGCACACCAAATGATGATGTTTGGGTGTTGCAAGTCATGAACTTGTATACATACCCAAGTAACTTCTGTATGGATATATAGTTCCGCTTTTGATGATCACTGTCTTTTAATAGTTGAGCACGCCAATATGTGTTGTTGGCAGTCGCTGCTTTTAATTGTTCAGCACGTCAGGGCTAATCAAAAATGAGAAAAATGTTTATAAGAAGATATATCCATATGGAAAGTTAAGGGGTTGTTGAATGCTTTCGCTTGGTATTCTGGCCAATGATGATAAAGAATGATAGACCGAGGTAAGGTTTCGGTAATGAGACTTTTCGTAGACCATATGCTTTCTGCAAGTGACTACTTATGTCAAATGATGAATCAAACGACCAGGCTAACCAGCTGGGATGAAATTTGATTATGTAAGGTAGTCAGATAATGATCAGTCTGGTCAGGTGATGTATTATCTGATGAGTAAAGGGCGAATCATGATTTATTGAAAGAGGGTTAACCCTTGATATCACTTCGGCACCCTAGATGATGTATGTTTATTGGTTATCATGAGGTGTTGGCATTGCTTCGCCCAACCTCAAAGAATATTAAAGCTTTTGAATTATCTGTTCTTCTTGCTTATGATTATATACTTG
Source organism: Centella asiatica (assembly GCA_014636745.2). NCBI lineage: Eukaryota > Viridiplantae > Streptophyta > Magnoliopsida > Apiales > Apiaceae > Centella > Centella asiatica. Next base: position 19,395,744 of record CM025788.1, read on the forward strand.
CTGAGCATAAATGCTCATGTGGAATGCTATGAATGTTTTTCAGGATATGTTGTGAAGGCTGAGTCGCCTAAGAGAGGAAAGGAGAGAATGGCATAAGAATATTTAAGTTGTAAGGCCTTATGAGCCATCTAAAGTTTTGTTTCCGCTGCAGCTTGTTTATTTTTAAGCTTTGAGGTTTTATAAGATGATGTGGACCTTAAGATTTTGTAATGATGTTTTGAGAATGTGTTTCTCACAGGAATGTTGTTAATGCTTGGCTGTGTTGTTGTTGTGATGTTGTATGGTAGTTTTGTGGTGCAGCTCGGGGTTCCAGCCTGGGGATCTCAGGGACTGTCACCCAAATCACTAATAGTGTCCGGGGCTCGGCTCGGGGGATTTTTGGGGGCGCCACAGTTGGTATCAGAGCACAGCAGCCAAGCATCAACTATGAGACCTGTTCTCTGCTGGAAAACAGAATTTGGGATTTAGTAAAGTAAGGAAATGATTGAAAGGATAAGGAGAATTGAATAGGAGATAGATGTCTAAGTTAAGTCTCTGTTGTTCATGAGTTTTTAGATAAGATAAAAGGTTATAAGATAGAACAATTCATGTTGAATTTAATGTATACTTTGTTACAGTATTGGTATATATGTTAAATCTTTATTATAAATGTTAAGTTGATATTGTTTTAAGCTATGTTTCCTTTATAGATGAATCCACCTACTCCCGGACATGTAGATAAGGGCAAGGCACCTATGGATAAAAGTTTAGAGAAGAAGCATACCCCTAGTAATAATGCTGTTTGACCTTGCAAGACTTGTAGACACCATCTGTTAGATAGCAATCGTGGGAGGACAGGTGCATGTTGGTGAGTGACACCTCGCAAAAGAGTGAATAAACCAACTCAGGTTTTTCATTTTGAAATGCCCAGAGGTTTTGATAAACATGTTAAGGGGTCTGCAGAACCTGAGGGAACTAAGCAAAACCAAACTAATCTGTTTGAGGGGTCAAGTTTTTCAGTTCATATGAAGAGTCCTTCCTCACCCCATGATCAAACAAATTCTCCAACCTTGGATCCTTCCCAAATAAGAGGTTCCCCTACAGATAGGCATACACAACCTATGGTGTCAACCACTCCACATGTTGTTTCTACACCAATTACCTTATCAAATGTTGCACTTGCAGTACCACCACCAGAAAATCCAGTACCCTTGCCTTTTCCAATGGATTCTGTTATTATCTTCAACACAGAATCCGTATGACACAATTAAAGTTGGCAACACGTAATACCACCATGATGCGTCAGTCAATGGCTCATCAAAGAACAAGCAGACTGTTGGACCTTTGAAGGGTATCATTTCAGGATGTGTCCTTAGTTCTCACTGAGACTCTGACAGAAGTTGTGATCTCAGTTAGTCATTATCTTAGGCTGCGCCAGCCCACTATAGCAGATCGAGACTAGTTGATGTATAATCTTATAGAGAAGGTGGAGGGAGCGTGTCATTTTGCACGCAAAACAATGAGTGAACTTGATTCCCAACCCCTGTATTAGGCTCTGGTAGTAGCCAATGTTGTTATGTTTTTGTTTAATGTTGTAGCAAGGAAGCTTTGTTGTACAAATTTGATATAATGTAACTTTTGTTACTTAATATATATATATATATATATATATATATATATATATATTTTGATGGTTTAATTTGAAATTCTTTCTTTCCTTTATGTATATATGTTATTCTTTAAAAGAGAAAAGGAACTCTTGATGGTCAGTTTATATTTTCCTTAATTTATAGGAAAATGGCCCCAAAAGGAAGACCTTGAACTCGTCAAGCTACCAACCAAGCTGACCAAGAGAACCCCAACCTAAACAACAATCTAGAAAATAATGATAAGGAGAATCCTATTACCTTATTGGTAAACATGATTAAGGAAGCCTCCCAAAATAACAATAACCAAGTACTTTCACCCCAACCTAGAAGGGTGACATTTAAGGATTTTACCAATAGTTGTCCACCTACTTTTAATGGTGATGGAGGTCCCACTGCCGCTCAGATTTGGATTAAGGAGATAGAAAAAGCTTTTCGTATTGCCGGAGTAACTGATGATTCTAAGATGGAGTATGCTACATATTTATTGAAAGAGGAAGCTAGTTATTGGTGGGAAAATACTGAACGTTTAGAAATGACTAGGAGATTGGCAAGTAAGAATGAACAAATAGTCCCTGAAGTTGACTTAATCACCTGGTCCCAGTTTAAAGAATTTTTCTATAACCAGTATTTTCCAACCAGTGCTGTAGATGAGCTAGAAAAACAATTCTTAGAATTGAGACAAGGAAGTATGACTATGGAAGAGTACGAGAAGAAGTTTAATGAATTACAGAGATTTGCCCCACACTTGGTAGATATTGAGAGAAGAAAGATGAGAAGGTTTGAGCATGGTTTGAATCCATGGTTGCAGGATAAGATTGCTATTTTGTGTCTGAACAATTATGCTGAAGTGGTTCAAAGGTCAAAAGTAGCAGAGAAAAGTGGCAAGCTACTCCGGGAATTTAACTGGGAGAAACGCAAAGAAGGACAAACCAAAGGAAGTTATTTTAGTAACAATCTTAATCAAAAGAGGGTTAACCCTTGATATCACTCGGGCACCCTAGATGATGTATGTTTATTGGTTATCATGAGGTGTTGGCATTGCTTCGCCCAACCTCAAAGAATATTAAAGCTTTTGAATTATCTTTTCTTCTTGCTTATGATTATATACTTGCTGAGCATAAATGCTCATGTGGAATACTATGAATGTTTTTCAGGATATGTTGTGAAGGCTAAGTCGCCTAAGAGAGGAAATGAGAGAATAGCATAAGAATGTTTAAGTTGAAAGGCCTTATGAGCCATCTAAAGTTTTGTTTCCGTTGCAGCTTGTTTATTTTTAAGCTTTGAGGTTTTGTAAGATGATGTGGACCTTAAGATTTTGTAATGATGTTTTGAGAATGTGTTTCTCATAGGAATGTTGTTAATGCTTGGTTGTGTTGTTGTTGTGATGTTGTGTGGTAGTTTGGTGGTGCAGCCCGGGGTTCCAGCCTGAGGATCTCGGGGACTGTCACCCAAATCACTAACAGTGTCCGGGGCCCGGCTCGGGGGATTTTCGGGGGCGCCACACATTTACATTAACTGAAAGAGTCATACAACCCAAAACATCATAACAAAATCTTAAGGTTTACATCCTCTTACAAAACCTCAAATTTAAAAAAAAAAAACAGACTGCAGCGGAAACAAAACTTTAGATGGCCCATCTGGCCTTTCAACCTAAATATTTTTATGACGACCTTTCGTTTCACTTTCCCTCTAAAGGCCAACCATAAGAAGCTCTCACTATGCCATTTTCTCTTTTCCTTTATTAGGCGACTTGGCCTTCATGACGTAACCTGTAAAACATTTCATAACATTCCACATGAGCGTTTACGCTCAACAAGTATATATTCATAAGCAAGAACAGATATTTCAAAAGCTCTAATATTCATTGAGGTTGGGCGAAGCAATGCCAACACCTCCTGATAAATCAATAAACATATATCATTTAGGGTTCCCGAGTGATATCAAAGGAATAACCCTCTTTAAAAATAAATCTTGATTTGCCCTCTCTTCATCAAATAATGCATCACCTGACCAGACTGATCATTATCTGACTTCCTTTAACAATCAAATTTCATCCCAGCTGGTTAGCCTGGTCATTTGATTCCATCCTTTGACATACGTAGTCACTTGTAGAAACAAATTAATCTACGTGGGTCTGATTACCGATGCCTCAGTGTTTCATTCCCTATCATCATTGGCCAGAATACCAGGCGAAAGCATTCAACAGCCCCCTTAACTTCCCATATGGATATATCTTCTTGAAAATATTTTCTCATTTTGAATAGCTTTGGCGTGCTAACAATTAAAAGCAGGGACTGGCAACAATATTGGCGTACTCAACAAATAAAAGCAGTGACGACCAATAGTGTAACTATATATCCATACGGGAGTTACTCGGGTGTGCATACAAGTTCATGACTTGCAACACCCTTACATCATTTTCATCATCTTTTGGTGTGCCAGGGACTTTAAATATCTTGCAAACACCCAATAACACATAGCTCAATAATCAACATTTTTTCACGTACAAAGAATCAATGATTGTACGTTACTTAATCATAAAAGAGATCATCATCTTGCATAGGCATTAACATCATTCATTTACTTAAATCGAAATAATGATTCTACGTAATCAGTAAGAAAGAAAGTGGAATGAGTATATACTTGCCTTGGTCCTTAGCTAAATTCACTATATTGGTTGCAAAAGGATTATGCAAAACATCATTGTGGGTATAACATGAGAAATCCATACTTTGAAAGGATAACTATGCAAAAGGGAGGATGGCCATCAGGGCATATTTTACCTGTCAAGGGATACATTACCCATCAGGGTATGTATGCCTGTCAGGGGATAATTCATCCATCAGGGGATGCATTGCCCGTTAGGGAATGATTTACTCATCAGGGGATGACTTATTCATAGCCAAACTCGTCGGGTGACAACTTGTTCAGCGCCGAACTCCCCAAGTCATCGCTGAACTTCATTAGTGGATGATTTGTCCAACGCCAAACTTCTCAGTGGATATATGTTCAGTGCCAAACTCACTTGTTCAGCGCCAAACCTATCGGAGACTAATCATAGATGCTCATCAGAGACTAACATCATTAGTCATCAGAGACTAAGTTTTACCCATTGGAGACTATGGGTGACGTAATTGGAGACTAACATTAACTTACTAGAGACTGATGACGTCATCTTAACCTATCGGGGACTAAGGTTGACGTTATTGGAGATTAACGTTAACTCATCAGAGACTGATGACGTCATCTTAACCCATCAGAGACTAAAGGTGTCGTCATCGAAGACTAACATTAACTTACCAGAGACTGATGACGTCATCTTTACCCATCGGGGACTAAGACTGACGTCATCAAAGATTAACGTTAACTCATCAGAGACTGATTTTGTCTCATCAGAGACTAACATTATCTCATCAGAGACTGATCATAGAACTTGTCTCTGATAAAAGAAAGTCTTTCATGATCAAGAACGTTATCTAGCCAAAAACAACTCAATCTAAGATACATAATCATCTTTTCATGACTCAAACACCGAGCTCTTTAACCACTTTATTCACTCCTTAGCACATACAATGAATACCTCCGGATACTACGTAACAACGAAAAGCAGAGGAGAACATAAGATTCTTACCTCTTGGGTTGACGAAAGAAATCAAAGCCTGTTGGAAAGTAATCGTCCAGAAGAAAGAACTTGAAATTATATGAAGATGGTAGGTTTAAAGAAGAACTTTAGGAGAGAAAATCTTTTGAAAAGAGATTAAAATTTTACCTCTGAATGAGGTATTTATAGTAAGCTGAGATTAAGCCTTGAGATAAAATCATTGGTTAATCTGGACGGCTACTCATCATGATTCTTAACAGCTAATACATGTAATAAGCAGCTGCTATCGTTCATGCACATATGCTTAATCAACTAATGACACACAAGCAGCTTACTAATCTAACTATTATACGTACACATGATGTAGTCATTCTTACGTATGCCATTCTATTTAGCAAAAGATTTACTAATCTGGACGCTTGACTCCTTCAAGCAACATAAACATAATTGGCTTGTCCTCATAATCAATCTCCAAACAAATTATAACCCTTTAATGGGTCCACAAATATTTAAATATTCAAAAACATCATGTATTAACTATACACGTTAATAAGAAAACAAAATGAGTGAATAAATTATTTATAGATAAACAAATTTTCCAGGTTGTCACATTCTCCCCTCCTTATAATAAGTTTCGTCCTCAAAACTTTACTGGTGAAACAATTGAGAGTACTTTTGCACCATCATTTCTTCTAGTTCCCATGTTGCTTCTTCAACATTGTTGTTTCTCCATAAAACTTTTACAGATGCAATCTCTTTATTTCTCAAAACCTTTACTTGACGATCCAAAATTTATATTGGCATTTCTTCATAGTGCAAATTTGGTTGTAGCTCAATAATGCCAGAATGATTCCCTCTATAAGGTCATAGCATTGAGACATGAAAAACATCATGAACATGACCTAGAGCTAGGGGCAGTGCTAGTTGATAAGCCATTTCACCAATACGACGGAGTACTTCAAAAGGTCCAATAAAACGAGGACTTAACTTTCCTTTTCGTCCAAAATGCAAAATGCCTTTCCAAGGTGAGATCTTAAGCAACGCATATCCTCCTACTCCCAATGCTTGATCTTTTCGGTGTTGGTTTGCATATATTGCTTTTGTCGATCTTGAGCTGCTCTTACTTTGGCTCGAATCGTACGGATTGCATTCTCAGTTTGTTGGACTACTTCAGGTCCCTCCAACTTCCTTTCTCCAACTTCATTCCAATACAATGGTGTTCTACACTTTCTTCCATACAAAGCTTCAAATGGAACCATCCCTATGCTTGTATGATAACTATTATTATAAGCAAACTCGACGAGTGGTAGATGTTCATCCCATCGTCCTCCAAAATCCAAAGAACATGCTCTCAGCATACCTTCTAAGGTTTGGATTGTTCTTTCGGATTGCCCGTTAGTTTGCAAGTGGAAAGCAGTACTCATGTCCAATCTTGTTCCTAAATAATCTTGAAAGCTTCGCCAGAACCTAGACGTAAAAAGAGGATCACAATAAGATATAATTGAAACTGGCACTCCATGACGACTAAGGATTTCTTTTACATACAATCTGACTAATTGGTCCATTTTATAGGTATCCTTAATAGGTAGGAAATGTGCAGATTTAGTCAATCTGTCCACTACTACCCAGATTGTATTTAATCCCTTTTAGGTTACTGGTAATCCAATCACAAAATCCATCGTGATATATTCCCACTTCCATTCTGGGATATCCAAGGATTGCAACAAACCACTAGGCTTTTGGTTTTTTGCTTTAACTTGTTGACAAGTGAGACATGTATTTACCAATCTAGCTATTTCCTTTTTTATGTTAGGCCACCAAATATTTTGTTTCAAATCTTGATACATCTTTGTTCCACCTGGATGTATCGAGAACTTAGAGTTGTGAGCTTTCTATAGTAGACTTCTTTTTAATTCCAATTTTGTCGGAATCCAGATTCTATTTTCAAATCTCATCAATCCATCATCATGAATTTGACATTTTCCCTTCTCCTTTTCTAATAACTTTTCCTTATCTTCTATATATTCTTCTTGAGCTTATTTGATGATAGATAATAAACTTGGTTTTACACCAATCTCTTGCTCTATCGCTCCCCTTTGTGGATTTGTGATAACATTTAATTGTAACCTCTCCAAATCCATCCTTACCTCTTCTTGAATTCTCATCACATTTAACCTTTCACATCTACTTAAAGCATCAGCCACAACATTTGCTTTACCAGGGTGATAATTGATCGAACAATCATAGTCTTTAATGAGCTCTAACCACCGTCTTTGCCTCATGTTCAATTCTTTTTGAGTGAAAATGTACTTTAAACTCTTGTGGTCAGTGTAAATCTCATATTTCTCTCTATACAAATAATGCCTCCAAATCTTTAATGCGAAAATGGTAGCAGCCAACTCTAAGTCATGTGCTGGGTAACGTTTTTTGCAGTCTTTGAGTTGCCGAGATGCATAGGCAATTACTTTACCATGTTGCATTAGCACAACCCCTAATCCATTCATTGAGGCATCACTGTAGATCACAAAATCCCCTTTGTTATTAGGTAAACTTAATACTGGGGCGGTGGTTAATCTTTTCTTTAATTCTTGAAAATTTTTCTCACAAGCTGGAGTCTAGATATATTTTTCTGTTTTCCTTGTCAGATTCGTTAATGGAACTGCTATCTTAGAGAAGTCTTGAACAAATCGACGATAGTATCTTGCTAACCCTAGAAAACTTCACACTTCAGTAGGTGTCTTTGGTTGTAGCCAATTTATGATAGCTTCAACTTTTATGGGATCAATTAAAATTCCAGATTCATTGATCATATGTCCTAAAAATTTCACTTCTCTTAACCAAAATTCACACTTTGAAAATTTGGCATAGAGTTTTTCTTGTTTTAATGTCTCCAATGTTATTCTCAAATGTTCGTCACGTTCTTCTCTCATTTTAGAGTAAATGAGAATGTCATCTATGAATACAATGATGAACTTATCCAAATATGGCTTGAAAACTCGGTTCATCAAATCCATAAAAACAATAGGGGCATTGGTGAGTCCAAAAGGCATTACCACAAATTCATAATGACCATAACGAGTTCTAAAAGCTGACTTAGGGACATCCTCAGCCTTGATCTTTAATTGATGATATCCTGATCTTAAGTCAATCTTTGAAAAGCACTTTGCTCCTTTAAGTTGGTCGAACAGATCATCATTCCTAGGTAGGGGATATTGGTTCTTCACTGTTACCTTTTTTAATTCCTGATAGTCAATACATAACCTTAATGATCCATCTTTCTTCTTTACAAATAAAACAGGTGCTCCCCAGGGCGAAACACTTGGCCTAATAAATCCTTGGTCTAACAATCCTTGTAGATGTATCATGAGTTCTTTTAGTTCTGAAGGGGCCATCTTATAAGGAGCTTTGGAAATTGGAGCAGTTCCTGGAAATAGCTCAATTCCAAATTCAACTTGCCTATTTAGGGGTACACCTGGTAATTCCTCAGGAAACACATCTCCAAATTCTTTTACTGTGGGGATATCTGAAATCTTTAATCCTGCCATCCTTGTATCATAGACATAAGCTAAAAATGCTTCGCATCCCTTGCGTAACATCTTATTAGCTTGAATCATTGTAAGAAGATGAGAGGGTTCAGTAGTCTTGCATCCATGGAATAACAGTTTACTGTTTGAGGGTGTTCTTAGGGAAACCTTCTTTTTCCTGCAATCTATTTTAGCTTGGTATTGATGTAGCCAATCCATGCCTAGTATTAGATCAAACTCTCCCAATGGAAAAGCTATTAAATTTGCAGGGAAGTCATGCTTTCCTATTCTTATACTACAATTAGGTAGTATACTTTTGGCAATGTACACCTCTTGATTAGCTACTATAACTTCTAGAGGTGTTTCTAAACATTCAGGAGTAAAATTCCTGTCCTTAAGAAAACGTTCAAATATGAAGGATCTAGTTGCACCAGAATCAAATAAAGCATGTACTTCAATTGAATTAACCAATATCGTACCTGAAACCACGTTTTCAGACATTAGTGCATCCTGCGCAGTCATATTGTAAGTCCTAGCTTAAGGCCGACTAGCTACCATACTAGGTCTTGCCAATGGGGGTTTACCCTGACTCTTTTTCTGAGGACATGAAGTGGAGATGTGGCCTTCTTGACCAAAACTAAAGCATCTCGTCACAGCTCCAACTACACGACTAGCACCTTTTGGTTGATATTGTTGCGGAGGAAACCTTGGTTGGAAAACGATTGGTGCTAGCTTGGGTAATTAATGGCAGTATGACCAGATCGACGACATCTAAAACACAAATCAGTTCCTACTAGGCATTGAGAAGTTTTATGATTCCTTTCACATTTACCACAAACTATAATCCTCTTTTTATTCTCACTTACGTCCGTACTGAAACTCCTTTTCCTATTATTATATATATTTCCTTCCTCTTGTTTCACCAAGACCGAACTAGTTTGTGGTTTTCCTTGTCCTCCAATCCTTTGATTAAGATTGTTATTAAAATAACTCCCTTTCCTTTTTCCTTCCTTACGTTTCTCCCAATTAAATTCTCGAAGTAGCTTGCCACTCTTCTCTGCTACTTTTGACCTTTGAACAACTTCAGCATAGTTGTTCAGACATAAAATAGCAATTTTATCATGTAACCATGGATTCAAACCATGCTCAAACCTTCTTGTCTTTCTTCTCTTAGTATCTACCAAATGCGGGGCATATTTTTGTAGTTCATTAAACTTCTTTTCATATTGTTCTACAGTCATGTTTCCTTGTCTTAATTTTAGAAATTGCTTTTCCAGCTCATCTACAGCACTGGTTGGAAAATATTGGTTATAGAAAAATTCCTTAAACTGGGACTAGGTGAAGACTTGATCAATTTCAGGAACTTCTTGTTCATTCCTATTTTCCAATCTCCTAGTCATTTCTAATCGTTCGATATTTTCCCACCAATAACTAGCTTCTTCTTTTAATAAATATGTAGCGTATTCCGTCTTACAATCATCAGTTACTCCAGCAATACGAAAAGCTTTTTCTATTTCCTTAATCCAAATTTGAGCAGCAGTGGGACCTCCATCACCATTAAAAGTAGGTGGACAACTATTGGTAAAATCTTTAAATGTTATCCTTCTAGGTTGAACCTGCGGTGGAAGTACTTGGTTATTGTTACTTTGGGAGGCTTCCTTAATCATATTTACCAATAAGACAATAGGATTCTCCTGATTATTATTTTCTTGGTTGTTGTTCAGATTGGGGTTTTCTTGATCAGCTTGGTTGGTAGCTTGACGGGTTTGGGGTCTTCCTTTTGGGGCCATTTCCTATAAATTGAGAAAATAAAATCTTACTATTGAAAATTCTTTTTTTCTTCTTTAAAGAATAACATATATGAAATGACAAGGAAATTCTAAATTAAGCCATCAAAATATATATATAAAGTAACAAAAGTTACATTATAACAAATTTGTACATCAAAGCTTCCTTGCAACAAAATTCAACAAAACATAACAACACTGACTACAACCGGTGCTTAGTACAGGGGTTGGGAATCAAGTTCACTCATTGTTCTGCGTGCAAAACGACACGCTCCCACAACCTTCTCTATAAGGTTATACATCAATTGATCTCGATCTGCCATAGAGGCCTGCATAAGCTTGAGATAATTATTAACTGAGATCACAACTTCTGTTAGAGTTTCAGTGAGAACTAAGGACACATCCTGAAATAATACTCTCCAAAGATCCAATAGTCTACTAGTCCTTTGATGGGCCAACGACTGACGCATCATGGTGGTATTACACATTGCCAACTCTGCTTGTGTCATACAAATTCTGCGTTGAAGGTAATAACAGAATCCATTAGGGAATGGCAAGGGTATTGGATTTTTTGGTGGTGGTACAGCGGGTGCAACATTTGATAAGGTAACTGGGGTAGAGACAGCATGTGGAGTGGCTGACACCGTAGGTAGTGTGTGCCTATCAGCTGGGGAACCTCTTATTTTAGAAGGACCCAAAGATGGAGAATCTATTTGATCATGGGGTGAGGAAGGACTCTTCATATGAATTGAGAAACTTGACCCCTCAACCAGATTGGTTGGGTTCTGTTCATTTCCTTCAGGATCTGTAGAGTTTTCATCATGTTTATCAGAACCTCGGGGTATTTCAAAACGAAAAACTTGAGTTGGTTATTCACTCTTTTGCGAGGAGTCACTCGCCAACATGCATTTGACCTCCCACGGTTGCTATTTAACAGATGGTGTCTACCAGGGGTATGCTCCTTCCCTGAGCTTTTAATTATAGGTGCCTTGCCCTTATCTACATGTCCTGGAGTAGGTGGATTCATCTATAAAGAAAATATAGCTTAAATTAATATCAACTTAAAATTTATAATAAGGATTTAACATACATACTAATACTGTAACAAGGTGTTCAAAATATTCAAAGTGAATTATCCTATCTCATAACCTTATATCTTATTTAATCTAATAACCTACAAACAGCCGAGAATCAGCCTAGACATCTATTTCCTATTCTTCGTACAATAATTTCCTTATCCTATTAAATCCCAAATTCTATTTTCCAGTAGAGAACATGTCTCATAACTGGTGCTTGGCTCTGATACCAACTGTGGCGGCCCCGGAAATCCACCCCCCCACCCAAAGCCGGGCCTCGGGCACTGTCAACAATATGGGTGACAGACCCCCAAGGTCCCCAAGATGGAACCCCGGGCTCTCGCTAGGAAAAACAACACAACATCTCAAAACTGACAGATACATTATAGCCAAGCATTTATATTAACTGAAAGAGTCATACAACCCAAAACATCTTAACAAAATCTCAAGGTTTACATCCTCTTACAAAACCTCAAAGTTTAAAAAAAAAAACAGACTGCAACAAAAACAAAACTTTAGATGGCCCATTTGGCCTTTCAACCTAAACATTTTTATGACGACCTTTCATTTCACTTTCCCTCTAAAGGCCAACCATAGGAGAGAAATCAAGAAGCTCTCACTATGCCATTTTCTCTTTTCCTTTATTAGGCGACTCGGCCTTCATGATGTAACTTGTAAAACATTTCATAACATTCCACATGAGCGTTTACGCTCAACAAGTATATATTCATAAGCAAGAACAGATATTTCAAAAGCTCTAATATTCATTGAGGTTGGGTGAAGCAATGCCAACACCTCTTGATAAATCAATAAACATGTATCATTTAGGGTTCCCGAGTGATATCAAAGGAATAACCCTTTTTAAAAATAAATCTTGATTTGCCCTCTCTTCATCAGATAATGCATCACCTGACCAGACTGATCATTATCTGACTTCCTTTAACAATCAAATTTCATCCCAGCTGGTCAGCCTGGTCGTTTGATTCCATCCTTTGACATACGTAGTCACTTGCAGAAACAATTAATCTACGTGGGTCTGATTACCGATGCCTCGGTCTTTCATTCCCTATCATCATTGGCCAGAATACCAGGCGAAAGCATTCAACAGCCCCCTTAACTTCCCATATGGATATATCTTCTTGAAAACATTTTCTCATTTTGAGTAGCTTTGGCGTGCTAACAATTAAAAGAAGGGACTGCCAACAATATTGGCATGCTCAACAAATAAAAGCAGTGATGACCAATAGCGTAACTATATATCCATACGGGAGTTACTCGGGTGTGCATACAAGTTCATGACTTGCAACACCCTTACATCATTTTCATCATCTTTTGGTGTGCCAGGGACTTTAAATATCTGGCAAACACCCAATAACACATAGCTCAATAATCAACATTTTTTCACGTACAACGAATCAATGATTGTACGTTACTTAATCATAAAAGAGATCATCATCTTGCATAGGCATTAACATCATTCATTTACTTAAATCGAAATAATGATTCTACGTAATCAGCAAGAAAGAAAGTGGAATGAGTATATACTTGCCTTGGTCCTTAGCTAAATTCACTATAATGGTTGCAAAAGGATTCTGCAAAACAACATTGTGGGTATAACATTAGAAATCCATACTTTGAAAGGATAACTATGCAAAAGGGAGGATGGCCATCAGGGCATATTTTACCTGTCGAGGGATACATTACCCATCAAGGGATGTATGCCTGTCAGGGGATAATTCATCCATCAGGGGATGCATTGCTCGTTAGGGAATGATTTACTCATCAGGGGATGACTTATTCATAGCCAAACTCGTCGGGTGACAACTTGTTCAGCGCCGAACTCCCCAAGTCATCGCTGAACTTCATTAGTGGATGATTTGTCCAACGCCAAACTTCTCAGTGGATATATGTTCAGTGCCAAACTCACTTGTTCAGCGCCAAACCTATCGGAGACTAATCATAGATGCTCATCAGAGACTAACATCATTAGTCATCAGAGACTAAGTTTTACCCATTGGAGACTATGGGTGACGTAATTGGAGACTAACATTAACTTACTAGAGACTGATGACGTCATCTTAACCTATCGGGGACTAAGGCTGACGTTATCGGAGATTAACTTTAACTCATCAGAGACTGATGACATCATCTTAACCCATCAGAGACTAAAGGTGACGTCATCGAAGACTAACATTAACTTACCAGAGACTGATGACGTCATCTTAGCCCATTGGGGACTAAGACTGACGTCATCTTAACCTATCGGGGACTAAAACTGACGTCATCGGAGATTAATGTTAACTCATCAGAGACTGATATTATCTCATTAGAGACTAACATTATCTCATCAGAGACTGATCATAGAACTTGTCTCTGATAAAAGAAAGTCTTTCATGATCAAGAATGTTATCTAGCGAAAAACAACTCAATCTAAGATACATAATCATCTTTTCATGACTCAAACAGCAAGCTTTTTAACCACTTTATTCACTCCTTAGCACATGCAATGAATACCTTCGGATACTACGTAACAACGAAAAGTAGAGGAGAACATAAGATTCTTACCTCTTGGGTTGACGAAAGAAATCAAAGCCTGTTGGAAAGTAATCGTCCAGAAGAAAGAACTTGAAATTATATGAAGATGGTAGGTTTAAAGAAGAACTTTAGGAGAGAAAATCTTTAGAAAAGAGATTAAAATTTTACCTCCGAATGAGGTATTTATAGTAAGCTGAGATTAAGCCTTGAGATAAAATCATTGGTTAATCTGGACGGCTACTCATCATGATTCTTAACAGCTAATACATATAATAAGCAATTGCTATCGTTCATGCACATACGCTTAATCCACTAATGACACACAAGCAACTTACTAATCTAACTATTATACGTACACCAATTCTTACGTATGCCATTCTGTTTAGCAAAAGATTTACTTATCTGGATGCTTGACTCCTTCAAGCAACATAAACATAATTTGCTTGTCCCCATAATCAATCTCCAAACAAATTATAACCCTTTAATGGGTCCACAAATATTTAAATATTCAAAAACATCATGTATTAACTATACACGTTAATTAGAAAACAAAATGAGTGAATAAATTATTTATAAATAAACAAATTTTCCAGGTCGTCATATACATCCCCTGGTTGAGAGCTTCTCTCATTATCTCCTATTGTTGGATTTGTAGTAGGAACATAAGATAATTGAGCTTCTTGAGAGGTTGATGTGTTAACAGGCTTATGCAATTCACCTGTTGAGAATGTAGATTTCTCTCTTTTATTTTGTTTAAGGATCTAATCCTTGCTCACATCCTTTCTTTTTTCCTGGAGTTAGAGATCCAGACTCTTTTGCTCTCATTTTTCAAAGCTTTCTAAAGCTTGACTCTCTATAGTTTGATTCACCTCTCTTTTTTCCAGGTCAGGAGCTTGACTTTCACTAACTATTTTCTCTACCTCCCACATTTGGATAAGTGCACTCTGTCCTAAAGAAGGAGGAGAAAAAGAAGAAGTAGCCAAAACACCAAAGAGAGAGGGTTCCCTAAATAGTGAAGTGGTTAGGGTCCTCTCCAAGGTAAGTGGTTGAGCCATGAGGTGAAGTTAAGGCATGAGATAATAACATCAATATAGGTAATATCACCGTTATCAAATATAAGGATATCGTTAGGAAAACATAGATTAGTGAGCCTCATTTATTTTGCCCTCCTATGGAACTTAAGTTTATGAGCATTGGAAGCTTTGACAGGAAGAAGAAACAGGAGCTCCATCACAAGAACAAAGAGGTAAGGAGAAAGGGGGTCCCCTTAACGGATACCTCTTTTGCCTTTGGAATAACCACATAGCTCGCCATTAATCTTTAAGGACTATTTGACAATGGTAATGCATTGCTTGATCCAGTAGCAGAATTTAGGGGGAAATGAAAGAGAGAGAGAGAGAGAGAGGAGTTCCATAAAGCCATCCCAACATATAGAGTCAAAGGCTTTCTGAAGGTCCAACTTTAAGGTGAAATGGGGAGGGCCCGAGGCTCTATGGTAGTTTCTGAAGAACTCCTGAGAAATTAGGACATTGTCAGTAATCTCCCTGAGATGAAGGCATGTTGGTTATAACAGATATTATATATATATATATATATATATATATATATATAAGATAATGAGGCTTAATAGAGAAAAACATTGAATAATCTTTTTCCATTAGTTGTTGTGAATTTATACAACAATATTGTAACTGAAATACAGCATAATCAGGAAAATAATCTGAAAATTCAAATGACCCTTATCTAATAATTTGAATATAACTAAACTCTAAACTCTAGGACTGTTATTAAAACTCCACAAGATGAGGTCTTGTTAGTCTTTTATTTGACTTCTTCAACACTAAATTAGCAGCTCTTAATTCACATTCTAACACTCCTCCTTGGATCCAGAGCTGCAGACTCCAAGTCTTTGTTTGAGGTATTCATAATGATTTTTAATCTTACAGTGAATGAGTTGTATATCACCTTCATGTTGAATATCCCTCAAATAATAAAATTTTAACTTGAAGTGCTTTGTTTTATCATGAAGCACAAGGTTACTTGCAATTGAAATTGCAGCTTGGTTGTCTACATAAAGTTGCATACTTTTCGTCTGCTCTATGCCCATATCTACCAACAACTTTCTTAGCCACAAAGCTTGATTTACAGTAGTTGCAACAACCACATATTCGGCTTCATCTGTGGATTGAGATATAACTTCTTGTTTTTTAGAACTCCATGAGAATACAATTGAGCCAAAGCTAAAGCAATAACCTGAGGTACTTCTCATGTCATCTTTGCATCCAGTCCAATAACTATCAGAGTAACCGTGAAGACCAAAATTCTGACTTTGTTTGAAACTAAGTCCATAGTCGATTGTGCCCTTGACATATCTTACAATCCTTTTTGCTGCCTGTAAATGAATTTCACTAACACAGTGCATATATCTTGAGAGGATACTTATAGCATTCATGATATTTGGCCTAGTTGTGGTCAAATACATCAAGCATCCAATTAGGCTTCTATACAGCCTTTCATAAACTTTCTCAACTGTTAGATATAAATGATGATGATGATGTTGAAGGGAATAAATGCGCATCTGTAAATACTCAAGGTATTCTATAAACCTTAGTATATCTGCACAAGTTTTGCATGCACTGATGGACGACTTAGTCATTAGGGGATGGACTTCACTGCACTGGGCGAGTCATCAGTGTTAACTTGAACGGACTCGACAGTGTCAAGGAATGACTGTTGTTACTTAAAAGAAGATAAGTATTCCGCATGACAGACATTCCAGGCAAAGCCAACAAAGTATCGATGATCCAAAGGACAATTATTTTTAAGGGCATCAGTAAGAAGAACCCATCTGGGGAAGCCTAAAAATACTGTGTCAGGGGATGACATCCATCAGGGGAAGCCATCAGGGAACCCGTCAGGCAATGACGTCGTCAGGGGAAGCTATTAGGGGAACCTGTTAGGTGATGACTTCGTCAGAGGAAACCATTAGGGGAACCCGTCAGGTGATGACCTCGTCAGGGGAAGTTGTCAAGGGAACTCATCAGGGGATGACCTAATCAAGGGAAGCCATCAGGGGAAGGCATGAGGGGATGAACTCGTTAGGGGAACCCATTAGGGGAAACATTCTAATGTCCAAACTTTGGCGACAACATACCTCTTGATGAGTTTGGCGATAACTATCAATCACTTTGGCGATAGTTTATCTCGCGATGAGTTTGGCGATGGCTATCAATGACTTTGGCGATAGTCATTTTTATCCACTGACGACGAGTTTGGCGATGACTTAAATTGCCAGACGAGTTTGGCGATGACTTAGATTGTCCGACAAGTTTGGTGAGGAAAAAAGATCAACTCGTCAGTGGAACCTTTCAGTGGATAACAAGCAGGTCATAACATCAGTGGATAAATGAAGCACTAATCAAGCAACCAAGCCACAACACTCAAACACTAGAAGGAAGCTTTGTAATAGATCTTGAGAGAAATATTCAAAGAAAAACGTAGCTAGTGAGTGAGAAAGTGAAGCTGTAATTTATTATAGAGAAGCTGTAACTTATTACTGATTTTGTAGATGTTAAACACGATTGTGATTCAACAGATTTCCAGAAAAACACCAAGTTTTAATACAACTATTTTAACTTGAATCCTTGTGTATTCATCTTAATTTCGTTAAAGTTTTTCTAGTTTTGGTAGCTATTCCAGCCCGTGCTAAACAAATTTCAAAAGAGCAAAAAATTTGTAGTGTTTGTGTTCAACTCCCCCTTCTACAAACACTTGAGCTTATTTTGTTCCAACAATTGGTATCAGAGCCTACTAGCAGATTACACTTGCTAAAAGATCTTGAACAATGGCTAACAAAGCCGGAAATAGTAAAGTCCCTATGTTGGAAAGGGGAAAGTACTTCTTCTGGAGACAACGCATGATAGTTCATCTAAGAGCAATCGATGATGAATACTTACAGATTCTAGAAGAAGGCCCTCACGTACCAAATAAACTCATTCCTCAAGAAGTGGTGAATGGAGTCACTGTCCCTGAAAGATTAGTCTCAAAGACTACTGAATAGATGACTCTAGAGGAAATAGAGAAGGTAAAGAAAGATCTAAAAGTCACAGGTATTCTATATAATGGCTTAGACGATGATATGCTAAACAGTATCATGAATCTTACAACGTCTAAGTTTATATGGGATACTATCCAGATCTTATGTGATGGTACTAAAGATGTGAGGGAATAGTATGAGTGGTTCACAATGAAAAATGGTGAATCACTCACTAAAATATTTAACAAATTTTACAGGTTGGTAAATGACCTGAGGATGTATGGGAAGACCTATGCCAAAAAATATGTGAACAAAAAGTTCACGAGGGCAATTCCCATATCATGGGATCTAAAGACAACAACCATTAGAGAATCCAAGGACATGAATCTCGTAGACTTGGATAGTCTCTATGGTACTCTTAAGACATATGAACTAGAGGTTCAACAAAGATCAGAAATGTCTGAGGATACTAGAAAGCTTAAATCTGTATCTCTGATAGCTGCCAAAAAGGATAAAGTTAAAGCAAGACCAAGTGTCTTGATGAAGCAGTAGTCTAGAGATGCTGAAGAAGATGGGGACTACGAAGCTGACTCAAATGAGACTGAGTACACTCTTGAAGAGTTAGAAGAGATGGATGAAACCTTGGCCTTTCTTGCAAAAAGGTTTTCCACATTGAAATTCTAAAAGCCATCTGGATCAAAAAGATTTTCAGCAAGGAAACCTAATAGCACAAGCAACTTTATTGATAAATCAAGAATAAAGTGCTACAAATGCAATAAGATGGGACACTTTACAAATAAGTGCTGCAAGGCCACAAAGGAAGGTGAATCCAAAGGAAAAGAAGCTGAAGTGGACTACAAGAAGAAATACTTTGACCTTCTTAATGCTAACAAGAAGGGAAAAACTTACATTGTAGAGGGAAAGGACTGGGCTGACTCAGATGAAGAAAACACTGAGGAATATGTCAACCTAGCCTTGATGGCCTCATCTATAGACAATAGCAGCTCACAAGTAAGTTTTGAAATTTCCTCTAACATATCAAAAACTGATTGTGTTAAAACTGTTAAGGAAATGACTTGTGAGATAAGAGCCCTTTATGACACTTTAAGAAGTGCTGTAGCTGAGACTGAGAGAGTACAAAAAATCAATGAACATTTGACTATTAGAAATACTTTGTTAGAATCAGAACTTACTAGACTTGAGAATTTTGAAAAAGAACTCTCTAAGACTAGGAACCTTTTTGACTGTGCCATAAAGTGAGAAGAATGGACCTCTAAGCTTTTGAAGGAAGAAAGAGAGGTCATAAAGAGGTGGAATGAGTCAAGCAAGAAACTAGATGATCAATTAAGTAGTAAGAAATCTTATCATAAATCTAGTTTGGGTTATGAGGAGACTCAAGTGAAGCAACCTTCTATTGAGGTTGAAAATGTAGCTAGCTTTGGAAAAAGGCCTATACAACCTATCAAGTTTATAAAAGTTGTAACAAACCTAGAAAAAGGGAATGTTTTCCCGACAAGTGAAGCTTCCACAAGTGGTAGGAGTGGCAAGAAACCTATCTTGCCAAAACACTTAAACCACCATTCAAGAAGGACAAGACTATGCATCAGTGGATACATAGTCATCAGGGGATAAGAGTGCATCAGGCCATCGAAGCCCTTCAAGGGATAAAGGCCTGTCAGGGGATAAGAAAAAGAATAGGAATGACAAATTAGGTGTAAACAAAGCCAGTAACTACATCCCTATTCAGGAAGCCCCTAGGAAAGTGTGCTGAAACTGTGGTAGCAATAATCATTTATCTTTTCAATGCAAGGAAAAACCACAGATTTTAACTGATACAACTTTATATGCTGATGATTTACCAACTGCTCAAGCATGCACCCTTAAGGGTAAAGTTAAGAAATCTGTTAATAAATCTAAAGTGTATAATGAAGCTCCTAAAAAGGAGAAAGTGTGTATTTTGCCTAAACCAACAGTCATAAGTAATGAAAAAGCTATTTTACCATTAACTGTGACTAAACCTAGAGGACCCAAATACACTTGGGTACCAAAAACAAATTAAATGTTCTTTATGTGTAGGAAAAAGTCAAAGGCAGACAAATCTGGTTTCTAGATAGTGGCTGCTCAAGACACATAACAGGAAACAAAGCCCTGCTCATAGAGTTCCAAGAAAAGGTTGGTCTAGTGATCTCTTTTGGTGATAACAGTAAAGGACTGACTCTTGGTTATGACAAAATAGCAAATGAGGATGTCTCATTTGAAGACGTAGCACTAGTTGATAGGCTAAAGCACAATCTATTAAGCATAAGTCAACTATGTGATAAAGGTTTCATCATTACTTTCAAAGGGGATCAGTGCTTAATCTAAAAAAAAAGTGATGGGAAGCTGGTCTTATTAGGGATAAGGAAAGGAGATCTCTACATTGCTGATTTTAAGTCAGTGGATGGAGAGCCATGTTTCTACAACAAGGGTACCCCTAATGAGAGAAGACTGTGGCATAAGAAGCTCTCTCATCTGAACTACAGAACTATTAATGATTTGGTGAAAAGAGAGTTGGTAACTGGACTACCTCAAGTGAAATTCATTCAAGAAGGGTTTTGTTCAGCATGCCAACAAGGGAAACAAAGGAAATCATCCTTTGTCAGCAAGGAAGCCACAATAATCAAGGATCCAATTCAATTGCTTCATATGGATCTCTTTGGTCCTGTCAACATAATGTTAGTATCAAAGAAAATATTTGCATTGGTCATTGTGAATGACTGCACCATATAAACTTGGGTCAAATTTCAACATGCCAAAACTGAAGTACCTCAACAAACCATTGACCATATAAAGAAAGGGGAAACTGAGTCAGGGTCAGTGGTTAGAATTTTGAGGACAAATAATGAGACTGAATTCAAGAATGCAGTTGTTGATGGATTCTGTGTGGAGAAAGGCATTCAATCATACATTTTATACTTTAAGAACTCCTCAACAGAATGGTGTAGTAGAAATGAAGAATAGAACCCTGATAAAAGCTGCTAGGACAATGTTGGCAGAGACAAAAATTCCTACCTAATTTTGGGCTAAGACAATTTCCACTGCTTGCTTCACTCAAAATAGGTCTTTGATCAACAAGGCTCACAACAAGACACCATACGAGCTAATAACAGGGAGAAAACCAAACATCAAGTTCCTATATGTATTTGGATGCAAATGCTTTGTATTAAGAAACTTTGGTGAGAACTTAGGGAAATTTGATCCAAAGGCTGATGAATCAATTTTCTTAGGTTACTCCCTGACATCTAAGGCCTTCAGGGTTTAAAACAAGAGACTCCAGGTAGTGATGGAGTCTATAAATATAGCTTTTGATGATAAAGAGATTTCTGGACTTGATGACCTTGGTTTTTATGAAGAACTCAGATTTCAAAATGAAGTTGATTCTGATTGTTAAGCGAATGAAGCTGATGAGTGCAGACAAATGAAGAATTTAACCATCCCTGATGTCAATCCAAACATAATAGAAGCCCTTTCAACAGATAGAGTTAATATCCTGGACAACAGGTCAGGGAATACTGCATCAGGGGATCATCCATTAGGGCATGAACCATCAGGGGATAACTTTAACCCTGATTTAAGCACAAACTCAGGGGGAGTTTTCTCAGAAGCTGGGAGCACAAACTTAGGGGGATGAGATGATAATCAAGCAAGCTCATCAAGATACATCTCTAATCCTAAATGGTCTAGGAGTCACACATCAGATTTAATTATTGGTGATCTGTTTTCCTAGTGAGATGCCGAGAACTTGTAGAAGGGGGGGTTGAATACAAGTTCTTTGAAAATTCTTCGATTACTTGTTCTTAAAGAAACTAAATTTTTCTTGCGGAATAAAAAGAACAAGACCAAATCAATTTATAAACAATTGCTTTTATTGATTAAACAACTGATTACAAATTCTAACAATCAATTTGATCGTCAGCTTCTCCTAATTCTAAACTGTATAGTAAAGATACAAAACAATGAAAACCTATACAGCTTCAAATTACAATCCTCTGTAAAAAACAATTACAGCTTCTACAATTACTGAATTATTATTAATTCAGTTTCTATTCTAAATAAAATTCAGCTTCCTTATTCGAATCAAATACAATCTTTCCTTTTTGATTAGGTAAAGATATCTGGTGAGTTTCCTTACCAGTTACGTCTTCAATAACATTTAACTTTACGTGGAAGACACTCCTTTTTCAATTCGAACTCTGTATCTTTCAGAGATTAATTCACAATTAGTCTTTGATGCTTCTTTTAGTCTCTGACGGCTTTAGTCCCTGATGACTCTTTTAGTCCCTGGTACGTTTAGTCCCTAATGACTTTTAGTCTCTGATGACGTCAGCTTGTGCAGTCTCCGATAATGTTATTTAGCCTCTGATACGTTAAGGCTTGGTCTCCGATGACATCAGCTTAGTCTCTGATTCCTTTTCCTTTAATCTCTGATGACGTAAGCTCTTAGTCTCCGATAAAAAACTAGTCTCTGACAGTTAAACCATTTTAGTCTCTGATCAGTTCTTCTAGTCTCCGATAAGCCTTTTTGCAAACTTTAATAGACCAAATACACAACTTGACTTCTTGAAGCTTCGATACTCCATTCCAGCAGTTAATTACAAATAACAATAATCGTATCTCTTTACAAAGAATAAATGAATTACAAACAAAGAGATAACTACTGGTTACAAAACTTCAGTGTTACTAATTAACACTTTCTATACATTTGTACTCTAAGTATTCTAAAGACAATCATCATGAAATGTTCTAAAACCTAACATGATCCAAAGAAGAAAGTGCAAACCAGAAAAGCAACATCTAATGAATGCCTATATGCTTGTTTTCTTTCACAATTAGAGCCAAAGAAGTTTGAAGAAGCCATTCAAGATGTAGATTGGATAATGGCTATGCAAGAAGAGCTAAATCAATTTAAAAGAAATCAAGTATGGAAGCTGGTGTCTAAACCTAAAGATAGAATTATAATAGGTACCAAGTGGGTATTTAGAAACAAGATGGATGAAGCTGACATTGTTATAAGAAACAAAGCAAGACTGGTTGCAAAGGGTTATCTTCAAGAGGAAGAGATTGACTTTGATGAAACTTTTGCACCAGTAGCCAGACTTGAGGCTATAAGAATCTTCTTAGCCTATGCAACACATTCAAACTTCAAAGTTTATCAAATGGATGTGAAAAGTGCTTTTCTAAATGGGAAATTGGAATAGGAGATGTATGTCCAACAACCTCCAGGGTTTGAAAGTTCAAAATTCCCAAATCATGTCTGTGACGACCCAAAAATCCCTCACTGGATCAAGGCTTCGTCAAAAGAAGGAAAAGATAACCACACATCCATTCATATAATAATTACTAAAAGAAACGATAATAAAGAGTTATTACAACCTAAAATATTACATTGTCAGCGGAAGCTATACTGTTTCTATACTATAATACAAAACATCACTTCTCAGATCATCTTCCTTTCTTCCCTCCTTATTGGCATTACAAAGGCTAGCCAACCTCAGTAACCGATCATTTTTGCCTTTCCCTTGTCCGAGGGCTCAACCTTTATATTCTGTCCTGCAAAACATTAAAATTCTACAAGAATGAGCGGTTCACGCCCAGCAAGTATATAAACAATTTGGGAAAAACAATTCTGGAATGTTTCAAAAAGATTCAATTCTGCTAAGAGGCTTAGTGAATCAATACTAATGCCTCAGAAATCTTTAAGGAATCTTTAGGACTACTGATGATAAACAATTGTGTAATCCTTCTTAAAACAAAGCATAACTTCTTTGAAGTAAAAATATCCATCGAGGGCTAAAACCGCTGGATCTGCTAACCATACGGGATACAGCTGGCCTAACTGTGCCCGTATGATCCCTCCTTGTGTGAACGTACGTAGTCACATAAAATTCCTCTAGGTCAGGTGAAGAACAAATCAACACCTTTCCTTTCCTCTAATCATCCATGTGGCATCATCATTCAAGGAACATAGTGATGTGTATAATTTCTGCAAGTGCACAGATCCTTGTAGTATCAATGCTCGTACAGGTCGATCCACAGAGATTAGAAAATTCTAATATTCTTGATATTTAACTCAGGCGAAATAGAAACGTAATGATTGAGGAGATTGTATAATTAATCCTAATATAAAAAAAACAATAAATATGATATGAATATTTTAAACGAAATAATTTAAACTAACTTAAACATAAATAAATTATAATTAGGAGAGACAATAATAACGAAATAGAAAATCATTGTAACGTATATTGAAATATAAAGCTGTAATAGAAGAAAAGACGAAATAATTGGTAATTGAATAGAAGCAATAAGAAAAATAATGTATAGACGGCTGAAGGAAGAAAGTAGAAAAACGAATGAAAAAGTGTAAACTTGAATAAGAAAAACTCAAAACTAAAAGAAAACTCTCTAAATAAAATCTAACTCCCTTAGCCTCTAATTGTACAAGTATTTATAGGCCTAACTAGATACATTCCTATAATATGAAAACTCTAAATTTTATCACTTGGAATGTATTTAGTTTCTTCCAACTTCATCTCTTGAACTCTTTTGATATCATCCAATCTCTATCACTTTATCACTTCAAGTAGTAGAGATTTCTTCAATTTGTCAGGTTCATTCTTGAAAGAGTCTTAAATTCTTCAAATTGTATCTTGGGAAGTCCTATTTTCACATAACTCTTTTGTTAATTTAATTTCCTGCAAAATAAAATAAAAACAATAAATAATCTAATAATAATAATAAATTGAGCATAATTAAGGTGGTAAAAATATATAAATTATGGACTTATCAAATTCCCCCACACTTATCTTTTGCTCGTCCTCGAGTAAAATAAAAATAAATGAAAAGGAAAATAAGCAACAAATTTTAAACTACTCCATTTTCGTAGGAAAACGGTTACACTTAGCATGTGCAACAAGCCGTTAAACCTCTATGTTACCCATAGTGGACGAGTTATGTCTCGTGAGGGCTTGCAATGAATATACCCACAAAATTCATCAAAACTCATCATGGTCATGAAACAATTACTTAAATTAATTTAGATAACTATGACACACAATAAATTAAATAATTGAAGGACACAAAATAAACAACTCTCAATTTTTAACAAATATGCAATTTATATCAGTTAAATACACATAGCAAATCAACAAGAGTTAGAAAAATAACTTCTCTACTCAATCAATATCCCATACTACCTTTATAAAGAATCAAGAAGTGGTCTTGTGCATTAAGTGCTTTGTGTACCGGCTTAAAAACATATTGACACTAAATTAGACACTTTATCTTCTTCGAATTAGTTGCATCTTATTTCTCGTATATCATCCTAAGTATCTTCAGCCTAAAGGAATGCAATCAAAATGACCTTAGAAAACAAAAAAAAAAAAAAACTTACGCACACCAAGAATAGAATCTCACTGCATTTTTTTTTCATATTTTCTTTTCTTTTTCTTCTTTTTAGCTCGTGCAACGTCTGGTTTATTGCTTTCTATGTTACCCATGTAGCGAGCTTTTGAACCAACGACTCCCAGACCCACTAGGGACCTTAGGGCGCTAGGTGTAAAGACAATCCTCTAGGGCCTACTTGCTCGAGTAACAAAGGCTACAACCGAGATTTAGAGCTTTCAACAATTTTTCTTCTTCTTTTTTTTCTTTTTTTTCTATTGCAATTTTTTCTACTCAATATTGAAGCACAACACACACAAAGAACAGAGAGAAAAGAATAAAAGTAAGGTCATCTCTCAGCTACTCCCGACGCAAGAAGACACAAAGTCATAAATAAGATTAATTACATAAATTAAATCTGTTTAAGTAATCTCAATGATTTAAGCCGGTGAATAAGTGAGTAAGATCACAAAAAGATTAATTAAAAGGAACTAAGGACAAATATCAAGATTTGAAGTTCTCAACCTAACAAAAGTGACTCAACAATGTAATATAAACTAAACATAATTACACACAAGCTAACAATGAGAGTTATCCATTTCACACACTTCAAAAATAAAATTTATTACTGTCATAATTCTCTAAGAAACTTAAAATAATAATTCATGACTCATAATTTTGTTTTGTTTTTTTATTTTTTATTTTTGATAACTAATAAAAGAAACACAAACGAATAACAAATGTAAAGTATAAAACAAATAAAGAAATGACCAAAATCCTCCCCCACACTGAAGTCATGCATTGTCCTCAATGAATACAATTAAAGCAAAAGAAAGAATAATGTAGGAAGAGTTGGACCTTGAACGAGTAAAGAAAGTAAAACAAGTGTCATTCATCGCAAGGGAGGAGGATCATAAAGGTACATTACCTCTTCAGCTTCATTCATCTGAAATTGTAAAAATGGCTTAAGGCGCTGACCATTTACCTTAAAAGTGTTGCCATTCTTTGGATCCTCAATTACAACTGCACCATGAGGATAAACTGTCTTGACAATATAAGGTCCATCCCGCCTAGACCGTAATTTTCCAGGAAAAAGATGGAGCTTGGAATTATACAAAAGAACGTTTTGACCAATAACAAATTGTTTTCGCAAAATGGATTTATCATGAAAAATTTTTGTTCGCTCTTTATAAATCTTGACATTTTCATATGCATCATTCCTAAGTTCATCTAACTCATTTAAATGTAACTTTCTAAGGTCCCCAGCTGCATCTAAGTCAAAGTTCAAATACTTAATAGCCCACAAGGCTCGATGTTCAAATTCAACAGGAATATGACAGGCTTTTCCAAACATAAGACGATAAGGTGACATCCCTAGATTGGTCTTAAAAGCTGTACGGTAAGCCCACAATGCATCAATCAATTTCAAAGACCAATCTTTCCTATTGGAATTCACTGTTTTCTCCAAAATCTGTTTGATTTGCCTATTTGAAACTTCTACTTGGCCACTTGTTTGGGGATGATAAGGAGTGGCAAGTTTGTGGGTAATAGAGTACTTGCTCAACAGTGATTCAAATTGCCTATGAAGAAAATGACGACCTTGGTCACTAATTATGGTTCTAGGGGTACCGAAACGAGAGAAAATATTCTCTTTCAAAAATTGGACAACAACCTTGCTGTCATTTGTCTTTGTCGGTATAGCTTCAACCCATTTCGACACATAATCTACTGCCAATAAAATATATAAGTTACCAAATGAATTGGTGAAGGGACCCATGAAATCTAAACCCCATACATCAAATAATTCAATAACAAGTATGGGTTGCATAGGCATCATATTTCGTCTAGTGATCCTCCCTAAAAGTTGACACCTATGACAGTTGGCACAAAATTCAGCTACATCCTTAAACAAATTAGGCCAATAAAATCCACACTGAAGGATCTTGGCAGCTGTTTTCTTAGCTCCAAAATGACCCCCACAAGCTTGGTTATGACAAAATGATAAAACGCTCATAAACTCATGGTCAGGGACACATCGTCTAATTATTTGGTCTGGACAATACTTAAATAAGTAGGGGTCATCCCAAAAGAAATGTTTGACTTGTGAAAGAAATTTCAACCTATCTTGTTTGGACCAATGAGATGGAATCTCGTTAGTGACTAAGTAATTCACAATATCAGCAAACCAAGGAGTGGATGAGTTAGAAATAGAGAAAAGATGTTCCTCATGAAAAGATTCGTGTAGTGGGACATCAGAATTAGACTCAACAACTATACGAGACAAATGGTCAGCAACAACATTTTCAGCACCTTTTTTGTCTCTAATTTCTATGTCAAACTCTTGGAGCAACAAGACCCACCTAATCAACCGGGCCTTAGAGTCTTTTTTGGAAAGGAGATATCTAAGTGCAG
The DNA here is from genome assembly GCA_014636745.2 of Centella asiatica. Taxonomy (NCBI): domain Eukaryota; kingdom Viridiplantae; phylum Streptophyta; class Magnoliopsida; order Apiales; family Apiaceae; genus Centella; species Centella asiatica. Next base: position 19,423,765 of record CM025788.1, read on the forward strand.
AATAATCGGTATAAACAATGATTTTAGAGCCAATGAGATAAGACCTAAACTTTTCTAAGGCAAATACTACTGCTAGGAGTTCCTTTTCAGTAGTTGCATAATTCAATTGTGCATCATTCAATGTCTTACTAGCATAGTATATGACATGTGGAACTTGGTTGACTCTTTGGCCTAGAACAGCACCAACTGCATAGTCAGATGCATCACACATTAGTTCAAAAGGTTGTCCCCAATCTGGTGATTTAATGATGGGAGCTGAGGTCAACTCTTTCTTAAGTTGCTCAAACGATTGTAGACATAAATCATTGAACTCAAATTTGGCATCCTTAGCTAACAATTTGGTTAAAGGTCTTGATTTCTTACTAAAATCTCTAATGAATCTCCTATAGAAACCAGCGTGTCCTAAAAATGATCTAACTTCCTTAACAGATTTGGGAGGTGGTAAATTGGCAATTTCGTCAATCTTGGCCTTGTCGACTTCAATTCCTTTCTCAGACACAATGTGGCCAAGGACATTTCCTTTTTTAACCATAAAATGACATTTTTCCCAATTTAGAAGCAGATTTTTTTCTTTACATCTTTTAAGAGTTAAGTCAAGGTGGTGAAGACACTCTGAAAATGATGAACCATAAATGGAAAAATCATCAATAAAGACCTCAAGAAAATTTTCTACCATGTCAGAAAAGATGCTCATCATACATCTTTGGAAAGTGGCTGGGGCATTACACAACCCAAAAGGCATGTGACGGTAGGCAAATGTTCCAAACGGACAAGTGAAAGTGGTTTTCTCTTGGTCTTCAGGGGAAATATAAATTTGAAAATAACCAGAGAAACCATCTAGGAAACAGTAATAAGAATGACCAGCTAACCTTTCTAAAATTTGGTCAATGAATGGTAAAGGAAAATGGTCTTTTCTTGTGGCAGCATTAAGTTTCCTATAATCTATGCATACCCTCCAACCAGACTGGACAGGAGTGGGAATTAACTCATTTTCTTCATTTGGGACCACAGTGATCCCAGACTTCTTAGGCACAACCTGTACAGGGCTAACCCAAGGACTATCAGAGATGGGATAAATGATCCCATTATCAAGACACTTTAAAATTTCTTTCTTAACAACCTCTTTAAGGACAGGGTTCAACCTCCTTTGTGGGTCTCTAACTGGTTTAGCATCTTTGACCAAGTGGATTCTATGTTGAACAATTGTTGGACTTATCCCCTTGATATCAGCTAATGACCACCCTATAGCTTCCTTGTTTTCTTTAAGAATGACTAACAATTCTTCCTCTTGAGATTTTGTCAAATCCGAGGCAATGATAACAGGGAAGGTTTCTGAGGTTCCTAGAAAGGCATATTTCAGATTATCAGGAAGAGGTTTGAGTTCTAACTTGGTTGAATTCTTCTCAATTGGCTCAGATTCATGTTCAAGAGGTTGACCAACTGGTTTAATGACGAGTTCTTTGTTAGACAAAGACATTAGAGTTGTAGACTCTAATAATTCATTGACCTCATTGACATATTCATTTTCATCAAAATCTTGACCAAAATGAGTTAGACAAAAATCAAGAACTTCATCATCACACATGAAATTACTAGGCAAATCTTGAATCAAATTGACTTCCTCTAGCGGTTTATCAGTATAATCCCTAGGTTGTTTCCCTAATTTGAAGATGTCAAGGTCAATTGTCATATCACCAAAGGAAAGTTTCATTAATCCATTTCTACAATTAATTAAAGCATTAGAAGTTGCTAGAAATGGTCTTCCTAAAATGACAGGAATTTGACTATTTGGATTAAGAACAGGTTGAGTCTCTAAAACAATAAAATCAATAGGAAAAATGAATTCACCAACCTTGATGAGAACATCCTCCACAACCCCCTTGGGTACTTTGATAGAATGATCAGCTAATTGGAGTGTGACACTTGTCTTTTTCAACTCCCCTAAACCAATATTTTGGTACACAGAAAATGGTAAAAGATTGACACTAGCTCCTAAATCAAGTAAAGCTTTTTCAATGAAAGTGTCACCAATTATACATGAAATTGTAGGACATCCGGGATCCTTATATTTCATAGGGACTTGACTTGAAAGAATTGAACTAACTTGAGCAGTTAGAAAAGCCTTCTTAGGAACATTAGTGGTTCTTTTATTAGTACATAAATCTTTCAAACACTTAGCATAAGAGGGAATTTGTTGAATAGCATCTAGAAGAGGAATGTTTATTTTTACTTGCTTAAATACTTCTAGAATCTTATCCAAATTAGCTGACTGCTTATTAGAAATAAGTCTAGATGGAAATAGGGCTTTTGGCTTGAAGTCTTTTTCACTAGACTTAGATTCAACTATCTTGGGCTCAACAATTTGTGTTACAGGCCCTTCTGGCTCAGGAGAAATGAGTTTCTCCAATTGAACAGATTCTGAACTTGATGGACTAGACTTAGCATTCAAAATTTTTTCTTCCTCAGTATCAAGTCCAACATGATTGTTAAAAAGATTACCAGATCTCAAGGTGATTATGGAATTTACTTGATTAGTAGAATTACTATCTAAAGTATTAACTTGAGGAGATCTCTGGTTAGAGTTTAAAAACTTGGGATTATCCTCTGGCTGACTAGGAAATCTATTTTTTTCTCTCTCACTAACAATAGTTGCTAACTGACTCATTTGTACCTCTAATCGAGAGATGGCTTGGGCATTTGCAGTTAACAATTGCCGATCTTGAGTCATATTATGCATAAAATTTTCTTGAGATTTCACTAATGCTTCAACATTTGTCTCTAGACCACTTAGTCTCTTATCATTGACACTAGGAAAACCTGGGGGAAACTGTGGTTGAGGTATAGAATTGGCATTAGGAAGTGGAGCAAAATTAGGCTTTGGATAACTAGTGAGAGGTGTACTAACTTGAGGTAGATTACTACTTTGATACGAAGGGCCTTGATTGCAAGAAAAATTGGGGTGATTTCTCCAACCAGGATTATAAGTGGGAGCATACGGGTCATTCTTAAGCCTTTGAAACATTGCATTTACTTGTTCAAACTCATCGGCTTGGGAAACGACTCTAGAACACTCTTCTAACACATGGCCAGGTGAATTACACTTAAGACACATGGGTATCGAAAGTTGGTGTACCCCTGATGGCCTTTTAGTCTCTAGCACCTCAAGTCTTTTAAGCATACTCGCTAATTTAGCCTCGGTTGCAACGGAATTTTCAACTACATGTATACCCCTAGATGACCTAGGCCTTTCATTATCCCCTGTTGTTTCCCATTGCATACTTTTTTCGGCTAAATCCTCTAAAAATTGCCAAGCTTGTTCATCACTTTTAGCCATAAATTCACCTTGACACATGGATTCAACCATAGTTCTAGTTTGATAATCTAAGCCTTCATAAACAATTTGACAAAGTCTCCATTTTTCAATTCCATGGTGTGGACACTGGGACAACAAATTTTTAAATCTTTCAAAATATTTCCAAAAAGACTCTTTTTCATATTGAGAAAATTGATTAATTTCAGTCCTTATTTTAGCAGTTTTGTGATTTGGAAAATATTTCTTGAGAAAAACAATAACAAACTCGTCCCATGTTTTGATAGATTTGTTAGGGAGACTATATAACCATTTCTTGGCATTATCTTTTAAAGCAAAAGTGATGAATCTAAGCCTAACTGAATCCTCATTCAACTGTTGAATTTTCATTAAAGCACAAACTTCCTCAAACTCTTGTATAAACATGTATGGATCCTCTTCACCAGTGAACCTAGGTAACATACTTACAAAATGTGGTTTAAGTTCGAAATTATTACCATTGGGTTCTGGTAGGACAATACATGTGGGTTGGGCCGATCGGGCCGGATAGCAATGATCCTTAAGGGCTATGTTTGGTTGAATTTGACCCGCCATTTTTAATTCAATTGACTCTTTTAGAAGTGCAACTTCAAAATCAAGTTTTCTCACAAGTCTTTTAGATTTTTTATCCCTAACCCAAATTGATTGTTGCATACACCAAACAAATAGGCAAATAGTCAAGTAAGTATAAAAATAAAAATAAATAAATATTTCCTAAATTTATGAAAATCCTAAAATTTTAGACAGCTCCTAACTTGTTAAGATAAGCTAAAAAGGTCCAACCAAATTCAAAATTATTCAAACCAATTGGCCAGGTCAGCACGTGGGAGTCTTGTTAGAGTGTATGCCCTAGTGGCCAATTATGTAATGATTGTGACACTATATTTATGATATGTTTTTGGTTAATGATAATTTATTATGTTTTATTTACTGCGTTATATAAATAATTAACATAATAAATGTCCTTAGAAAAATGATACTAATTATATGGATTCAAGTATGTGACTTGAATATGAGATCATATCAGTATGTAATGTATCATTATTCTTAAATGTCCCTAGTCGAGTATCATTGTCATCAGGACAACAATAATACATTGAGACTAGTATGTGATTAACTGATGGCCATATCTCATTGGTCATAAATATATACGAGATATATTAAGTTGATTCATAGGTACATGTTAGAGAACATAGTACTGGACAGACCCACCATGAGAATTCTACATGGAGCGTTATGCTATGTGTCATAAGTAATTCTCATAGTGACAATGATGTAATGGTCCTTCGACCTGAAGTCATGACATTTCTACATAAGGAGTTATGCGTTTTGACATTATCAAAAGTCACCTTTAACCGGGTGGACGATAAAGGTGATTGTTGGATGCATAATGAGTTATGTGAGAAATGGGAATGATGTAGATGGAATTTAACCCTCCTATAAATTAGGGGTGATATCTATAGGCCTCTTGATTGAGTGAAACTATGAAATGCATGGCCATGCTCAAATAGAGATTTGTTTCATATAGTTTACTCATTGATCAAGAAAACTGAGATTAAATTATAAAGAGGATGACACATCCATGCCTTGAATTTAATCTTAGATATCATGGTTAAAAGGATTAAGTTACATTGAAACATTGGTCACGAAAGGTAACGTCGAATCTATGACTTTATTATTACTTGGGTAACAGTGATGTATTACTAGATGCCGCTCACTGTTTATAATTTTATAATATGATTTAAAATTATTGCCAACGTAATAATAACCTACAGGGTCACACACATAGAACATTCGTCAAGGAGATATAATTTAAATGTCAATGATTTTAATATATCAATAAGATTGATTTAATTAAATCATGACTTTAAATTATATATATATATATATATATATATATAT
>CM025788.1:19430090-19484510 GCA_014636745.2 Centella asiatica
ATTAGTCTCCGACAGGCATAATTTTTAGTCTCCGATAGGCTTAATATTTAGTCTCCGACGAGCTAATATGATTAGTCTCCGACAGGCTTAATATTTAGTCTCCGATAGAGAAAAAATTGCACAATACAGATTGTGACTTATAAAATTTTTCCAGGGGGCGCTGCCCCCTTAGACCCCAGCTCGCTGATCGGTCAGCGAGACCACCGCCAGGGGCCATGCCCCTTGGACCCCGCTAGGGGCCTCCCGACCCCTAGGACCCCGGCAAGGGGGGGTGCCCCCTTGACCCCCCGCCGTAGCGCACGATTGTCGTGTTCCCAAAATATGGTTTAATGATTTAAAAATTAATTAAAATATATATATTTAATTATTTTAATTGTTTAAATCATGTTATTATGTGCTTATGATGATATGCATGGTGCACAGTTATGGCCTTACGACCCATAGGTTAGTGGTTTTGGTTTTGAAATACGGCTTGCATGTCGTGCCTTCTCTTATATCTGGATGTAATATTCTTTTCTCATCTTACTCCCCTCGAATGTAACTCGAGGTTTCTTTCTATAAAGTAATGTACAACATAGAATATTTTAGTATAGGTTTCATTATTATGTAATCTATAAAGATGACCAATAGAAGATGGAGATGAAGAAAATGAAGCATGCAAACAGAGTTTCAAGTAAGCTGCCAAGTTTGAAGATCAATTACCACATTACACAGACCTTCAATCTTTTCATTAGCTTGGAAAGATTGGCATAGGATTTGGCCATAACTGTGTCACAATAAATTAATTTTGCACTTTATTTATGATTATATATGATATAATGAATGAATCTGCATGCTTAAAAGTTATAGTTGGTGAGATCTAAATTTATTAATAAAATCCCTCATAAAATTATTAAGTCTTAAACAGATGCCTTCCAATGATTAACACTCATCAAGGCCTTGATCGATGGATGTAGGTTTGCCAAAGCAAAGTACCCCATTTATCTTGGCATGGTGCGATAGGATAATTGTGATATCCAAACTGTTAAAATTGGGCTCGACTTAACTAGACTATCACAATAGGATTGTGGATCTAGAGGCATAGAGTTTGTATAAGTTCATTAGTTGAGCTTGAACAAATGTTGTTCGACAAACTATCCAAGAGTTATATATGATATAATTGACAAAGTGTTGTCTACCTAAATAATTATGTTTTGAGCGATTAGCCAAAGCTAACTTAGGGCATAATGAAATATGGATCTTGGCTCACTAGAAGTATTTAAAAGAAATAATTCCGAATTAATGGTGAGGGCTATTAATTTGAATAAAATAGTGGGAGGTATATTTTGAATGTGCCATTATCAAAAACATAACATTAAAATTTCTGCAAATTTACTTATTTATTTTGCATTTATGAATTGTAGATATTAATGGCAAACAACAACAATAGCAGCCTTTCATTGCGATCAGTCCTTGAGAAGGAAAAACTGAATGGGATTAATTTCCTAGACTGGCATAGGAATTTGAGGATTGTCCTCAAGCAGGAGCGAAAGCTCTATGTCCTGGATGGACCAATTCCTGCTGCACCAGCTACCACTGCACCACGTACAGAGCTGAATGCTTACAAGAAGCATCAGGATGATGCTCTGGACGTGGGATGCCTTATGTTAGCAACCATGAACCCTGAGCTTCAGAAGCAACATGAGTTGATGGATGCTTATGACATGATTGAACATCTTAAGAAGTTGTTCGAGGGGCATGCTCGGCAGGAGAGGTATGATACAAGCAAAGCATTGTATCATTGCAAGCAGGGAGAACGTGATCCAGTCGGTCCACATGTTCTTAAGATGATTGGGTATATTGAGTACCTAGATAGGTTGGGCTTTCCACTTACTCAGGAGGCTCAAACTGATCTTGTTTTACAATCATTGAACAATAGCTATTCTCAATTTGTCATGAATTACCTCATGAACGAAATTGAGAAACCACTCACTGAGTTGTTGAGCATGTTGAGAACTGCTGAAAACAACATGAAAAAGGCAGGACCCTCTCCCATGTTGATGGTACAAAAGGGGAATGCCAAAGGAAATGGAAAAGGCAAAAAGAAGAAGATGAGATCTAAATCTGTTGCCAAATCCAAATCCAATAAGGCTTTGAAGCCTAAAGGTGGGATAGCTAAAGAAGGTAATTGTCACTTCTGTGGAAAGCCTGGACACTGGAAAAGGAATTGTCATGCTTACCTGGAAGATCTAAAGAAGAAGAAAGGAAGTGGGACTTCCAATTCAGGTATATATGTTATAGAAGTCAATTTATCTACTTCTACATCTTGGGTATTTGATACTGGATGTGGTTCTCACATTTGTGTAAATGTGCAGGAACTGCGAAGGAGTAGACCATTGGCTAAAGGCGAGGTGGACCTACGCGTTGGAAATGGAGCAAGAGTTGCTGCATTAGCTGTAGGAACTTACCATTTGTCTTTGCCCACTGGGCTTGTATTAGAACTTGAAGACTGTTATTATGTGCCTGCTATAAGCAGGAATATTATTTCTGTTTCTTGTTTAGACAAGAAAGGTTTTTCGTTTATAATAAAGAACAATAGTTGTTCCTTTTATTTAAATGAAATGTGTTATGGAGTAGCACAAATGTTTAATGGTCTTTATGTTCTTGATTTACAAATGCCTATCTATAATATAAATACTAAACGGCTAAAATCGAAAGATTATAATCCGACTTATCTCTGGCATTGTCGTTTGGGCCATATCAGTGAGAAACGCATATCTAAACTCCATAAAGATGGGTATTTGGACTCATTTGATTTTGAATCATATGATGTATGTGAGTCTTGTTTGTTAGGAAAAATGACTAAAGCACCTTTCACTGGACACAGTGAACGGGCAAGCGATGTATTGGGCCTCATACATACTGATGTATGTGGACCCATGAGTTCGCTAGCTAGATCTGGATTTTGTTATTTTATTACATTTACTGATGATTTCAGTAGATATGGATATGTGTATCTTATGAAACACAAATCTGAATCTTTTGAAAAGTTCAAAGAATTTAAGAATGAAGTACAAAACCAATTTGGCAAAAGTATAAAAGCCATTCGATCAGATCGAGGTGGTGAATACTTAAGCCAGGAATTTGATAATCTTCTTAAAGAGTGTGGTATAATATCACAACTCACTCCACCTGGAACGCCACAATGGAATGGTGTGTCTGAAAGGAGGAATCGAACCTTGTTAGACATGGTACGATCCATGATGAGTCATGCAGATCTTCCGATAAGCTTCTGGGGTCACGCCCTAGAAACTGCTGCCTTTACACTTAACCGTGTTCCTACAAAGACGGTTCAAAAGACACCATATGAGATGTGGACTGGGAAACGTCCTAGTATGTCTTTTATGAAGATTTGGGGATGCGAAGCGTATGTAAAACGTCTAGCTTCCGACAAGCTCGGACCTAAATCAGATAAGTGTAATTTTGTGGGATACCCAAAAGAAACAAAAGGGTATTATTTCTACAAACCTTCTGAGAACAAAGTGTTTGTTGCTCGCACTGGAGTTTTCCTAGAAAGAGAATTTGTCTCTAAAGAAAACAGTGGGAGGCATGTAGAACTCGAAGAAATTCGAGAACCACAAAATACCAATGAACCTGAGATGGAACATGAGCAGGAGCCACAAGTTGTTGTGGAAACTGAACCTGCTCAAGTAACACAAGATCCTCGTAGATCTGGTAGGATACGCCATGAGCCTGAAAGATATTATGGATATCTTATCACTCAAAGTGGCGAAGTTATGCTCATAGATGATGATGAGCCTACTTCCTATCAAGAAGCTATGAACGGACCTCAGTCTGAGAAATGGCTTGAAGCCATGAAATCTGAGATGGACTCCATGTATGCCAACCAAGTATGGACTTTGGTTGACCCACCTGAAGGGGTAAAACCAATTGGGTGCAAGTGGGTTTTCAAGAAGAAAACTGACATGGATGGTAATGTACAAACCTATAAAGGGCGATTGGTAGCAAAAGGTTTCAAACAAGTTCAAGGTGTTGACTATGATGAAACTTTTTCTCCAGTAGCCATGGTTAAATCCATCAGGATCTTACTTGCTATTGCAGCTTTTCATGACTATGAAATCTGGCAGATGGATGTCAAAACAGCTTTCCTTAATGGAAATCTGCTTGAGGATGTGTATATGACACAACCTGAGGGTTTTGTCACTCCAAAGGATGCTGGAAAGGTATGTAAGCTACAAAGATCCATTTATGGATTAAAGCAAGCATCTCGGAGCTGGAATCTTCGTTTTGATGAAGCAATCAAAGAGTTTGGCTTTATCAAGAATGAAGATGAACCTTGTGTTTACAAAAGGTTTAGTGGGAGTCATATTGTATTCCTAGTATTATATGTCGATGACATATTACTTATTGGGAATGACATTCCTTCCTTGCAAGCAGTCAAGACATGGTTGGGAAAATGTTTCTCCATGAAAGACTTGGGTGAAGCAACCTATATTCTAGGTATCAAGATCTATAGAGATAGATCGAGAAAAATGCTTGGCTTAAGTCAAAGTACATACATTGATAAAGTGTTGAAACGGTTCAGCATGCAAGATGCTAAGAGAGGTTACATACCCATGTCGCATGGAGTAACGCTCTCTAAAGCTCAATGTCCTAAATCACAAGATGATAAGGATCGCATGAGTAAGATTCCTTATGCTTCGGCAATTGGATCTATCATGTACGCAATGTTATGTACACGTCCTGATGTTTCGTATGCTTTGAGCATGACGAGCAGATACCAGTCAAATCCAGGTGAAGGTCACTGGACAGCAGTCAAGAACATCCTTAAATACCTCAAAAGGACTAAGGATACATTCTTGATATATGGAGGTGAAGAGGAACTAGCAGTAAAGGGTTACATTGATGCTAGTTTCCAAACTGACAACGATGACTATAAGTCACAGTCAGGCTACGTGTTTTGCCTTAATGGTGGAGCTGTGAGCTGGAAGACTTCAAAGCAAGAGACAGTTGCCGATTCTACAACAGAGGCTGAGTATATTGCTGCTTCCAATGCATCAAAGGAGGCTGTATGGATAAAGAAGTTCATTACTGAACTTGGTGTTTTTCCTTCTATTGTTGATCCAATAGACCTCTACTGTGATAGTAATGGTGCCATTGCACAATCGAAGGAACCAAGATCTCACCAACGATCCAAGCATATACTTAGGCGTTTTCATCTCATTCGAGAAATTGTTGAGAGAGGTGATGTACATATTTGCAAAATACCGACAGAAGAAAATGTTGCAGACCCACTGACCAAGGCTTTGTCGCAGCAGAAGCACGAAGGTCACACTATTGCTATTGGTATTAGATACATGAGTGATTGGCTCTAGTGCAAGTGGGAGATTGTTAGAGTGTATGCCCTAGTGGCCAATTATGTAATGATTGTGACACTATATTTATGATATGTTTTTGGTTAATGATAATTTATTATGTTTTATTTACTGCGTTATATAAATAATTAACATAATAAATGTCCTTAGAAAAATGATACTAATTATATGGATTCAAGTATGTGACTTGAATATGAGATCATATCAGTATGTAATGTATCATTATTCTTAAATGTCCCTAGTCGAGTATCATTGTCATCAGGACAACAATAATACATTGAGACTAGTATGTGATTAACTGATGGCCATATCTCATTGGTCATAAATATATACGAGATATATTAAGTTGATTCATAGGTACATGTTAGAGAACATAGTACTGGACAGACCCACCATGAGAATTCTACATGGAGCGTTATGCTATGTGTCATAAGTAATTCTCATAGTGACAATGATGTAATGGTCCTTCGACCTGAAGTCATGACATTTCTACATAAGGAGTTATGCGTTTTGACATTATCAAAAGTCACCTTTAACCGGGTGGACGATAAAGGTGATTGTTGGATGCATAATGAGTTATGTGAGAAATGGGAATGATGTAGATGGAATTTAACCCTCCTATAAATTAGGGGTGATATCTATAGGCCTCTTGATTGAGTGAAACTATGAAATGCATGGCCATGCTCAAATAGAGATTTGTTTCATATAGTTTACTCATTGATCAAGAAAACTGAGATTAAATTATGAAGAGGATGACACATCCATGCCTTGAATTTAATCTTAGATATCATGGTTAAAAGGATTAAATTACATTGAAACATTGGTCACAAAAGGTAACGTCGAATCTATGACTTTATTATTACTTGGGTAACAGTGATGTATTACTAGATGCCGCTCACTGTTTATAATTTTATAATATGATTTAAAATTATTGCCAACGTAATAATAACCTACAGGGTCACACACAAAGAACATTCGTCAAGGAGATATAATTTAAATGTCAATGATTTTAATATATCAATAAGATTGATTTAATTAAATCATGACTTTAAATTATATATATATATATATATATATATATATGTAATCTGTATGAAGAAGAGTCCTTTAGAAGGAAATACGAATATATATTTATTTGTACATATATTAATTAAGTGAGACTTGATTAAATATATATCTAATGAATATAGGATTCGGATTCTAATCTCCTAATTAGATTAGGTTTTGGAATCTACTCTATAGAAGGCTATATATACATGATATATCAGCTATTCTAGGAGAGAGAGATAGATATAGAATTTTTCTCTTAAAAACTAACGTTTTGACGTAGCCGCTCATAAGAGAGGTTAAGAGAGATAAAAGAGATACAGATTATTTACAGCTAGTACTGTTATCCTCTTTGCTCGAATCGTAAGACGGTTCGCGGGTGTTCGTGTGGATACCGTAGAGACGCTGTCCAGTTGGGTTGCGTTAAAGATTTGGAGACGATCAACACCTTCACCAAAGTTTCAGATTCGCACTTTTAATCGGTAAAATCTTGAACTATCTGTATTAAACTGTTTCGCATAGATCCTCGGGTTTGGGTTTCGTTTTGTTTTATTTTAAAACCGTATTTTTCCGCTGCGTTTGCTGGTACGAAACCCAACAAGTCTCTCCTTGAAAATCAAGGTGACTAATTAAATAACCACTATTCCCAAAGCAAATAACCTCAAGAACGCCTTCCTGGACACCAATTACTTGGCCAGGTAAGCAATAGCTTGCCTAGACACCAATAGTAAGAATAACTAAAAATTTAGATCTCCCTTTAGACTACCTCAATATGTGATTTAGTGATTTTTTTTTTTGGTTTAATAATGCACACATAAACAAGCACGTAATATATAAAAGTAGTAAACAATTAATATGCTTAACTACGTGTTCTACAACTAAAGAAAAGAAAGAATGGTATGTACCTTAAATCCTCCAGCACTCGCCAATATTTATTAATAAATAAATGCTACTAAAAAAATAATAATAAACCTAGTGTTTTGTGCCTAGGTGAGCATGAAAAATGCATGAATGCGCACATAATATCTAAAAAAAATGACAGTTTTTTTTTAATTTTTCACTTTTTTTTTATATTTTTTATATTTTATATTGTGAGAAAAGAAAAAAAAATTGGGTACCTCGGTGACTTAACACTAATGATCAAAATAACTTGGTGCGCCAGAATTGTGATCCAACGTTCTTTTTGCACCGATTCATCACAAGTTTTAAGATCAAGAGTATTAAGTCCGCAATTTCAATATTAACGACCAATTTGTTTCCTGCAATCACAACATAGAACGAATTAATAAATATAAACATATATAATTAATAAACTAAATCGAAGAATTAACATCAAGAATTTAAAATTAATCTTAATCCCCGGCAACGGCGCCAAAAACTTGATGTGTATAATTTCTGCAAGTGCACAGATCCTTGTAGTATCAATGCTCGTACAGGTCGATCCACAGAGATTAGAAAATTCTAATATTCTTGATATTTAACTCAGGCGAAATAGAAACGTAATGATTGAGGAGATTGTATAATTAATCCTAATATAAAAAAAACAATAAATATGATATGAATATTTTAAACGAAATAATTTAAACTAACTTAAACATAAATAAATTATAATTAGGAGAGACAATAATAACGAAATAGAAAATCATTGTAACGTATATTGAAATATAAAGCTGTAATAGAAGAAAAGACGAAATAATTGGTAATTGAATAGAAGCAATAAGAAAAATAATGTATAGACGGCTGAAGGAAGAAAGTAGAAAAACGAATGAAAAAGTGTAAACTTGAATAAGAAAAACTCAAAACTAAAAGAAAACTCTCTAAATAAAATCTAACTCCCTTAGCCTCTAATTGTACAAGTATTTATAGGCCTAACTAGATACATTCCTATAATATGAAAACTCTAAATTTTATCACTTGGAATGTATTTAGTTTCTTCCAACTTCATCTCTTGAACTCTTTTGATATCATCCAATCTCTATCACTTTATCACTTCAAGTAGTAGAGATTTCTTCAATTTGTCAGGTTCATTCTTGAAAGAGTCTTAAATTCTTCAAATTGTATCTTGGGAAGTCCTATTTTCACATAACTCTTTTGTTAATTTAATTTCCTGCAAAATAAAATAAAAACAATAAATAATCTAATAATAATAATAAATTGAGCATAATTAAGGTGGTAAAAATATATAAATTATGGACTTATCACATAGCATTCTCATTTATTGCACAGATATAACATTGAAAAATAGCTGAAAGAGCAAAGCTTCTTTATATCCATGCACTTTTATTCATATCATGCTAGCGGAAATTTAAAGCATGGCATTCTGTTTCACAAGGAAATTTAAATATAAATATCATAATTTTATACGCATGTCGAATCAATTGATCATGTGCTTAACTGAAATATGCATAAGAGTAAGAATATACCTGCCTCGGTCCTTTGCAACAAAATTCAAATCAATTTACTGGTGAGTGAAAGATTCAGTAAATTATGCAAGTAATATTTTAATACCTTAATAAGAATTTATGAAAGAAAATATGTATGTGATGTCCTTAAACTTTTACTGTTTTAAAGAATAACATCATAAAATAATTTTAAGAAAATAATGTTTTGTAGTCTTGATAACAGCATCGGAGAATAATTTTCTCATTAACAAACTCGTCAGGGACTGATATCCTTAGCCATCAGAGACTAGGAATTTCCTCTATCAGAGACTAAGAAATCTCCTTCATCAGAGACTGCAGAATTTCCTTCATCAGAGACTACGGAATTTCCTTCATCAAGGACTGAACTTAGCCCATTGGAGATTAAGGAATGACGTCACCAGGGACTAACAACTCATCTGGGGCCGATGATGTCATCTTAATTCTATCGGAGACTAAGGGTGACATCATCGGAGACTAACTTCTCATCAGAGACTGATGACGTCATCAGTGACTAAACTTTAGCCTGTCGGAGACTAACACTGACGTCATCAGAGACTGATGACATCATCTTAACTCATCGGGGACTAAGGGTGATGTCATCATCAGAGACTAACAACATCTCATCAGAGACTAAAATTATCTCGTCAGAGACTGAGAATATCTCATCAGAGACTAAAAATATCTCATCAGATACTAAGAATTATCTCGTCAGAGACTGAAAATATCTCATCAGAGACTAAGAATATCTCATTAGAGACTAAGAATTATCTCGTCAGAGACTAAAATTATCTCGTCAGAGACTAAAAATTATCCCATCAGAGACTAAGAATATCTCATTAGAGACTAAGAATTATCTCGTCAGAGACTAAGAATTATCTCGTCAGAGACTAAAATTAGAGCTTGTTTTTGCTACCATGGAAGGCTTATCATGAACAAACTCAGCCTAGGAGGTCTCATGAGAATGCAGAAGAATATAAACTTAGCATAAATCTTTGATACTATGCATGAAAGAAACTGAGTAGGGTACCAGATTCTTACCTCTTCGTTCTTAAGGGTGAGATCAAAGCTGGTCTAAGAATAATTTTTTTCGAAAGAAGAACTTGGAAATTTATGGAGATGATAAGTTTAAACGAAACTCTTTAAAAGAGAAATTTTGGTAAAAGAGTTAAAATTTCATCTCGAATGAGGTATTTATAGAGTTCAAGAGCAGTAAACTAAGGTTATGCATTGGAATAAAATGATTGGTTAATTTGGACGGTAAAACGGCTGTTCATCATGACTTGTTGACAGCTTACAATTGCTGTCCTACATGCATGAAGACTTAGCCACCTAAACAATTTCTAATCAAACACGTAATCACCAATGTTACGTAACCCTCTCCTCTTCCTCCATGCTATTCAATATAATCTTATATGGGATTTGCTAATCCCCTTTTTGATACCTTTTTAAGGAACTTAACCTCATCATCATGGATATCACATCATCATAAAAATTTTCATTGTAGATATGAATTTATCATTCATATTTAAAAAGGCTAACTCTATGCAAAAAAAAAATATAATAACACAAAATAAAATTATTTCTTACCATAAAATACATTTAAAATTTTCGGGTTCTCACAATGTCTACAAACTAGAAAAAGCACTTTATGGACTGAAGCAAGCTCCTAGGGCTTGGTACGACACATTGTCTAAGTTTCTTGTGGAAAACAAGTTCACAAGAGGTATCATTGACAAAACATTATTCTTTAGACAACATCAAGGTCATATGATCCTGGTTCAAATATATGTTGATGATATTATCTTTAGATCCATTGACACTAGACTGTGTGAAAAGTTCTCCAAGCTCATGAAAAACAAGTATGAAATGAGCTTAATGGGTGAATTGTCTTATTTCTTGGGATTGTAGATAAAATAGGTCACTGATGGGATTTATATCCATCAAACAAAGTATGCCAAAGAACTTCTCAAGAAATTTGACATGGAGGACTCAAAAGTAGCAAAAACACCAATGGCTGTAGCAACCAAGATTGACCCTGATAAGAATGGAAAGAAAGTAGATCTGAAGACTTATAGGGGAATGATTGGATCATTGTTGTATCTAACAACAAGTAGGCCTAACATTATGTTTGCAACATGTCTTTGTGCAAGATATCAAGCTGATCCGAAGGAGTCTTATCTCATTGTAGTGAAAAGAATCTTGACATATATCAAGGGCACTACAGAGTTGGGACTGTGGTATCCAAAGGAGTCTGGATTTGAATTACTGGATATTCTGATGCTGACTTTGGAGGATGCAAAATTAATAGAAAAAGTACAACAGGGAGCTGTCAGTTTCTAGGAGGAAGGCTTGTATCTTGGTTCAATAAAAAACAACACTCAATTTCAACATCAACTGCTGAAGCTGAATATATTGCAGCTGGAAGTTGCTGTGCACAAATCCTATGGATGAAAAATCAGTTAATGGATTATGGACTGAATTTCAATAAAATTCCAGAACCAAACATATAGAGATCAGATATCACTTTATCAGGGAGCATGTTTTGAATGGAACCATTGAACTACAGTTTATACCAACAAACAAGCAGTTGGCAGACATATTCACCAAGGCTCTTGATGAAGCCACCTTTTCCAATCTTGTGGGAGAGCTGGGTATGGTGAATTATGCAAAATGAAATTCAGTATTCTTGCTAAAAACTTGTCAGAAAAGTTGTTGTAGTAACTCAAACTATCAAAGGCCCAAGTTCTGGCACTCCTAACTCATCTCATGAATTCTTGATAAAATTAGTTGATATGTGACTATGTATGTTAAAAATGTAAATATGTACATATATTTGTTTGTTTTGCTTGTGTTTGTTTGTTTTTGTTTGATGCATCAGGGTCAGGGTCTCTGTTGAGAAGCATCAGAGTTAGGGTATTCTACTCGCGCATCAGGGTCAGGGTATTCGACTCGCGCATAAGGGTTAGGGTATCTGATCTGTGCATTAGTGTTAGGGTGTGTATATACAATGAACATCAGGGTCAGGTAAAAGGCGTTTGACTGCGTCAGGGGATTGTGTCGAATCTGTGATAATAATTCATCACGAAATACTTTTGTCCCTGATGACGTGTCACCACAGAATTGATACGACACCTTGATAGCGTGTTTTCAGGAGCGGTTTTCAAACGTCAAAAGGCGGGTATTTATACTCTCTCTCTTTTTCTTTCTGAAATACCTCAAAACATTTAATTTGACTCTGATATTCGCTTGAGCATTCTTTTTCTCTCTCTTTCTCATATTCACAAACACCCTAGAACTTCAAATCTCCAACAACATCAATGGCACCCAGCAATGTTCAACAACTTCCCAAAAATCTGGTGGTTCCACCCACAAACTATGTGGGTTTCTCTGACATTGATGAGGTAAATGATTATTTCAAGCCGATGATGAACTATTTACTCAACTCTGAGTATAGTCGAGCAATATTTACCGATGAAGAAATGTTTGGTTAAGCCATCTCTCAACTATGGACAAGTGCAAAGTTCATGTACTCCACAACAAGGCCTGGCTTGGTAAAAGGACTCTCGTTCAAAATTTCTTCTGAAATGGGTAAGATAACTCTTTTTAGAATTAATTCTGCACTGGGGCTGCCTACACAAAATCTTGTGGAAGTACCAAGTGATGCAGATCTGCTCAACTTCTTGAGGGAACTGGGCGACAACACTGCTCCCAGCACAGTGTTAAGGTTCAAGGACCTCAAGAGGGTAAATGTGAAGCGAGAGATTTCTTATCTCTTTGATACCATAACCAAGGTGTTCTCAGGTAAGTCTTCTAACTTTGAGGTAATAACCTCTTTAACTTTAAAGATAGCTTATGCCATGATTAGGAATGTAAAAATAAATATAGGAAAATTAATTTTTGATGACCTTGTAAATAAAATGGGTAATTTTAATTCTAGAAAATCAGAGATTTATTATGCTAGATTTTTATCAATGATCATTAAGGATCAAATTACTAAATTTTCTTTTGAGAATGACATTTCTGTACAGACTTACAAACAAACAAACAAGTTGTTTGTAGAAATAATAAAGAAATCGTATACTACAAAGCCATTTGTACTCCCGTCGCATATGGATCATGTATCTCAAACTCTTCCTTCTACTTCTCAACCTAGTACTTTTTCTCCTTCAACTACTATGGCAGAGATCTCAACCACTTCTCTGCTTACCCCAGTAGTACAACCAGTTTCAACACAACCACTCTCATTAGCCCAAACCTTAGTCTCCCAAAAGACCAAGGTACTAAAAGAAAACCCTCTGAAGTAACCGCCACAAGTGAGGGGAAGCAATGAGAGAGAGTGATTGCCTATAGGAGATTGAAGAAGAAGAAGGTGGCCACGAGTATTACCCAACAGTCAGACCAGGCAATATCTTCTCAAAAGGATACTGCTTTTGATAAGGAATTAAACACATTTCTAACTAGTTCCTCTCAAAAGGAATTAGTTATTGAAAATAGTCCCCAACTAGGGACACAATTGAGTGAGGCATATACACTGACCATAGCCCCTGATGAAACTAACATCAGGGTCTCTGAGAGCCACTTGCAGATATTTGACACAGTGAGTGCACACACAACAACCTTTGATGGATCACCTCCCTATTCAGTGATCCAACCAACACTCCCTTCTACACCTCTTCCTTCTCTTACAAATCCTTAAATTTCTTCAGATATTATGACACAAACATTGAGTGTCATAAGATCAGATTCTCCAATTTCTCAATTCATGGAGGAGCCAACACTCCCTGACGCAGTGATTGATAGTCAACACACTCAAATGGTTGACTCATTTTTAATTGATACGATCACTGATGATCAGACAGGGGACATAAATTCATCTGTATATACTACTACAATAAGTCTTTATGTTCCCCCACCTGTATATACATATTTTATAGAAACATATAACTCTCTAATTGTACATACTCAAGCTACATCCACTCCTTCACCTATCACTTATGTGGAACCAGTAACTGTACATAATTTACTTGAACCGGCCACAGTAGTTGATCTCACAGCCCATAGGAGCCCTTTTATGACAATTTTGAGTGAGGATGTGAGAATACATAGTAAAAAGAGGCAAAGTCAATCCTCTGAGAGGACTTTGGCAAAAGGAGAGGATGAGAGTACTGCCTTAGAAAAACCTCCCAAGGGTGCATTAGGGGATCAAGACAAAGAAAAACCTAAATCCTCTGATGCCACCAAACCCAAGTCATCAAAAGCCAATGATCAAACACCTTTTCCTATAACTATAACATATGGACCACCCATACTAGCTGAATCCCTGAGAGACGAAAGGCGCAAGAATCTGACATTTGTATTCTCAGTAAAAAGCATAAATGTCAGGGTCAACAACAAAAGAGAAAAGCTAATCACTGTTCAACTAAAAAGTGGGTCGCAGTTCACAATCACTATGGACTGGTTTAGGAGAATGGATGCTGAGCAGTTGGGATTGATCCTGAATCTAATTTCAAAATCATCAAGGCTAAACAAAGACTTAAGGGGGATGATTGAGAGGCTGAGGAAAGCCATCAACGATGAAATAAGCCTGCCCACAACTTTGGAGAGACCATTAAAGCTATTTTATAGATCCACTGATAGGCAGGAGAAAAGTATAAGGATAAGAGACGTTGATGGACTTGACCTGAAGGAAGCGATGCATGTTTTGAACCAAATTGCTTATCATAAGAATGAACATGTCATCTAGTTCAGAATCCTGCTACTACAAAAAGTGTTGAAGGAGATTGAAGAAACCAGAGCTGATGATGGGAATATAGCAACAGTAAGGGATGTGCCCCCAGTAAAAGGATTCAAAGTATATCCTAAGATGATCACGAACCCCATGGGTGTAGAATTCAAAAATGCAAAAGGGGAGATCGTTACCTTTTATTGGTCATAACTTGCTGCAGCTAATGTGCCTGAAATCAAATCAGTCCTTGAAGCTTTGGAATCAAGCAGCAATGTCAACATTGTCAACTTCAGAAGACTTCTTCAGAAGGAGCTGGAACAGCTTTTAGCAGGAAGAGAAGATAACAGACTTAGGATTCCTGATCAAAATCCAGATCAAAGGAGACAAGGCCTTGGAAGTGACACTCAACCTATTGAATCAAGTCACCCATTGCCCTTTGTTTCAGCTAAACGGAAAAGGGGATCCTGATGTCTAAGAGTGTATATTTCTGTAATAGTTATAGGAAATACTTGTACAGTTATTTTCTTAGTACACACAAATACAATAGATTAGTTCAACACAATTTTTTTTTCTATTGCTAGTGTATAGTTTTGGTTTTGACATCATCATCAGTGCATCAAGTAAATTTATGGTTATCAAAACGATAATCAAATAGGGGGAGATTGTTAGAGATAAATAATGATGATGATGTTTAAAGAATAAATTGTGCATCTGTAAATACTTAAGGTATTTTTATAAACCTTAATATATCTGCACAAGTTTTGAATCCACTGACGATCAGTTTAGTTATCAGGGGATGAACTGCACTTCACTAGGCAAGTCATCAGGTGGAACTTCTAAAGGACTTGATATTGGAGAAGAATGTCTGTTGTTACTCAAAAACAAGTTAGTATTCTGCACATTAGACATTCCAAACAAAATCAACAAAGATTCAGTGATTAAGACCTATCAGGGGATGACATAGGCAGGACAACCCGTCAGGGGAATGCGTCAGTGTATGGCAGTGGCAAGCCAAACTCATCAGGGGGAACGCGTTAGGGCATGATAGTGACATGCTAACCTGTTAGGGGAAATCATTAGGGTATGATAGTGTCAAGCTAACCCGTCAGGGAAACCCATCAGGGGGAATGCTCAACACTGCATCAGTGGAAGTCATCAGAGTATGCCTTAAGTCTTAATGTCAGGTGGTCAAGAAGCACTTGGATAGATCAAGTGAAGTTTGAAGCACTGATTGAGTTCTTAGACAGGACTTGTCATCAGGGGATCCAGAAGCACTAATCAAGTTCTTATCAGGGCTTGTTGTCAGTGGATAGTCATAACTGCATACACTCGTCATCAAGTCTTACACGCAAATAGATGAAGCTTTTAAAAGAAACAAGAGATATAAACTGGAAAGATATCTCTTGAAGTTTGGTGGTCCAATGACAACTCTCGATCATTAAATGCATGTAAATCAGGGGAAGAAAAAGAAGCAACAAAAGCAACAGTAATCTGACACATCATTCCAAAAAGGACATCGATGTGACATATATGCGACTAGGTTGAAAAAGAGAAGCACGTGGGTTCAACTACTGATCTTTTATATATGCAAAAGAGTTCTCATTACACAAAGTATCAATCCAACGAATCATCCAACACATTGAAGCACACAAACACTAGAGAGAAGCTTTGTAATATATCTTGAGAGAGATATTCAAAGAAAGAGTGAAGTTAGTGAGTGTGAGATTGTAGCTGTAATTCATAGAGAACTTGTAGCTGATTAATCGCATTTGTGATTAACCAGATTTCCAGAAAAACCTAAAGTTTTAATATAACTATTTTAACTTGAAATCTTGATTGTTTATTTTAAAAGTCATTAAAGTTTTTCTGATATTATAGTTATTTCCATTCATGCTTAACAAAGTGTTTTAAGATCGAAAAAGTTTTAAAATCGAAAAAGTTTCTGATATTATAGTTATAGTTGTTTTTGTCAGGATGTGTATTAAAGGTTGTACATCAGGATCAAAATCTCATATGAAACAGGTATTACTTACACATCCTTCTTTTTTATTTTTTGTTCTCAATCTCTTATTTCTTTTATTTCAACTACTATGACAAAGACAATAACCACTTTTCTGCCTACCCAAGTAGTATTATCAATTTCCACACAACCACTCTCAATAGCCCAACCCTCAGTCTCCCAAAAGACTGAGGGTACTAAAAGAAAAGTCTCTGAAATAATCTCATCTATTGAAGGGGAGCAAGGTGAGAGAGTGATTGACTTGAAGAAGAAGAAGAAGAAGAAGAGGACAACCTTGAGTGTTGAACTTAAACCAAACCAGGCAATATCCTCTTAAAAGGATACTGACCTTAATAAGGAAATACACTCAGCACTAATTGTTTCCTCGTAAAGGATTCAATTATTGAACAAAGTCTCCAACCAGGGACACAGTTGAGTGAGGCACATACACTGACCATAGTTTTTGATGAAACCGACATCAGGGTCTCTGAGAGCCACTTGTAGTATCTTACACAGTGAATGCACACACAACTTCACTTGATGAATCACCTCCTTACTCAGTGATTCAACCAACATTCCCTTCTACATCACTATACTCCTTTTCTTTTTCTGAACATTCTTCAGATGTCATGACAGAAACTCTAAGTGTTATGACATCAGATCCTCCAAATTCTCACTTCTTGGAGGAGCCAATACTCAGTGACACAGTGATTGACAATCAAGACTATCATGATTCAATCACTGATGCTCATACAAGGGACATAAATACAACTGTACATACTATTGTTCTAAGTATTTAGTTTCCCTCAATTGTAAATACTAATTCAATAAATACCTATACTTCTCCTATTATAGATACACATATCTTTTCTACTCCACTTTTGCTCAAATCACTTCTGTGGACACAATAATTGCAGATACATTACTTACTTTGTCCATAGTTGTTGATAACATAACCCATAGGAGCCCAATTAGGACAACTCTGAGTGAGGCTGAGAGAATACTTAGTGAAAAGAGGCAAGGTCAAACCATTGAGAGGACCTTGGCACAAGGAGAGAATGAGAGTACTACCTTAGAAGGCAATGTAAAAGGAAAGGAAAAGAGTGATGCCTTAGAAGGCATAGAAAAAGGAGAGGTTGAGGGAGATAAGGATGAGATCCTTGTAAATAAAGAAAATAGAGAAAATATAGAATTTGTAAATACTTCTAGTTCTTCTAAGAGTGATAAAGATAACACTCTCCAATAGGTTCTTCAAGTCACACCTCAATTCTTAACTTCCACTTAACTACCACTGATGATGCTGCCAAAAAGGGGGAGAAATCTTCAAATCTTACAAGGGGGAGAAACCTTCATCAGGGGAGAAATCTTCAAAGTCATTGTTAGGGGTTGTTGTTGAATCAACCTTCAGAGGATGTGACTATTGATCTTGCTCCAAAAGGCCAAGTACATTAGATGGAAAACAACTTCAACAGGTGAAGGAGAAGACTGTGGAGGAGGAGCAACAACAAGAACAGAACCTTGTTTGGACAGAAAGTGATATACTTGTACATAATTATTCCTTGTAACTATACAAATACATTTATTCTTTAATGTCTTTAAGTTTGGGTTTTGACATCATTATCAATACATTAATTAGATTTATGGTTATCAAACTGATAAATATAAATAGGGGGAGATTGTTAGAAATAAATGATGATGATGATGTTTAAGGGAATAAATGTGCATCTGTAAATACTCAAGGTATTCTATAAACCTTAGTATATCTTCACAAGTTTTGCATCCACTGATGAATGACTTAGTCATCAAGGGATGAACTTTACTGTACTGGGCGAGTCATCAGTGTTAACTTGTGTATTCATCTTAATTTCGTTAAAGTTTTTCTGGTTTTGGTAGCTATTCCAGCCCATGCTAAACAAGTTTTAAAAGGGCAAAAAATTTGTAGTATTTGTATTCAATCCCCCATTCTACAAACTATGAGAACCCGAAAATGTCAATGAAATTTTGATTATGAGATTTATTTTTATTTTCTGCATGAAGGTTTATTTCCTTATTGGGTATAAATGATGAAATTATATTTTCTTATAAAAATTCAATAGCAATGTGATGTCCAAAAGATTTTAAATGTATTTTGAAGCTCAAGTATTTAAAAGGTTATTACATTCAAGAATTGTCTTGTGAGAGTGTGTGTTCACGCGGGAAAGGGCTCACCAAGTGTGAACAGGTTTAGCTACAGTACCCATTTTTATTTTAAAACCTAACTGCTGGGAAACAATAGCATTTAATGTGCATCACCTCCATCAGTACCCTAGAGTGGGCTATGATAAACGACCGATGGGTACTAGCAGCCGTTGCAACCACCTTTTTTCTCACCAGTCACTTCTTTTCCTTTCACAGCCAACGACTTATATTAAATAAATCCAACGGCCCTTATATATATATATCACATTGGTACAACCCTAGCCCCACTTTCATAAACTTCTATACAGTGTACCACCAAATATATATATATATATCACATTGGTACAACCCTAGCCCCACTTTCATAAACTTCTGTACAGTGTACCACCAAATCCAAGCTTACTCTCAAAACAACTGTCCTTTTTCGAAGAACAACTAGAGCTTTTAACTCTTTCTTGCAGCCAAGGAGGTAAGAGCATTTCATTAAAGTCTTGCTCTATTTCTTACACTTTTGTTCTGTCATACATACCACGTTTAATATCTTGTTCATTTATTTCCAAAAGTATGATTTGATGCATATTTTTAACACCCGGAGTTAATGTCATTTATTTCAAAATGCTACCCAAGATAAGTGTAAAAATGTTGACAACCACCTGGTAGACAAACCTTTAACTACCAAAACATTCTTTTGTCAGTAGTTACAACCCCATGCTTGAGTATTCTTCAACCTGAGTTTGAACCCTAAACCGTGTCTAGGAGGGCATGCAGACCATAGGAAATGTTATGTATCACTGAGAGAATGATGAGTTTTTACCTAAGTATGGATATGGTTAAGAACACCACCCATGGAGGAGTGAGGAAGACACTACTGTATCTGAGACAAGTTTTAACTTAGTCTCTGATGAAGGAATTCTTAGTCTCCGACAAGCTAAGTTTAGTCTCTGATGACGTCAGTCTTAGTCTCTGACAGGCTAATTTTAGTCTCTGATGACGTCAGCCTTAGTCTCCGACAGGCTAAGTTTAGTCTCTGATGACATCAGCCTTAGTCTCCGATGAGTTAAAGTAAAGTAATTCCCTGATGCACAATTTGTTTTTGAAACTATAAAATATTATTTTCTTAAATTATTTTAAGATGTTTTAATTAATTATTTAACCTCAACAGTTTTATATCAAATTGAGACATTAAAAAGTTTAAGGACATCACATGTGCATTTTCTCTCATACTTTAACCAAGGTATTAAATTCATCTTGTGATATGTATATTTTTACAGAATTTTTCACTCACAATTAAATTGAATTTAATTGAGTGCAAAGGACCGAGGCAAGTATATACATTCAATCTGATGCTTATTTCAATTTAACGCAGTATCATTTGATTCGATATGCGTGCAAGACTTGATTATATGTTTCAATTGTTTTTAAGAATGAGCATGCTATGCTTTAAATTCCGCTAGCATGATATAAATGATAATGCATGGATATAACTGAGCTTTGATTTTCAGCTAATTCTAAATCTTATATTTGTGCAAATAAATGAGAATGATAAGTCCCTTAAATGGGTTATGCCACATGGTTGGCTAGAGGAAAGGAAAGGTGCTGATTTGTTCTTCACTTGACCTAGAGGAATTATAAGTGACTACGTATGTTCACACAAGGAGGGATCATGCAGTCATAGTTAGGCCAGTTGTGTACAGTATGGTTAGCAGATCCAACGGGTTTAGCCCTTGATGGATATTTTGAGAAAGTGTACACAGGTGCATACCTATCTTTCTTCAAGAAGGATTACACGTTGCTTATCATCAGTAATCCTAAAGATTCTTCAAGGATTTCCGAGGCATTAGTATTGTTTCACTAAGCCTTACAAACAGAACTGAACTTCTTTAAATATTTCAGATTATTCCTCTAAATTGTTTATATACTTGCTGGGCGAAAATCGCTCACTCTTGTTGAACTTAAATGCCTTGCAGGACACAATGCAAAGGCTGAACCCTCTGATAAGGGGAAAGTAAAGATGATTGACTACTAAGTTATTTTTTTTATAACGCTGAGGAAGGAAGGAAGGAAGATGTTAGAAGTTGTAATGATCTTGGAATTGTAATTTACAAAGATTAAATAGCTTCCGCTGTAATTGTATTATTTTTGGGTTGTAGTGACTCTTAAATATTGCCTTTATCCAGTATTTATACTATGAATGGATGTATGGTTATCTTTTCCTTCTTTTGACGAAGCCTTGACCCAGTAAGGGATTTTGGGTCGTCACACAAACACTTGAGCTTATTTTGTTCCAACATCAGCACCATCATTCTTTCAAAATTTCTCCTTTTGAATCATCGGGGTTGCAGTAGCCTTGCACTCATCCATATGAAACTTCTTAAGAATCTCTTTAGCATATTTCTTTTGACATAGGAAAATCTGATTTGGCCTTTATTGCACTTACATGCCAAGAAAAAATGTCATTTTTCCAAGATCTATCATTTCAAAGATATCTTTTATTTCCAATTTGAAATTGTCAATCTCCTCTATGTTGCTACCTGTCACAAGTAAATCATCAACATATAATGATACTACAAGAACTTCATTACCAACCTTCTTGACATACAATGTAAATTCACTTGACGTACTTTTAGTAAAGCCTAAGCTCAATAACTGAGCATCAATCTTGTTGTACCATGCTCTTGGTGCCTACCTCAAACCATATAAAGCCTTTTTTAGAAGATATACTTTCTCTTCTTGCCCTTGAACGACAAAACCTTCAAGTTTTTCCACAAATATTTCTTCATCTAATGTTCCATTTAGAAACGCTAACTTGACATCCATTTGGTGTATCATCCACCCCTTTTCTGTAGCAAGCGCCAACAACATTCTAATGGTATCCATCCTTGCAATTGGAGCAAAAGTTTCAGAAAAATCCACCCCAAATGTTTGAGCATAGCCTTTGACAACTAACCTTGCCTTGTACTTGTTTATAGAACTATCTGGATTAAACTTGGTTCTATAAACTCACTTCACTCCTATTGCTTTCTTATGTGCAGGCCTGTCCCCAAGTTCCCTAGTATGATTCTTTTCAATCATGTTTAACTCCTCTTCCATCGCCATTATCCATGGCTGATTTGATGATGCTTCTTTATAACTTGCAGGATTTATTACAACAACATTACACCTTTGATAGATGTCAGAAAGTGACCTCTTACCTCGTACAAGTTCATCATCAATATTTACATTTTCTTCTTGGAGCTTGAGCCTATTATCATCTTTCCAATCCCAACTTTCTGACTCAAAAAATTGAACATCTCTGCTTATAATAACTTTGTTAACTGTGGGAAGGTAAATTCTATAGGCTTTTAAGACTAAGCTATAACCTACAAAGATCCCTGCTTTTGCCTTTTTATCCAGATTATCTCTCTTTTCCTGAAGAATATAAGAGAAACTGTTAGGAATTATAACATTTGATAATGATGTATAAACTTAGAATTGTTAGATTTTGTAATTGTACATGTACCTGTAGTAGTGCACTATGAGAAACTACTATCAAAGACTATAGGTAAGCATTAGAGACTACAAAGACTGCATTTGGAGAGTTCAATAAAAATCAAAGAGCGATCAAGAAAAATTAGTCTATCGAAGACTAAGTTTTTGTTCATCGGAGATTAAGTTTTTGTTCATCGGAGACTAAGTTTTTGTTCATCGGAGACTAAGTTTTTGGTCATCGAAGACTAAGTTTTTATTCATCGAAGACTAAGTTTTTGTTCATTTTTTGGTCATCGGAGACTAAGTGTTTGTTAATCAGAGACTAATGTTGAAACAACCAGAGACTAAAGCAAAAACACTCCAATGCATTAAAGTAGCCTTGAGAAGATTTGACCATCGCCAAACTCAAAATGACTATCGCTAAAGTCGTCAGGCAAATCAACATCGCCAAACTCAAAATTACTCATCGCCAAAGTTGTCAGGTAATTTACACTAGCGCCAAAGTGCTTAGGCATCAGTAGATAAAATGTGAAGCACCAAAGTGCTTGGGCTTCAGGGGATAAATCTCTCGGCATCAGGGGACGAGTTTCTCGGCATCAGTGGATGAGTTTTTTGGCATCAGAGGATAGTTTTCTCGTCATCAGGGGATGGACTTCTGGATACCAGAGACTATCCATCAAAGGATAGATATCCACTGATAAACAGATATTGTCTATCAGGGGATAAAATAAATAGAGACTAAACATGACATATAGGATGACACATGGCTGAGTTCACAAATTTGCTAACTCAAGTTTAAAGGCGGTGAAATTAAAATATAGATGGTGGTCCAATAAGGAGAGATTGGCTACCAAAGAAGCTTCAAGGAGATAAGTTATACACTGCAGGTGTGAACACTGTTATGGAGAAAAGTCATACTTATACACTAGTATGCGTATATAGCTGCTGGAGTGAAAACTACAGAGATAACTTATAGAAACTTGAAGGAGGAAAATATGGAAGCTGGTCCAATCAAAAATCAGGAGGCTCATAGAGATAAGTTATTCACTGCAGAGATAACTTATTATGGGAACTCTAAGAGGAAAAGAGGGACCTGGTGTGCTGATACACCAGAGATGTTACATAACAGGTTGGTGTGCAAGGAAGGTCATGCAAAAAAAAAAAAGAAGAAGAAGAAGTTATGTGACAAAGATGCAATTACCAAAGAATATCAGAGATATTTTTTTTTTGGAGGCAACTCACTGAAGAAACTTGGAGAACAAGGAAGGTATGTTTATAAATAGAGCCATGGAGTAGCTGAGATAATATACATCGAGATATAACAAGCTATCACTGAGATAACAACAAGAATATATCTTATCTCAGATCATATCGCTGTTGTAATAAACCTACAAAGAAAGAGAAACAAGTTTTCATAACTTGAGAGAAGCTAGAATTCATATTCTAGAGTGTAGCTGTTATTTTCAACAGAGTTGTTAGAAGTTGGTCATTTACACCATTGAGCTTTTTTAATCTTTCATTGATTTATAAAAGTTCAGAAACACTTGTGATATATTGTATTCTTTCAATTCTACAACTTTTAATACAGTATATTCACTAAACTCACAAAGTTCGAAATAATTTTGTAGTTTGTATTCAACCCCCCTTCTACAAACCATCTTGTGGGACAAACAGAAACAAAGACAACCAAACGTTTTCAAATTTAGGAGTTTAGGTTTATACCCATACCATGCTTCAAATGGAGTTTTATTTAGGATCTTTGTTGGTAGTCTGTTTAGTAAGAAAACTATTGTGTTTGTAGCTTTGGCCCAGAATTCTTTTGGTAAATTTTTGTCATGCAACAAACACCTTGTCATTTCCATAATTGTTCTATTTTTCCTTTCTACAAAATCCGTATTGTTAAGGAGTGTAGGGGGCTGTTAGCTAGTGCTCAATGCCTGCATCTTCACAAAATCTTTTGAAATTGTTTGAGGTATACTCTGTTCCATTGTCAGATCGATATCCTGTATTTTACATTCACTTTGTGTTTCTGCCTAAGCCTTAAATTTTCAAAAGATCTCAACAACCTCAGATTTAAATTTCATAAAGTAAATCCAACACATTCTTGTGTAATCATTAATGAGAGCAATGTAATACTTACTTCCATTTAGTGAAGGTGTTCTATGGGATCCTCTAATGTCAGTGTGAACAAGTTATAGCTTTCTAATTGCTCTTTAACAACTTTTTTTAGGAAGGGCAGCCTGGTTTATTTCCCATAATTATAGGCAACACAAAATGGAAGTTCATCCTTTAGTTCTGACAATCCTTCCACCAAATTGTTTTTTCTTTATAAAGATTAAGGCACCATGATGAAAATGCCCTAATCTTTTGTGCCATAACACTGCATTGCTCTCTTGCTTGTTCACTGTAGCATGTTCATCTTCAAGCAAGTTCAATGCAAAACTTTTACTTTTCATTCTGACCTTGAACAAGTCTTTATCCTCTAAATCTTTAATTGTGCAACTTTTGTCTGTAAACAACACCTTATAGCCTTTTTCCAACAACTGCCCAACACTTAAGAGATTTTGATTAGTATCAGGAACATATAGAACATCTGGGATTAGTTTTAAACCTGAAAGTCCTTCGATTGCTATTGTCCCCTTTCCTTTTGCTTGAATGAATTCTCCATTCCCAATTTTAACTTTGGGCGTCGTTGACTTGTCAAGTTTGAAGAGCTCAAGATCATAGGTCATGTGGTCGGTACAACCACTATCTATGAGCCAACTTTCTACAGAGCTATTGTTTGCTAGCGTGAAGCCATAAACAATTGTTCTTCTTGTGCTTGTACAACCGCAGCCTTTGCCTCCACTTGTTGTTGTTGATTTTTATATACGTTCTCCATATGACCAACTTGATCCAAGTTACTTGTAATTAGACTTCTTTTTTTTTGAATTTTCCTTCATTATTGTTGCTTTGTGGTTTAGCTTGAAAAGCCCCATCCACATATATTTCTACCCTCATGAGTGTCCTTTGTTCTTGTACCTGTAATGCATCTAAAAGCTTTGCCAAGGTGACACTTGACAAATCTTTAGTATTCTCTAGCGAAGCAATTATAGCCTCAAATTTTTCATGAATTGTAACAAGAATTTTTTGCACTATTCTTGAATCAGAAAAATCAGTACTAAGAAGTCTTACCTAAATTCAAATTTTGATTGTTTTTTTTATTTTTTTTAATTGATAAAATCGGAAGTATAGAAAAAAATTAAGATTCTTGTGTATACTACATTAAAAATTAGAAGGACTGATATTATTTCATTCTTTGTATCTCGAACTCTCTGATTAGATTCAATGCTTGCATCCCTTTAACTCTTTCATTACCTTCATACTTCTTTTTCAAAAAATCCTAGATTTCTTTTTTATCTTTAATGTCATGATCCTGGTGAAGATTGCAGAAGAAATAGCCATGAATAGGCTGGATTTTGCCTTCGATTTCCTTTGTTTCCTCTCTTTATGATTTCTGATGTGCGCTACCGTTGGATTTTCAGGCAAAGGAGTAATTTCATACTCCTCTTCCATAGCTTCCCAGAGGTCGTTTGCATCAAGATATGCTTCCATCTTGATAGCCCACACATGATAATTTAAGCCATCAAACAATGGAGGTGTCACAACATTTATCAATGCTTAGGAACTCATGTTATATCATATACATGGTGTTATAATTTTCTTTTTATAGCAGGTGGGTTAAGGTGGTGTGTTTAAGAAAGGTGTTTAAGGTTACTCATCCTCACAAGTCTCTCAAGAATTCAATAGTTCTGATACCAATGTGTTGGTTATAACAAATATTATATATATAAGATAATGAGGCTTAATAGAGAGACATTGAATAATTTTATTCCATTAGTTGTTGTGAATTTATATAGAAATATTGTAACTGAAAATAGCTTGTCATCCTTTATATATTCCTCATTTCTCTTTCATTATCTAGCTGGGTCTCCATAAACGGCTCCTTCCACGATATGTTCTCCCTTGTTCCTTGTGCAACTCTTTTGATGAATCTATGGATCACTTGTTCTTTTCCTAAAGGTATTCTCACAACATTCTGGGTGAGCTTTTGCACCTTCTGGGCAGTAACATTCAATGGACAGATTGGGATCAAGTTTTAGAAGACTGTCTCCTGGACTCAAATCACAAGTTCTGGTCTTACATCAAACGTCTTGTCTTTTCTGTCTATGTCTACAAGATTTGGTGCGAGAGGAATTCTAGGATGCATCATGGAACTCCTATTCCTAAAAATTGTTTGGCATCTGCTTGTGTTAATATTGTTAAAAGTAAATTCCATAGCTCTCGAAAATTCTATAAGCTTAGCAATCTTATTCCTTATTATCAGAACTGGTTACTATCTGGAACAACTCAAAATGGTAATTAAAGCTTGTATCTGGAGTTTTCAGGGGTTTGTTGCATCTGGGGGTTATGAAGCTTGCATCTGGGGTTATGCTGTCATGGGTCAGGGGTTTGAATCTTAGCCAAGACCTGGCTAAAACTAGTGTTAGGGGATGCTTCATTGTGCATTAGGGGTTAAGCTCCATGTATCAGTGGTTTGCCAGCCCATATCAGGGGATGGCTTGCCCCTATCAGGGGTTGAGTAGGACGCCTCAGTGGATGTTTGCATGCTTCAGGGGATGTATAACTCTCGTCAGGGGTTGTTTACTTGGGTGTCAACGGCTGTTTTCTTGGGCATCAAGGGTTGTCTTGTTCATGCCAGTGGTTCCCGTCTGTCTATCGGGGATGTTTGTTTGGGCGTCAGGGGATATCTTGTTTGCATCAGGGGTTGTCTTGTGTGCTCGTACTAACTGTTATCCTTTTGTCAATAGATGCGATTTGTTCATCAGCGGATCTGCTATCCCTTTTTATATCATTTTAGGTTGTTTCCTTTATTTGGTTTCATTTGGTTCACCTAGCTAGAGTTCTTTTCTAGTAGGTCGGGGGGAAGCCTCCCGTTAATATTGTATATTTCTTTCTTTTATATATCACTAAATTTAAAAATAAAAAAAAATACAGCATAATTAGGAAAATAATCTGAAAATTCAAATGACCCTTATCTAATAATTTGAATATAACTAAACTCTAAACTCTAGGACTATTATTAAAACTCCACAAGATGAGGTTTTGTTAGTCTTTTATTTGACTTCTTCAACACTAAATTAGCAGCTCTTGATTCACTTTCTAACAAGGCGACCTGACTTCTTGAGTTCAAATTGGGGAGAACATTTTTTTAACCTATTTGCTAAGATTTTAGCAATACATTTATAGAGCACACAGTGACAGGAGATAGGCCTATAGTCAGCCAAATTAGAAGGGCTATCACATTAAGGAACGAGGGTTCTGGGAGTGAATTCATACCATCGAGATGGTGGCCAGTAGATAAGGCTTTAGCTGTAGCGATGTAGTCTTGGCCTAGGATATGCCACGTGGATATAAAGAATTGGGTGGGGAACCTATCTGGTCCAGGGCTTTTGTTTTTAGGCATGGATTTAAGGATGAGGAGAATTTCAGCAGAGGTGATGTCCTCTTCTAGGGCCAAGCTTTCTTTTTCAGAAAAATGACTAGTAAAAAGGTTTTTCTCAATCATAGGCCTTACTTGTTTGGGGTTGGAGCCTAGAAGACACTTGAAATAAAACACTGCTTCTTGACTAACTTTTCTTTGACCGTGAACCCAATTTCCTTGATTATCTTGGTGGAGAGAATCTTGTTTCGGTTCAATCTTATTTTAATTTGATGAAAGAAGTATGAAGTATTCCGATCTCCTTCTTTAAGCCATTGGATCCTAGACTTTTGATGACATACATTTTTATTGGTTGTCATGGCCTTCCAGAGCTTTTCTTTTAGTTTTGTTTGATCCTCTAGCACCCTCAAGTCATGTGACGACCCCAAAATCTCTTACAGGACTCCAACCCCAAAAAGAGAAAAGACAGTAACAACATCCAAGCTTACATAACATTTAAATAAGAGAAGAAAATTGTATTCTCTATTACATTCATCAAAAAAAAAATAATAATTCTAACAGTGGAAGTCCATGAGGGCCCACACAGGCCTTACAACCTAAACAAAAAAATGATTATCGTCTCACACTTCACTCTTCCTTGAAATGTCATCCATGAGAGGGGAAAAAGAAAGCGTTCACTAAGCCATCCTTTCCTTGCCTTTAGCAGACGGCCCAACCTTCTCGTCATAACCTGTAAAACATTATATAATAGCAACATGAGCGATTTTACGCCCGCAAGTATATAATCAAGTATTGGTGGCTTTGAAATGAGAGAAATTTTCTTGGCTTAAGTGTTTATGAGGATTGGATGGGAAGAAAGCCCACACCTTTGAATAACTTTGAAGAAGAATCTATATATAGCTTCTAGGGTCCCCGAATGACAACGAGGGATTTGACCCTTTACTTGAAAGAAATCTTGAATCGTTCATCTGCCCTCTCTTTATCAAATAGTGCGTCACCTGACTGGCTTGACCACTATCTAACTTCATCTCTTCATCAAACGACATATCAGCCAACCAGCCTGATTGTTTGACTTCATCATAATGACATACGTAGTCGAAATAGAAACTTTAGTATGCGAGTGTTCGGTTACCGATGTCTCAGTTTTCGTTCCCTATCATCCTTAGGCCTAGGGTGCCAGGCAGATGCAACCCATTAGCCTTTAGTTACCCACACGGATATAGTTTACAAGTATGAGGTAAGAAGAAATTAAGTTCTGTTATATCCGTATAGGATTTACTTTGGCACGTTAGCAAAATTTGAATAGCTAACCTTCGCCCAAAAATGCTTGATTCTAGTAAAACATT
The DNA here is from genome assembly GCA_014636745.2 of Centella asiatica. Classification (NCBI taxonomy): domain Eukaryota; kingdom Viridiplantae; phylum Streptophyta; class Magnoliopsida; order Apiales; family Apiaceae; genus Centella; species Centella asiatica. Next base: position 19,459,134 of record CM025788.1, read on the forward strand.
TTCATGTACATTGGATCAAAAGATCGTACGTTACTTAACTTTGAAGAAATTTAATCATGAGCATTGAGATAAATATCTTGGATATATTACGCATATCGAAAGAATGATCATGCGTATTTATTGAAAGAAAGTAGAGTGAGTATATACTTGCCTTGGTCCTTAGCTAAAATATCAAACTCAAATCACTTGTGAGTGGAACACTTTGTAAAACGTACATATAACATGAGAAATCTATATTTTTGATAAAAATATGATAAAAGATGCACATGTGATGTCCGTGAACTTTTAAACGTCTAAGTTGGCATTCTGAACCTTTAAGGTTTAAATGAATAATTAATAACATAATAAAATAATTTACGAAAAATAATATTTTATACTCTCAAGGCAAGCTGCACAATAGTGGAAAAACATTGAAGCATGAAAAGTGATCATCAGGGGTTTTAGTCTTATCCATTAGGGGATGACTGCGCGTTAGGGGATGATCCTCGACCATCAGGGGATGATCCTGATCATCGCTAATCTCCTCGAAGAAAAGTTGTTCAGCACCAAACTCGATAAGTCAGAGCCAAACTCTTCGGGAAACATTTACTCATTGGAGACGAAGAAATATTCTCATCAGGGACTAAGCTTAGCCTGTCGGAGACTAAGGCTGACGCCATCAGAGACCAACATATCTCATCAAAGACTAACATATCTCATTAGAGACTAATGTTATCTCGTCAGAGACTAACGTATCTCGTCAGAGACTAACATTAACTCATCGGAGACTAAGTTTAAAACTTATCTCAGGTACAGTGGTGTCTTTCTCGCTCCTCCATGGGTGGTGTTCTCACTAGGTGACCAAGACCATGACTAGGGAAAATCTCAACATCTCATCTGCAGTAAGTGACATTCTTATCGTCTACCACAGCTCATAGATGCTACTAACCTCAAGGACTCAGGTTGAAGAAAACTCAAGCATGGTGTTTTCATTACTGATATAGAGAAATGCTTGGTAGTTAAAAGTTGCCTATTAGGTGGTTAAAAAGGATAACTTTTGAAATAAAAGACATTAATACTAGATGTTAAAAGCATGCACTAAGTCATACTTTTGAAAGTGAACAAACCTAGTATGCTCACAAACATGGCATGCATAATAGAACAAAAGTGCAGGAATGAAACAGAACTTTAGTATAGTGTTCAGATCTTTTTGGCTACAATAAAAGAAGGTAAAAAACTTGGCTTGTTTGCTGAGAAGGACAGTCGTCTTTGAGAGTAAAATGCCATATAGAAGATTTATGAAAGTGGGGCTAGGATTGTAACCAGGAGATATATATATCTCACTTGCAAAACAACAACATTGGTTGGATTATTTGAAAATAGATTTCAGCCGTTGGCTGTGAAAGGAAAATAACAAGCTTTAGAAGGAAGTGATTGGTGAGAAAAGGTGGACGCAATGATTACTAAAGTCAGTCAATCATCAATCACAGCCAACAATCTAGTGTACTGTTGGAGTAGACTAGCTGGTTTGACGGTCACGTGCTCTCAAACCTGACATAGTGCAATTAATGCTCTTGTCTCGTTGCCGTCTTTGGTTCAAAACGGGTACTGAAGCGTGAAAACCTTCCCCACATGAGAAATACACTTACTCTTGCTAAGTGCTTGAATACAATATAAAGAGAAATATAATAATAATAAAATAATCATTAAAGGGGTTTGAATTTAAAAAAAATACATTTAAAAACTTGGACATCACATTGCTATAAGATTTTCTTTAAAATATGAATTTATTATTCACACCCGAAATAAGAACAATATAAAAATAGGAAAAGAAATAATTTAAACCTTCATACATGAAATAAATCATAAAGTGAAATAAACCATACAACAAAATTCATCTTATTCTTCGGGTTCTCACAAGTCATGTGGGTTAGAGAGGAGTTCGACCTGATTTTTTTGGAGAGCTTCTTTTGCAAGGGCTGTGGTAGAGTTGACATTAGCAACCTCTCGATTTCAGGCAGTAAGAGCTTTCTTTACATTACGGAGCTTGGAGCTGAAAGCTGCAATGTGGTCCCTAATGACTTTAATATTCCAAGCCCCAACTATGTTCTCGAAGAACCCCTCAAGGTCAAGAAAGAAATTGAAGAACAAAAGTCTTTAGAAGACCTCTTCAGATTAAGGCCAGTTCTGATAAGGATGGGGCAATGATTAGAAAATTCGCTAGGAAGGATCTCGGCTTGAGGTAGGGGAGGTCACTTGGCCAATGGTGACTGACAAGCACATGATCTAACCTTTTATAGAGGGGGTGAGAGTTACTCAAGTTCCACCAAGTTAAAGGATTTCCAAAGGATCTCAAAGTATCTACATTGATAGAGTTCATTGTTACAGTTGGTTCCCTCAAAGTCCCAAAGGAACATGACCTCATTAATAGCACCCCCAATGTACCATTTGGAGTTGATATGATAAGAGAGTCTCTATAGTTCAGCCCATATTTCTTTCATTTCAGTCCTAATATTGGAGCCATACACAATAGAGAAGTAACATTGGAAATTTATGTTAGTAGATTGAACATAGCAATGGATATGTTGCGAGCAAGAAAAGAAAATATTAACTTTCCAAATGCTAGGGTCCCAGACCAGCCAAATTCTTCCATTAGAATGTGAGTTATAGTTAAAAGCCCATGATGACGAATTACAATTTTTCCTAGCAATAAGGTTTGCTTTAAAGGCCTTAACTCCAGTTTCCAAGATGGCTACCATGGATGCGAGGTTAGAGGAGATGCACTCCTTTACAGAATTTTGCTTGAAATTTTTATTAATACCTCGGACATCCATAGAACAAAAATTAATAATCATAAGACTATCTAGGGGGTTTTGGGATAGGGCTTACCCCCTATTGCACTTTTCTTAAGTTTCTTTTTTGTGCTAGCCAGGAAATTAAGCCAGGGATGGGTGATCCTTTGGCTTAGGGCCTTTGCCATCCAATTTGTATACATTTTTGAGCTTCAACACCAGGGATTGGGAGAGGGAGGGGGGAGTCAAGTCAATCAGAGAGTTTTCTCCTTTTGAAGAGCTTGCAACATAAGTAGAGACATCTCCTTGAGCAAATTTGTTAAAATCATCAACTGAGAATCCGTTTGACTTAATCAAGTCTAGACGCTTGATGTTCTTTCTTCAATAGCTTCAAACCTCTCATTCCCGACAATTTTAGTAGCAGCTTTGAAGATTTGGTTTATAGCGTGGTTATCAGAGCAAACCCTAAGTAGACCTAGAGTAATAGATTTTTTAGACGAAGACCCTTTTCCAAAAACCCTTTTGGAAAATTCCAAGTTTAAAAGTTTATTCAAAAACCCTTCCAAAAGTCTGAGTTTTTAATGTGATGGGGTGATATGATCATTTTTTATGAGTCGCCACCTATCAAATCTGAGACAGTGTGTTAGGACACCTTCCAGTTTTATCTTTTTCAAAACTAATTTCAAGATGACTCTTAAATTATGGTTGAGGCGAAACTAAGAAAACCCGAGTTCGTTGCTAGGTTGAACAAGGGGAAGGTGTTAGGCACCCCCTATCTTCACTATAACTAGTGACTGCTTTTTTAGATTTTGTTTTTATGAAATCATCTCTTAAAACCTGAAGTTTTTTTTTTGAATGAAACATTAATGTGCATGTGTGTTCCAGTGTGTGTGTATTTTGTGCATTTTCATTATCAGTTTTGGTTACATATTACAAGGGAGAAATTAAAAGTGAAGGACTAGTCCTAAAGTTTACAAACAAAATAACTCATGCCCGAAGAAAACTAGAAATTACAACATTGTCTACATAAAAATTAACTAACTTAGAACTAGACAAGGTGAGTTTCCATGAATGTCAGCCCTGGTACTACAGATTCTCAGCTATTGTCCAGGAAAGGTTTTAACATCCATGAATCATTAGCTCAGGTGTGACACAAAACAAAAGGTTAGAAAGAAATCGTAATTGTGTAAATATATACATGAAAATATTAGAATAAAAATCAAATCATTTTTTAGATCACATTATATAAACTGAAATCATATAGAAATCATGACATGACAAAATATTTTGACAAAGTGTGAGATTGTATGATATGCATGTGTATAAGAGATTAAATATGAGGGTATTTCCAAATAGAGATAGCTATGGACAAAGCTATTTTGAACTTGAAACCACCCTATCGTAGGAATATGAATTAACCTTGACCAAAGCAAAAGATGGAGAATCAAAGGGTGAGATAAATAAACAGTTATAAGCCTTGGTTATTTCTGATTGATATAGAACAATAAATTACAAGGATGATTTTTTGTATAAGGAAATAGGGCCTTTTCCTTAACTAAAACTCTAAAAGGGGTTCTGAAACTCTTTTACAGCTTTTCTCTCTATGTGTTTTTTATCACCCCCTCCTCCCCTATTTTTTTCGTCCTCTTTTCTCTGTTGTTTGGGGTCTCTATTTATAGGCCAGCTCCTTCGTTCTCCAGGCTTCCTCCATAAGCCGTGTTTCAAAATATCTCCAATATTTCCTTGGTAATTGCAGCATTGTCACCTGGCTTTCCTTTTTTAGATGACCTTTCTTGCGCGTCAAACATGATATGTGACCCATATTGCGGCCGGTCTTTTCCTATTGGACCATCTTCTTTATTTTTTTATTTCTTAGCTTTGGCTGAGTTAATGGATTACTAGAGTCAGACGTGTGTCATCCCATAGGTCATCTTCAATATCTAATAATCATCTTGTCTTTGATGTAATGATGAGTTCTTGTAATCCTAAGCAACAATTTCTGATATGACAAATTTCTTAGTCTCTAATGTTGCAACCTTAGTCTTTGATGGGGAAATTCTACAGGTGAGTGGTGAGAGTTAATCTAATCTTTCCTTTCCAATACAGGACATCATTTCATGAAGATATAATGCATTTTAAGTGGATAACTGTTGGAGTGTATGCCCTAGGAGCCGATGATTTGATAATTGTCATGATTCAGTTGTACTTATGTTTTGATTTAATAAATAATGTTTAGTTTATTATGCTTCAATTTACTGTGTCATATAATTATTAAGATAATAAACTTCCCTAGAATAATGAATATAAACTATATTGGTTCAAGTTGTGACTTGGAACATGAGATCATATAGTTGTAAAATGTATCAATATTCTTAAACATCCTTAGTCAAGTATTATTGTCAATGGGACAATATTGATACATTAAGCCTAGTATGTGAGTTGACTAATGACCTAATCTCATTAGTCATAGATATGTGAGATATCAAGTCAATACATAGGTACATGTTGGAGAACAATATACTGGATTGACCCACCATGAGAATTCTACACATAAGTGAAGTGTCATAAGATATTCTCATTGTGACAATAATGTAATGGTCCTTCGACTTGAAGTCATTACATTTTTACACGAGGATTCATATTGTTTGATATCACCAAAAGTCATCTTTAACCGGATGGACCATAAAGGTGACTGTTGGCTATATTATGAGTCGTGTGAGGAATGTGAATGATCTAGATAGGATTTGTCACTCCAATGTATTTTAGGAGTGATATCCTTGGGCCTCTTGATTGAGTAGAACTATGAAATGCATGGTCATGCTCAAATAGTGATTTGTCTATTATAGTTTACTTATTGATCAAGAAAACAAAGATTAAATTATAAAGAGGATGACACACTTCATGCCTTGAGTTTAATCTCGGATATCAATGGCAAAATGAATTATATTACATTGAAACATTGGTGTGACTACCCAAAAATAAAATCAGTCCATGGATGATTTGTTCATTTATATTTTGTATGAAGGGTTAATTTTGTTCTATGTAAATAATTAATTTATTTATATCTTGAAAGAGAGTATATTTGTTTATGATGTTATATTTATATTTTATTTCTCCTTGGAAGGATATTAGTATGAGAATAACGAATCTCATACAGAATTAGGATAAACAGCTTGGAACGAAAGGAAAAGATTACGTATGATTATTACCTAATGAGTATGTATGTTGCATTGATTAGGAAGCTGCAGTATAAGCTATTTGTGTGGCAACAACTGATTAAGGTTAAATGCAAGTATGACAGCAGCTACTTAGTATCTATTACTAGCTGATTAAGTGGTTATTATGAGAAGCCGTTTTACCACCTAAGTTGGCCAATCATTTTATCTCAAAACATAATCTTAGCCTGCTGCTCTAATCAACTCATGAACACTATAAATATCTCATTTGAGATAAAATCCTAATACTTTCCTAGAACTTCTCTCTTAGAGCTTCTCTTTAAATCAACCATTTTCATAAATTTCAAGCTTATTCTCTTAAACGACCATCTTTCCTAGAGCAAACAAGTTCTCAATTTCTTCCTTAGTAACGAAGAGGTAAGAGCTTTACTAACCTTATACTCTGCTCCATTTTAGTATCTCTTGCATGAACATTTAAGAGTAATAGTCGAGCATGCTAGTATTCATGAAGGAATAAAGCTTCAAAAGTTGTAGTAGTATTCTTTTGCATATTTGTGTAATACACACAACAGATAGGTCTATGTTGCACCCTATTCATGATTAGGTAACATCCATAATCATACGATAGATCCTTCATTATATCAGAGACGAACATTAACTTAGTCTTTGACAGAGTTATGTTAGTCTCCGATGACTAATAATGTAGTCTCTGATGAGTAATAATGTTAGTCTCTGATGACCAATGATATTAGTCTCTGATGAGTAATAATATTAGTCTCTGATGAGTGACAATGTTAGTTTCTGATGAGTGACAATGTTAGTCTCTGATGACTAATGATGTTAGTCTCCGATGACTAATAATGTTAGTCTCCGATGACTAATAATGTAGCCTCTGATGAGTAATAATATTAGACTTTGATGAGTAATAATAATAGTCTCTGACGAGTAATAACATTAGTCTCTGATGAGTAATGATGTTAGTCTCTGATGAGTAACAACGATAGCCTTTGACGAGTAAAGCATGCTAGTCTCTAAGGAGTTTGGCGCTAGCTTAATGAGTTTGGCGTTGAACAATTACTCACTGATGAGTTCAGTGCTGAGTTAGGCGCTGGCTAAACAAGTTGGAAACGAGTTTGGCGATGGTTAAATAAGTTACCGACGAGTTTGACGATGAATATAACATCCCTAATGGGTGAATCATCCCTTACAGGTGAATCATCCCCTAAAGGGTGAGGAATTATCCCCTAACGGGTGAATCATCCCCCGATGGGTGAAGTATCCCCTTACTGGTGAAGTATTCCCTAACGGGTAATTTAATTCCCTAACGGGCAAATTAATTCCCTGATGGCCATCCCCTGTCTTGTATACTTCCATATTTATCTTTCAAGATATAAATTTCTCATATTATACCAACAAACATGTTTTACAGAACCTTTCATGAACCAGTGTTTTGAGGTTATAATTAGCTAAGGACCAAGGCAAGTATATATTCACTCTACTTTTTTTCATTAGTCACGTAAATCATTGATTCGATTTACGTAAATGATTGATGTTACTTTTATTGCTGGACAATGTTTTTCATGAATAAGTAGCATATGATTCATTGATCCAATGTACGTGAAAAGATGTTGTATATTGAACCAAGTATTATTGGGCAGTTGCTAGTTATTTTAACTCGCTAGCTCGCCAAAGGATATTGATGGGTTGTTGCTGGCTAATAATTCACCATGCACACCCAAGGAAGTCACATATGGTTATAAAAGTCTTGGTTGTCTCCAACTGTTAATTCGATGAGCACGCCAAAGGAAATCCTTTATGGATATGGAAGTTTTATAACAAGAAAAAGTTTTACAAATTATCACGTATATCCATATGTGTGACTAAAGGCTAGGAGGTACGGACACCTGGTACCTCGGCATATGATAGGGAATGAAAAACTGAGGCATCGGTATTCAGACCCTCGCAGACCAATGCTTTCTGAGATGATTACATATGTTATGATGAAGTCAAACGACCAGGCTGACCAGCTGGGATGACATTTGATGAAAAGAAAGTCAGATAGTGATCATGCTAGTCAGATGATGCATTATCTGATGAAGAGAAGGTGTTAATTGATGATTCAAGATTTATTTTAAGAAAAAAGGTTAACTCCTTTGTTATCACTTGGGAAACCTAAAAGCTACTTGTTTGATTGTTTTATCAGGAGGTGTTGGCTTTGCTTCGCCCAACCTCATTAAACACTAAAGCCTCTATTGAAATAAAGCTTACCCAACTTATGATTATATACTTGCTGAGCGTAAAATGCTCATGTGGATTTCTATGAAATATTTTACAGGTTATGACAAGAAGGCCGAGCCGCCTAGCAAAGGAAAAGAGAAAATGGCATGATGAGAGTTTTTTGAACACTCTGCTACGAGTGACCTTAAAGGAAAAGTGAAGCGAGAGGCCATCGTAGACATGTTTAGATTGTAAGGCCAGATGAGCCATTTTTAGATTTCCGCTGCTAAATGTTCATTTTGAGGTTTTGTAGTAAGAAATGATAAACCTTTAGTTTTGGTATGGTTATGTAATAGAGATGATATTTCTCTTAATCAATGACGTGTTTGTTTGGTTCATAATGTTTTTTGTTGTCTTTTCTTGGCGGAGCCCGGAGTCCAGCTTGGGATCTTCAAGGATTGTCACACAATTTCTGACAGTGCTTGAAGTCCAGCTTGGGATTTTCGTGGCTGCCATAGTTGGTATCAGAGCCAAGCACTGGTTATAAGACAGGTTCTCTACCGGAACATAGAATTGGGTTCTTAGTAAGGAAAGGAAATAGTTGTAAGGGTAGGAGTAGTAGGATAGAAGGTATGTATCAAAGTTGTTTTCCCCATTAGTTCTTGAGGTTATTAGATTTTATGATATAAGGTTTTGAGATAGAAAAAAAAGATCCACATTAAGTACACACCATGCTACGATATTGGTATTTATGTCAAACCTTTATGATGAGCCATATGATGCTATTGATTTAAGTTATGTGTTCTTTTATAGATAACTCCAATCACTCAGAGACGTGACGACAAGGGCAAGGCACCCGTATGGCGCAACTATCTTTAACGCAGAATCCGTATGGCGCAAGTAGAGTTGGCGACATGTAACACTACCATGTTCGTCAGCCGTTTGCTCATCAAAGGACTAGTAGACTGTTGGATCTTTGGAGAGTTTCATTTCAAGACGTGTCCCTGGTCCTCACTGAGACAATGACAAAAGTCCTGATCTCAGACAGTGATTATCTTAGGCTTGCGTAGGCTACTATAATGGATCAGGACTATCTGATGCGTAACCTTATAGAAAAGGTTGAGGGAGTATGTTGTTTTGCACGCAGAACAATTAATGAACTTAATTCTCAACCTTTGTAGTAGGCACCTGTTGTAGTAAATGTTGTTGTATTTTTACATGACTTTGTAACAAAGAGGTTTTATTGTACAAATTTGTCATAATGTAACTTTTGTTATTATATATATTTTGGGTAATTTTATTAGAAACTTCCTCTTCTTTTCCATGTCATGTATTTTTGCGATTTTGAGCCAATTTTTTTTTCCTGTAATAGTAACTCCTTATCTCCCCTTTAACTCGTAGGAGATGGCTCCAGTAAGAAGACCCCGAACCAGTCGATCCACCAACCAAGCTGATCAAGAAAACCCCAACCTGAACAGTAATCAGAGAAATAGTGATAACAATGAGAACCAGGATAACCTTATTGCCTTGTTAATAAACATGATTAAGGAAGCTTCCCAAAACAACAACAACCCCTCATTCCCACCAAAAGTACAACCTAGAAGGGTAACATTTAGAGATTTTACTAATAGCTGCCCACCTACTTTCAGTGGTGATGGAGGTCCCACTACTGCCCAAATTTGGATTAAGGACGTAGAGAAAACCTTCCGCACTACTGGGGTAACTGATGGCCTCAAAATAGAATATGCCACCTACTTGTTAAAAGGAGAAACCAACTAATTGTGGAAAAATACTGAATGTTTAGAAATGACTAGAAGATTGGCAGCTAGAAATGAACAACCAGCAACTGAGATTGATCCAATTTTTTCCTGGCCTCAAATTCAAGGAATTTTTCTATAGCCAATACTTTCCAATTAGTGTTGCGGACGAGCTAGAGAGTCAATTCTTAGAATTAAAACAAGGAAACATGATGGTGGAAGAATACGAAAAGAAGTTTAATGAACTCCAAAGGTATGCCCCACATTTGGTGGTTACTGAAAGGAGAAAAGCAAGGAGGTTTGAGCACGGTCTGAATCCGTGGTTGCATGATAAGAATGCTATTTTATGTCTGGACAACTATGCTGAAGTTGTTCAAAGGATGAAAGTAGCTGAGAAAAGTGGCAAGCTACTCCGAGAATTCAACCGGGAGAACCGGAAGGAAGGAAAAAGGCAAGGAAACTGCTCCAATAACAATGGTCATAATAAAGGAAATGGAGGTCAAGGAAGACCACAAACCAATCCAATTGTAGTAAAACAAGAGGGAGAAAGATCACTAAGTAACAATAATCAAAGAAAGAGAACTTTCATGGCTGATCCAAGTGATTACAAAAGAAGGATCACAATTTGTAACAAATGTGGAAGGAATCATGAGACTTTACCATGTTTAGTGGGATCAAATGTATGTTATAAATGTCATCAACTTGGGCACACCTCACTAAACTGCCCAAATCAAGCACCAGTTAATACCCAACCTTGGTATCGTCCACAGTAGCAACAATACCAGCCACAAAGCACCAGCCGCACCATGGCAACTATAAGAACATGTTACATTTGCGGTCAAGAAGGCCACATCTCCATTACTTGCCCTCAGAGAAAGAGTCAAGGCAAACTGCCATTGACAGGACCTAGCACAGTAGCAAATCGTCCTCAAGCTAGGACTTATAATATGACTGTGCAGGATGCACTGATGTTTGATAACGTAGTTTCAGGTACGTTGTTGGTCAATTTAGTTCAAGTGCATGCTTTATTTGATTCTGGAGCAACGAGATCTTTTATATCTGAACGTCTACTTAAGGATATGAACATTGTTCCTACATGCTTAGAAACACCTTTAGAAGTCATGGTAGCTAACCAAGAGGTGTATACTGCCAGAAATGTACTACTTGATTATAACGTAAAGATAGGAAAATACGACTTCCCTACCAACTTAATTCCATTCCCATTGGGAGAATTTGATATAATACTGGGCATGGATTGGTTGCATAAATACCAAGCTAATATAGATTGTAGAAGGAAGAAGGTTTCCTTAAGAGCACCCTCAAACAGTAGAGTGTTATTTCATGGATGTAAGACCACCAAATCATCTCATCTTCTTACAATGATATAAGCTAACAGAATGTTACACAAAGGATGTGAAGCGTTCTTAGCACATGTATGTGATATAAGGACGGAAGGATTGAAAATTTCAGATATTCCCGTTGTGGGGGAATTTGGCGATGTATTTCTGGAAGAATTACCAGGTATACCTCCGGATAAACGAGTAGAATTTGGAATAGAGCTAATACCAGGAACTGCCCTAATTTCCAAAGCTCCGTATAGAATGGCCCCTTCGGAATTAAAAGAGCTTATGACACAACTACAAGGGTTATTAGATCAAGGGTTCATTAGACCAAGTGTCTCACCGTGGGGAGCACCTGTTTTATTCGTAAAAAAGAAAGATAGATCAATGAGATTGTGCATTGACTATAGAGAATTAAACAAGGTGACAGTAAAGAACCGGTATCCTTTACCTAGGATCGACGACTTGTTTGATCAACTTAAAGATGCAAAATATTTCTCAAAGTTCGACTTGAGATCAGGATATCACCAATTAAAGATTAAGACTAAAGATGTCCCTAAGTCAGCTTTTAGAACCTGATATGGTCATTATGAATTCAAAGTAATGTCATTCGGACTTACTAATGCCCCAGCTGCCTTTATGGATTTGATGAACCGAGTCTTAGTATTCATTGACGACATTCTCATTTACTCCAGAATAGAAGAAGAACATACCAAGCAGCTAAGAATGGCATTGGAAACTCTGAGACAAGAGAAACTCTACGCCAAATTTTCAAAATGAGAATTTTGGCTAAGAGAAGTAAAATTCTTAGGGCATGTAATTAATGAGCATGGTATATCAGTAGATGCCACAAAGGTTGAAGCCATCACCAATTGGCTACAGCCAAAAATGCCTATGGAAGTGCGAAGTTTCTTGGGATTAGCAGGGTATTATCATAGGTTCATCCAAGAATTTTCCAGGTTAGCAGTTCCCTTGACGAATCTAACAAGAAAAATAGTAAAGTATACTTGGACTCCAGCATGTGAAAAAAGCTTCCAAGAATTGAAGAAAAGACTAACCACTGCCCCAATATTAAGTTTACCTGATAACAAAAGAGATTTTGTGAGCTACAGTGATGCCTCAATGAATGGGTTAGGAGCTGTTCTAATGCAACATGGCAAAGTCATTGCCTATTCATCTCGACAACTCAAGGATTGCGAAAAATGATACCCAGCACATGACTTAGAATTAGTTGCGATCATATTCGCGTTAAAGTTGTGGAGGCATTACTTGTATGGGGAAAAATGTGAGATTTATACTGATCATAAGAGCTTAAAATACATCTTCACATAAAAGGAGCTGAACATGAGGCAAAGACGGTGGTTAGAGCTAATTAAAGACTATGATTGTTCAATCAATTATCACCCTGGAAAGGCGTCATGCGTTTTGGGTGGAAAGGAAAACTAAGCCCCCGCTATATTGGACCATTTGAGGTACTTCGCCGCATTGGCAAAGTAGCTTACCAATTAGCACTACCCCCAGCTCTAAGCCATGTTCATGATATTTTTCATATCTCCATGCTACGACCCTTTAAAGGGGATCATGTTGGCATCATCGATTATCAGCCTATTGAGCTTTAACCAAATTTGTAATACGAAGAAATTCCAATACAAATCTTGGATCAGCAAGTGAAGATTTTAAGAAATAAAGAGATTGCCTTCGTAAAAGTTCTATGGAGGAATCACAATGTTGAAGAAGCAACTTGGGAATTAGAGGAAATGATGATGCAAAAGTACCCCCATCTTTTTCACTAGTTAAGTTTCGAGGACGAAACTTATTTTAAGTGGGGAAGGATGTGACGACCCAAAAATAAAATCAGTCCATGGATGTTTTGTTCATTTATATTTTGTATGAAGGGTTAATTTTGTTTTATGTAAATAATTAATTTATTTATATCTTGAAAGAGAGTATATTTGTTTACGATGTTATATTTATAATTTATTTCTCCTTGAAAGAATATTAGTATGAGAATAACGAATCTCATACAGAATTAGGATAAACAACTTGGAAGGAAAAGAAAAGATTACGTAAGATTATTACCTAATGAGTACGTATGTTGCATTGATCAGCAAGTTGCATGTATAAGTTGTTTGTGTGGCAACAACTGATTAAGGTTAAGTGCATGTATGACAGCAGTTGCTTAGTATCTGTTACCAACTGATTAAGTGGTTATTATGAGAAGCCGTTTTACCGCCCAAGTTGGCCAATCATTTTATCTAAAAGCATAATCTTAGCCTGCTGCTCTAATCAACTCATGAACACTATGAATAACTCATTTGAGATAAAATCCTAATCTTTTCCTAGAACTTCTCTCTTAAAGCTTCTCTTTAAGTCAACCATTTCATAACTTTCAAGCTTATTCTCTTAAATGACCATCTTTCCTAGAGCAAACTAGTTCTCAATTTCTTCCTTAGTAACGAAGAGGTAAGAGCTTTACTAACCTTATGCTCTGCTCCATTTTAGTATCTCTTGCATGAACATTTAAGAGTAATAGTCGAGCATGCTAGTATTCATGAAGGAATAAAGCTTCAAAAGTTGTAGTAGTATTCTTTTGCATATTTGTATAATACACACAACAGATAGGACTATGTTGCACCCTAAGTTGGGTTTGTTCATGATTAGGTAACATCCATAATCATACGATAGATCCTTCATTATATCAGAGATGAGCTTTAACTTAGTCTCTGACAGAGTTATGTTAGTCTCTGACAGAGTTATGTTAGTCTCTGACAGAGTTATGTTAGTCTGTGACAGAACCTTTCGTGAACCAGTACTTTGAGGTTAGAATTAGTTAAGGACCAATGCAAGTATATACTCACTCTACTTTTTTTCATTAGTCACGTAAAATCATTGATTCGATTTACGTAAATGATGGATGTTACTTTTATTGCTGGACAATGTTTTTCATGAATAAGTAGTGTACGATTCATTGATCCAATGTACGTGAAAAGATGTTGTATATGGAACCAAGTATTATTGGGCGGTTACTAGTTATTTTAACTTGCTAGCTCGCCAAAGGATATTGATGGGTTGTTGCTGGCTAATAATTCACCATGCACACCCAAGGAAGTCACATATGGTTATAGAAGTCTTGGTTGTCGCTGGCTGTTAATTCGCTGAGCACGCCAAAGGAAATCCTTTATGGATACGAAAGTTTTATAACAAGAAAAGTTTTATAAATTATCAAGTATATCCATATGTATGACTAAAGGTTAGGAGGTACAGACACCTGGTACCCCGACATATGATAGGGAATGAAAAACCGAGGCATCGGTATTCAGACCCTCGAAGAGCAATGCTTTCTGCGATGACTACGTATGTCATGATGAAGTCAAACGACCAGGCTGACCAGCTGGGATGACATTTGATGAAGAGGAAGTCAGATAATGATCATGCTGGTCAGATGATGCATTATCTGATGAAGAGAAGGTGTTAATTGATGATTCAAGATTTATTTTAAGAAAAAAGGTTAACCCCTTTTGTGATAACCTGAAAATTAGTTTGTCTACAATTAATTTTTCCACTCATATTTGTATTAGGAAATTAATTTCTTATTTACGTGTATAGTTAATATTATGATTTTGATGTCTTAGATGGGGCAAGCAATGTATGTGTTAGTGGTGTTTGTAATTTGCTTAACGGAATGCAAATATGAAGATTTGCAAGTTTGGTTCAGAGCAACTTGAATGGCTTACGTAAGAGTAACTACCTCATAAGTACATATGTTGTTTTGGTTAGTAAGCTGCTTGTGTGTCATTAGTTGATGAAGCTTATGTGCATGTGTGACAACAACTGCTTATTATGTTGTTAGCTGTTAAAGAGATATGATAAGCAACCGTTTTACTGTCCAGACTAACCAATCATCTTATCTCAAAGCTTAATCTTAGTCTGCTATAAATACCTCATTCGGAGGTAAAATTTTAATCTCTTTTTTAAAAATTTCTCTTCTAATGTCCTTCTCTAAACATACCATCTTCATACAATTTCAAGTTCTTTCTTTCGGACAATTACTTTCAAGTAAGCTTTAATCCCTTTCGTAAAGTCAAGAGGTAAGAATCTTATGATCTCCTCTGTTTTTCTTTTTTTTTGCATAACATTTGAGAGTATTAGTCGTGTATGCTAAGTTTCCAAGAAAGAATAAAGCTTTAAAGGAAAAGCTGCGTCCATTTTCATTTTCATGTTCTTAAGGCATCCTAGGTTGAGTTTATTCATGAAAGGCCTTCCATCGAAATGGAGACAAGCTCTAATGTTAGTCTCTGACGAGATAACATTAGTCTCTGATGAGTTAATTTTAGTCTCTGATGAGTTAATGTAAGTCTCTGATGAGATAACATTAGTTTCTGATAAGATAAAGTTTAGTCTCTAATGACGTCAGCCTTAGTCTCCGATGGGTTGAGATAACGTCATCAGTCTCTGATGAGATTTTTGTTAGTCTCTGATGACTAAAGAATGTTAGTTCCTGAAGAGTTTGGCGCTGGACAAATCATCCACTGATGAGTTCAGTAATTGACTTGGGGAGTTCGGCGTTGAACAAGTTGTTTCCTAACAAGTTTGGTGAATAACAAGATTATCCCCTAATGGGTAAGTCATCCCCTGATGACTATTCCCTGACTGGTGAATTATCCCCTGATGGTCGAAAGCTATTCCCTAATGGCTGAGAGATCATCCCCTGATGATCAAAGACCATCCCCTGATGGATGATTAATCCCCTGATGGTTAATTCAGTCCCTGATGATCATTCCCTATTTATGCACAGTTTTATATTTTATTGGGTTTCGACAAATAAAACGCAGCGGAATAAGAAAAAACGAATGAAACGAATGAAACCCTAACTCGAGGATCCATGCAAAACAATTTAATACAGATGGTTTAAGATTTTATCGATTAAACCTGCAGAATTTGAAGTTTTGATGAGGATGTTGAACATCTCTGAATCTTTAACGCAATCCAACTGGACGGCACCTATACGGTATCCACACGAACACCCACAAATCGTCTCACGATCAGAAGCAAGGAGGATTGCAGTACTAGTTGCTGAATCTGTTTCTCTTTCTCTCTCTCTCTCTCTCTCTCTCTCTCTCTTAACTCTAGTCTATCTCTGATGAGCGACTCAGGTTTTAGAAAACGTATATAACTTAGAGAACAACTGATATATCCTATATATAGCTGTGTATAGAGTAATTCCAACCCCTAATCTGATTAGGAAAATAAAATCCAAATTTTATATTTATTATACATTTTAATCAAGTCTTACTTAATTAATATATATGTCAAATAAATATATATTCATATTTTTTTCCAAGGGACTCTAATATATATATATATATACAGATTAAATACATATAATTTAAAGCCATGATTTAAATAAAATCAATCTCATTGTTATATTAAAATCACTGACATTTAAATTATATCTCCTTAATGAATGTTCTTAGTGTGCGACCCTATAGGTTATTATTATGTTGGCAATAATTTTAAATCATATTATAAAATTATAAACAGTGAGTGGCATCTAGTAATACATCACTGTTACCCAAGTAATAATAAAGTCGTTGATTCGACGCAACCTTTTTCGTGACCAATGTTTCAATATAATTTAATCCTTTTAACCTTGATACTAAGATTAAATTCAAGGCATGGATGTTTCATCCTCTTCATAAATTAATCTCAGTTTTCTTGATCAATGAGTATACTATATGAAACAAATCTCTATTTGAGCATGACCATGCATTTCATAGTCTCACTCAATCAAAAGGCCTATAGATATCACCCCTAATTTATAGGAGGGTTAAATTCCATCTACATCATTTTCATTTCTCACATAACTCATGATGCATCCAACAATCACCTTTATCCTCCACCCGGTTAAAGGTGACTTTTGGCAATATCAAAACACATAATTCCTTATGTAAAAATGTTATGACTTCAGGTCGAAGGACTATTACATCATTGTCATTGGGAGAATTATGACACATAGCATAATACTCCATGTAGAATTCTCATGGTGGGTCTATCTAGTACACTGTTCTCTAACATGGTACCTATATCAACTTAATATATCTCGTATATATTTATGACCAATGAGATGTGGCCATCAGTCAATCCACATAGTAGTTTCAATGTATTATTGTTGTCCCACTACCAATAATACTCGACTAGGGACATTTAAGAATAATGATATATACAAACATACTTATATGATCTCATATTCAAGTCACATACTTGAATCCATATAATTAATATCATTCTTCTAAGGACATTTATTATGTTAACATTTATATAACGCAGTAAATAAAACATAATAAAAGAAATTATCATTTAATCAAAACATAACATAAATATAGTGTCACAATCATTACATAATTGGCCACTAGGGCATACACTCCAACAATATTATCTTTCAAAAGATGGATTTCTCACGTTCTACCAACAATCATATTTTACAGAACTTCTCACGCATCGGTATTTTGAGATTAGAAACTAGCTAAGGACCAAGGCAAGTACATACTCATTCCACTTCCTTTCTTACTAATTACGTAAAATCATTGTTTCGATTTACGTAAATAAATAATGTTAATGCTTATACAAGACAATGATTTCTTTTTATAATTAAGTAACGTACGATCATTGATCTGATGTAGGTGAAAAGATATTGATGTTTGAGCTATGTATTATTGGGTGGTTGCTAGCTGTTTAAAATTCGCTAGCTCACCAAAAGATGATGTAAGGGTGTTGCAGGTTGTGAACTTGTATGCGCACCCGAGCATGTCCCATATGGATATATATATAAAAGTTATTGGTTGTCGCCGCGTTTTGTTTCCGCTGCAGTCTGTTTATTAAATTTTGAGGTTTTGTAAGAGGTTGTAAATTTCTAAGTTTTGAACATGATGTATCTGAGAATATATTTCTCGTTCTACTTATGATAATGCTTGGCTATGATGTATCTGTCACTATTGTGTTGTTGTGTTGTGTTTCCTGGCGGAGCCCGGGGTTCCATCTTGGGGACCTTGGGGGTTTCTCACCCAAATTGCTAACAGTGCCCAAAGCCCGGCTTTGGGGGATTCCTGGGGCCACCACACCTTTGTTATCACTCGGGAAACCTGAAAGTTACTTGTTTGATTGATTTATCAGGAGGTGTTGGCTTTGCTTCGCCCAACCTCATTAAACACTAAAGCCTCTATTGAAATGTCTGTTCTTTTGCTTAAAGCTTACCCAGCTTATGATTATATACTTGCTGAGCGTAAAATGCTCATGTGGATTACTATGAAATATTTTACAGGTTATGACAAGAAGGCCGAGTTGCCTAGCAACGGACAAGAGAAAATGACATGATTAGAGTTTCTTGAACACTCTCCTACGAGTGGCCTTAAAGGAAAAGTGAAGTGAGAGGCCATCGTAGACATGTTTAGATTGTAAGGCTAGATGGGCCATTTTTAGACTTCCGCTGCTAAATGTTCATTTTGAGGTTTTGTAGTGAGAAATGATAAACCTTTAGTTTTGGTATGGTTTTGTAATAGAGATGATATTTCTCTTAATCGATGATGTGTTTGTTTGGTTCATGATGTTTTTTGTTGTCTTTTCTTGGCGGAGCCCGAATTCCAGCTTGGAATCTTTAAGGATTGTCACATAATTTCTGACAGCGCTTGAAGTCGAGCTTGGGATTTTTGGGGCTGCCACAATTGGTCAAAAGAAAATGTTATGTTGAATTACCAATATTATTATTACTTGGGTAACAGTGATGCATTACTAGATGCCGCTCAATGTTTATAATTTTATAATATAATTATATAATTATTGTCAACATAATAATAACCTATAGGGTCTCACACTAAGAGCGTAATTAAAAGGAGAATTAATTCGGATATTAGATTTTAAATAAGTGAATACGAATGACTTATTTAAATTTGTAGTTGAGAATTAATATTAGTAATTGACTTAGTCAATTGTAACATCCACTACAAAGTAATAAATGTTAATAGCTGCTTACAAGAGGTGGTTAGCCACCTCTGTCCATGTTCATTATATCTAGACACACCTCTGTCCAGGTTCATTGTATCTAGACACACATCTGTCCAGGTTCATTGTATCTAAACACACCTTTGTCCAGGTTCATTGTATCTAGTCACCTCTATCCAGGTTCATTGAATCTAAATATATATATATATATATATATATATATATGATACATATGAAGATCTATTGGTTGAAAGGGGTGGTGGAAGAGGAGGTTAGCCATATATGTCTAGGTTCACTGAATCTATATATATGATATATATATATGATATATATGATATATATGATGATCTATTGGTTGAAAAGGGTGGTGAAAGAGGAGGTTAATTACCTATAAATACTCTTCTTCCTCTTATCTCCTTCATGAGATACGTTAGACATATACATAGATAGAGATATATACTAGATATACACAACCTTCAGTTCTTTCTTATGCTCTGTATAGCAAAGAGTAGAGAAGAAAGAAATAGACCAAACATAATGAGTGAGATAAAAGTTTGTTTTCCCAGTGAGATGCCAAGAACTTGTAGAAGGGGTGGTTGAATACAAGTTCTTTTAATACTTTTCGAATTACTTGTTTTTTAAGAAATTAATTTTTTTTGCGGAATATAAAGAACAAGAACTCAAATCAATTTATAAACAATTGCTATATTGATTTCACAACTGATTACAAATTCTAACAATCACAACAATGTGATCATCAGCTTCTTTTCTATTCTGTATAGAAAAAGATACAAACTATGAAAAACCTATACAACTTCAAATTTCTATTCTCTGTAAAACTAATTACAGCTTCTCTAACAACTGAATTACTATTAACTTAGTTCCTCATTCTGAATAAAATTCAGCTTCCTTATTTGAATCAAATACAATCTTTCCTTTTTGATTAGGAAGAGATTTCTGGTTAGTTTCCTTTCCAGCTACGTCTTCAATAATATTTTGCTTTACGTGCAAGACAATCCTTATTCAATTCAAACTCTGTATCTTTCAGGAAATAAATCACGATTAGTCCCTAATGCTTCATCTTTAGTCTCTGGTGACATCATCAATTAATCTCTGGTGCTTTTAGTCCCTGATGACGTCAGATTGTGTAGTCTCCGATAGAGTTATTTAGTCTCCGATGCTTTAAGGTTTAGTCTCTGATGACGTCAGCTTAGTCTCTGATGCTTTTAACCTTAGTCTCCGATGACGTCAGCTTTAGTCTCCGACTCCTTTAAACTTAGTCTCTGATGACGTAACCCTTAGTCTCAGACAGGCAAAACTAGTCTCTGATAGATAAAAAAACCTTAGTCTCTGACAAGTTTTCCTAGTCTCCGACAAGCCTTTTTGTAAACTCCAACAGATCAGATACACATTTCGACTTGCTGAAGCTTTGATACTCCATTCCAGCAGTTACTTACAAATAAAGAATAATTGTATCTCTTTACAAATAATGAATGAATTACAAACAAAGAGATAACTACTGGCTACAAAACTTCAGTGCTACTAATTAACACTTTCTATACATTTGTACTCTAAGTAATCTAAAGACAATCACCATCAAATGTTCTAAAACCTAACAATCTCCCCCTAATTATGAATATCAGAATGATAAGCATAATTTCAAGGTTGATGATGATGTCAAAACTCAACATTACAATTACTTAGAAAAAGAATAAAGAATTGCTAACTACAAATGTATTCTGAACTAAGATCTTTGATCTGTTGTTTAGCTTCCACCAAGACTCAGGTTTAAATCCTATAAGTTTGGCTTCAAAAATAAAAATTACAGCTTATTTCAACAAACATACCTTCTGACACAACCTTTTATTTTTTCTTTAGCAATTCCAGCCTTTCTTTCCTATTTCTCCTCAGCAACTCCAGTCTGTCTATCAACAGTTTTTTCAATATCAATTCAACTTCTTCTTTAGCATCCTTGAGCAGACTGATAAAGCCTTCAATGTGTCTCTCACTGACACTATTAATGTCTCTGTTGTAGTTGAAGAAAACTTTCTCTCCATGGAAAGTCTCATACCATAATCCTAAAGGTTTAGGATTAGCTTCCGGCACTGTATCCACCTTATGCTTCACCTTCATTACCTTTTGAATCTGGCTTCGAAGATCCATGTTGAGATCAGAAGTCTCAAGCACAAAAATCAGCAACCACTCAAGATTTTCTTTAGTTTGTCCCTCCAAGGCTGGCTTCTCAAATTTCAAAGACTCTCCATCTTTCAAAAAGACATGGAGAAAATCTTTGTTATTTTTACTCTTTATTAGATCAATCTTCTTTGTGATTTTCTTCAGGGCTTTGATGATTTCTTCTGTACTAGCCATTTCAACTTTGTAAGACTTCTTTGATGAAACTGTTTGTGGCTTTGTTGGTCCACTCACAGCCACCAAAGCAGTCTCAGTTGACCTTGGAGGATCTTGAGAGGTAGGCTTCTTGATAGTTGCCTTGATCACAAGTTTTTTTGCAGATTCCTTGACCAAAGGTTTCCTTCTTGATTTCTTCTCAGCTTCTTCCATCTCTTTATTCTTCTTCTTGGTTATGGCTGCTTTCTGTGCACTTGATCTCCTTGTAAAGTTTTTCTTCTTCTTTGCCTCCTCCTCCTCCCTAGTTCCTGCCATATCCTCCTCCTCTTGAAGTTTCTGAGCTTGTAGTGCATCAGATTCTATCAGTTTCTGTTCTTGAGGATAGACCAACTCCACTTTCCCATCCACTATCAATTCAACTGGAGTGGGAAAGTGAGCTGTCTTCATGGCATCCCCTAGTAGCTTGGGCTGTCCTGGTTGAGTAGTGGGTTTCTTCTTTGAATCTTCAACCATGACACCTTTGCCTTTGTCTTTCATTGTTGGGGCTTGTGCAGTGGAAGAAGGAGATGCTGCTATTGTTGCTGTTGTTGTTGTTGTTGTTGGAAGTTGTGTTGTTGTTGCTTTAGTTGCCGCTTCAAGATCCGAATGTTTCTTTAGGATCTTGTCCAACATTGCTTGCAATTCTGCATCAAGGACAAGACCAGACTTTTTCTTTTGTACAGGAACATTGGATGGACCACTCTCCCCCTTTTTGACATCAGCATCTTTGGGTTGAGAGGAGGTGGCCAGATTTGGAATTGCCTGCATCAGTAGCTGTTCCATTCGGTCTTGTTTTTGGATTAGGAGTTGAACATTTGCTTCAAGGGCTTGAAGTCAACTGTCAGTTTTGGACTTGTTTTTGATAAGAGTATCAATTGCAGTGACAGTCCTCCTTGGCAAGTGTCCTTCATAGCTCCTTCTAATCTTATCAGTCTCAATCTCCATTTGCTGCTTCATCTCCTTGATTGCTGCATTTATGCCAATAACCAAAAAATGGTGAAACTTGGTATGTTTCTTGTCCACTTTGGTTATTTCTTCAAGTAAGTCCTTGGGAGATGGTGCAGCTGCTATTGACCCTATGTTGGTCACATAATCCTGCCTGAGCTGAGCAGCTGCATCCTCTGGAGAATTGGTGAACTGTGCATCAAGCTACACATCCACATTCTCTTCTTCAACTTTTGCAGGAATAGGTTCATTTGCCAGAGATGTCTTTAATGCAGAGATGTGATCTTGAGACTGTTGTAAGCCATAGAGTGTCTCAAAGTCTGTATTTGACATTTTAGATATTTCTTGTAATGTGGCATCCCCTGTCCTGGAGCTTCCCCCAATGTCCTCTGTAGGTGTTGATGGTGGAGCAGAGGAAATTTGGGCTTCATGTGTGGTGGATGTCTCAACAGGTTTCAAAAAATCACTTGCAGACTCTGTACAGTGTGTTCCTGGTTGGGAACTTTCTTCAATGTCAACATCCTTTTGGGAGGATGGTGACAATTCACTGTTTTTCCTTATAACCTCCATTGCTTGTTGGGAAACAATGGATTGCTTTTGGCTAAAGGTTATTAATCTCTTCTTTCTCTCAAGTGGAACTTCAGCTTCTGGTTCTCCCTCATCCTCACTTACTCCCTCAATTATTTTTCTTTTTATTGGGAGCTTCTCGGCTGTCTTTGTTTTTACAACCATAGTCTTTTGGTAAACTGTGGAGGGGGCTGTGGATTGTTGTTGTGAAGTGGTTGGAGGATTAATGGGGTTTTGGCTTTCAAAATCCTCAAAAAATTGCAAAGAATAAAGATTTGGAAGCTTGTCAATGAGAATAGCTCTCCTGACAGGAGGGAAAAATAAGGGAACCTTTACCTTGGCAGATTTATGCTTCACATCAGTAAAAATTCTTTTACTCTGCAAAACAGTTGGTACAACTTGCAATCCAGTAATATTAAGGTTAGGGATTAGATAATAAGTAATCATCATCAAAAACCTAGCATAATAAATTTTATTTTTATTACCAGATTTTAGTTTTACCAAAAGATTTTGCAGAATTAAAAGCCCAATGTTTAGATGTCTAACATACAACACACTAAAAGCAAGTTGTTGTGTGAGTGTAGTGATAGCATCATAGCCACTGCATTTAGACGTGAATGCTTTAGTGATTATATCAAAGAATAGTGACCACTCTTGCCTTAGATGGGGTCGTGTAATAGACCCAACAGAACTAATTTCAGCAGAATAATGTAAGTTTTTAAACATAGAAAGAAGTTCTTCATCAGAGGCAGGGGAGTCAAAGTTTTCATAGATTGGTAAGTGTAAAGCATTATTAACTACGGTATGATCTATATTATAAACAGAGTTTTCATACCTGAAACTTACCACAGGAGAGTCAGTGTTCTCATCCTGGATGGTAGCAGTGGACCAGACAGCCGTGAGAACTTCAGCGGCTTGGATGGGAGTTTCATAAATGACATATGATAGAGTGGAGTTCTGAAGGAAATCCACGAAGGGGTGATACTGGGCTCCAAATTCATGCTTATTAGCCACCCCTGCATGGTTAGTCTTTATGAAATCGAAATCTCCAAACTAGAAACAAACTATTTTAGCAGCCATTTGAAGAGATCTGTGAACTTTGAAGAAACTTGAAATAGGGTTAGATTGTAGAGAATTTACAGAGAATTTGTAGATAATTACAAAGCTTTGAGAGATTGCCCTAATCTCTGATAAGTTCACTCATAAGAGACTAAACCCGATTAGTCTCTGATAGTTCATTTTTGATTGAGTCAGAGACTAACCAAAAACGACGTCGAGGACTAAGATAGTCTCTGATAGTTCAATTTTTAATTCAGTCGGGGACTAATTAAAAACAACTGTCGGGGACTAGTTAGTCTCCGATAGTTCAAATTTTTAATTCAGTCGGGGACTAATTAAAAATAACTGTCGGGGACTAGTTAGTCTCCGATAGTTCAAATTTTTAATTCAGTCGGGGACTAATTAAAAACAACTGTCGGGGACTAGTTAGTCTCCGATAGTTTAAATTTTTAATTCAATCGGGGACTAATTAAAAATACTATCAGGGACTAAGATAGTCTCTTTCTCTTAAGCTTTCAGGGACTAAGAAAATGTAGTCCCTGATACAATTTGTTCTTCAAAACATTTCCAACAATCAATTTAATGATTATTAGCATCAAAAATTATGTTATTTGATAACAGCTACATTCCAGAAATTAAATTCTAGCTTTTAAGATTCTGTTTAATAAAAAAAACAGCTACATTCAAGAAATTTAATTCTAGATTCTCACAACTAAGCAACTTGTTTTCAAAATTTAATCAATTTTTAGAGGCATAATTCAACATTACTAATTCAGAAACTAATCTAGAAAAAGTAGATTCATCTAAAGGTTTTGTGAATATGTCTGCAAGTTGTTTATCAGTTGTTACCTAGTGTAATTCGATATTACCTTCACTTACATGTTCTCTTATGAAGTGATATCTAATATCTATGTGTTTTGTTCTTCAATGTTGCACTGGATTTTCTGTTATTGCTATGGCACTAGTATTATCACAATAAATAGGAATTTTGGATAATGACATACCATAGTCTAGGAGTTGATTCTTGATCCATAGGATTTGAGCACAACAACTCCCAGCTGCGATATATTCAGCTTCTGCTGTTGAAGTAGAAACTGAATTTTGTTTCTTGCTAAACCAAGAAACAAGTCTGCCTCCAAGAAGTTGGCAGCTTCCACTTGTG